>OV121141.1:16168050-16556319 GCA_921294245.1 Brassicogethes aeneus | reverse complement strand
GTTACCTTGGCTTTTCCGAGGTACAAGTGCATCTTCTGGTTGGCGGTCGGGAGCGCTTCCAAGTTGTAGGTCCTCATCATGCGGCTCAGCTCCAACTGGAACGCGCTGGCCGGTTCCAAGTGCCTGTAGATTTTGTCCTCGGTGAAGTCGTCCTTGGCCCTGTACGTGAAGAATTTGGGCGTCTGCTTGTGCTTCAAGGCGGAGAAGGTGATTCTCCTGATGCCGCGTTGCAGGAGTTCCTTCCTGTGTTTCAGGCAGAATTTGCCGAACTGTCTGGACATGGTGGAGTCGTCCGAGTCCCCCTTGTCCTTGATTCCCACCAGAAGGATGTGGATCGGTTCTTGGACGATGTTTTTATCTTCTGGAATTGCTCTAAAAACACATTCAAAAAATTCGATTGTGCACCAGGTCCGATAACTTCTTTATTTGTAAATGGATTTTAATAAATTATACATCAAATTAAAGGTAATTTTATATAGTTTCAGAAAATATATACATGTTAATAGGCGACTTCCATGCGTTTCTAGATAATCATAAAAATGTGTCATAACAAATTTAACTAAAAATTTTACATGAAACATTTAAAAAGTTTTTAGAGTTTTACTTGAAATATTTTAAGGATTTTAAAATCCTAAATCTTTTAATATCCAGAATTTTGAAAAGATAAAACATTTAAAATAGATAGCATAGGAAAATTAACACGAGGAATGGATGATGGCAAAGTTTCTTCCTAAGAAGGCATCCTAAAGAATATCTCATTTTCAATGAAAAGCCCTAAATCTTCCAATATCCAGAATTTTGAAAAGATAAAACATTTTAAATAGATAGCATAGAAAAATTAACACGAGGAATGGATGATGGCAATGTTTCTTCCTAAGAAGGCATCCTAAAGAATATCTTAATTTCAATGAAAAGCCCTAAATCCTGCAATATCCAGAATTTTGAAAATATAAAACATTTCAAATAGATAGCATAGGAAAATTAACATGAGGAATGGATAATGGGAATGATTCTTCCTAAAAAGAAGTCCCAAAGAATATATAATTTTTAATGAAAAGCCCTAAATCTTCCAATATCCAGAATTTTGAAAAGATAAAATATTTAAAATAGATAGCATGGGAAAATTAACCCGAGGAATGGATGATGGCAATGTTTCTTCCTAAGAAGGCATCCTAAAGAATATCTCATTTTCAATGAAAAGCCCTAAATCTTCCAATATCCAGAATTTTGAAAATATAAAACATTTTAAATAGATAGCATAGGAAAATTAACACGAGGAATGGATGATGGCAATGTTTCTTGCTAAGAAGGCATCCTAAAGAATATCTTAATTTCAATGAAAAGCCCTAAATCCTGCAATATCCAGAATTTTGAAAATATAAAACATTTCAAATAGATAGCATAGGAAAATTAACATGAGGAATGGATAATGGGAATGATTCTTCCTAAAAAGAAGTCCCAAAGAATATATAATTTTTAATGAAAAGCCCTAAATCTTCCAATATCCAGAATTTTGAAAAGATAAAACATTTAAAATAGACAGCATATGAAAATTAACACGAGCAATGGATGATGGCAATGTTTCTTCCTAAGAAGGCATCCTAAAGAATATCTAAATTTCAATGAAAAGCCCTAAATCCTGCAATATCCAGAGTTTTGAAAATATAAAACATTCAACAAATAGATAGCATAGGAAAATTAACATGCGGGATGGATGATGGCAATGTTTCTTTCTAAGAAGGCATCCCAAAGAATTTCTAAATTTCAATGAAAAACCTCTAAATCTTCCAATATCCAGAATTTTGAAAAGATAAACATTTCAAATAGATAGCATAGTAAAATTAACATGAGGGATGGATGATGGCAATGTTTCTTTCTAAGAAGACATCCTAAAAAAAATCTAATTTTTAATGAAAAGCCCTAAATCTTTCAATATCCAGAATTTTGAAAAGATAAAACATTTAAAATAGATAGCATATGAAAATTAACACGAGCAATGGATGATGGCAATGTTTCTTCCTAAGAAGGCATCCTAAAGAATATCTAATTTTCAATGAAAAGCCCTAAATCTTCCAATATCCAGAATTTTGAAAAGATAAAACATTTAAAATAGATAGCATAGGAAAATTAACATGCGGAATGAATGATGACAATGTTTCTTCCTAAGAAGGCATCCTAAAGAATATCTAATTTTCAATGAAAAGCCCTAAATCTTCCAATATCCAGAATTTTGAAAAGATAAAACATTTAAAATAGATAGCATAGGAAAATTAACATGCGGAATGAATGATGACAATGTTTCTTCCTAAGAAGGCATCCTAAAGAATATCTAATTCTCAATGAAAAGCCCTAAATCCTGCAATATCCAGAATTTTGAAAATATAAAACATTTAAAATAGATAGAATAGGAAATTTAACATGAGGAATGGATGATGGCAATGTTTCTTCCTAAGAAAGCATCCCAAAGAATATCTAAATTTCAATGAAAAGCCCAAAATCTTTCAATATCCAGAATTTTGAAAAGATAAAACATTTAAAATAGGAAAATTAACATAAGGAATGGATGATGGGAATGTTTCTTCCTAAGAAGGCATCCCAAAGAATATCTAATTTTCAATGAAAAGCCCTAAATCTTTCAATATCCAGAATTTTGAAAGGATAAAACATTTAAAATAGATAGCATAGGAAAATTAACACGAGGAATGGATAATGGGAATGTTTCTTCCTAAGAAGGAATCCCAAAGAATATCTAATTTTTAATGAAAAGTCCTAAATCTTCCAATATCCAAAATTTTGAAAAGATAAAACATTTAAAATAGATAGCATAGGAAAATTAACATGAGGAATGGATGATGGGAATGATTCTTTCTAAGAAGGCATCCCAAAGAATATCTAATTTTTAATGAAAAGCCCGTAATCTTCTAATATCCAGAATTTTGAAAATATAAAATATTTATAAATTTTTGAGCTGGCCAAATAGCTTTTAATTAAGCTAAAGGCCATTACCCACAGTGCATCTGTGTTCAGATTGAAAAAGAATAAGAATTTATTTGTAATTCTAAAATTCTAAAAAATAAAATAATTTGAAACTTCTCATAAGCCTAAAGAAACCAAAATTCTGTTTCATTTGACATACAACATGACATGACATTTTTCAAAAAACAAACAAAATATAAGTAAAATACACTTTCTATAATACACTTGATAAATCTTACTTCTTGGAATTAAAGCCCACATTTAAGCAAATTTGTAACTTTTTGAGAAAAAATAAAACAAATTAAATTTAAAAAAACTTTAAAGAATATTAAACATTCTAGAATGCTAAAAACAGGAGTTGAATTCATTCACAACTTATATGGGTAGATTCAAAATATGCAATAAAAAAATTGCATGTCCAAACCCCATTAAACTTTTGACAGTTATATTAAAGGTTAAGCTAATTAGCTTACCTGAAGCTGAGCAGCCGGCAAATTGACATCGGAAACCATTTCTGTGCAAAGATGCTCGACCTGCAGAAGAGGATTTAACGCCTAAAACAAAATATGACAAAGATGACAAAGATGTAACGTACAAAAACAATTTTAAATCTTTAATAACTTTTTAGTTTATGAACGGATTTCTAAATGCAATACGTGAAATCGATCTCTATTTAGTCTAAATTACAAAAAACAAAACATTGTTAAAATCCGATCACGGACCCAAGCCACCTTCTGGCATCAAAACCTTCCCTGCTAGCTTCATACCTCTTTAAATCGCTTAGAGCCCCCTACAGTCATACCTACAAACAATAATAGAGGCGAAAAACTTAACTTTGTAATCCTAACCTATCAATTTTCAACTTTTCATCCCCCATCCATGGTATAAGGTGCTTCCCCTGGTCAATGTGTTGCGCCCTTTCATCGTCCCTGAACAATTTACAAGCGAAACCGAACACTAGAAGTTCTTCGTGGTTTTCCTTTTGCTTGTTTTTACGCAAAATACCCGTATCATTGTTCCACTGCGCCATTTCTACAAGTTTTTGACATTTGACAGCATCAAAACAAATGCTGTCACTAAAGTAACGAAACGTCCAATTGCACCTACACTAACTTTACTAGAGCGCATATACAGCGTCTAAAATTATAAATACAACTTACGTTGACATTCTATTATACTTTAACAGTTAAATCGAGTTTAAATTGGCATTTTTATAACAGTACTAATAATTTTAATAGTTTTAGTGCACACTTTTCTCACGTACTTTCAGGTACTTTAGCCACCAACCTAAATGTCATAAACGTCATAATGGCAAATGCTATAATGAATACCGTATTAAAAAAGTCCCTTAGCTTCTTGCCAGCCAAAACCTTCTTAAAGAATGGTGCAGCGTTGATACACACCAGGTAAACATAAAACTGACGCGACATTTCAACCCCCGAAATTTGTTATGTAATTAGTTAGGTTATGTCGGGTTGACGTTTGTATTTCTTGTGTTTAAGCGCGGATAAAAAGGCGAAATGGTATCCGGATCCGGAGTGGATGGCCGGATTCGATGGGCCTGTTATGTACCCGGATGAGAACACCAAAAACTGGTCGTTACAGCCCTGGAGTGCCAAGAAAGCACCTACCGAAAAGGAGGTTAAAAATGTTACGTTGAATTTTGGGCCACAGCACCCAGCTGCTCACGGCGTGTTGAGACTGGTGATGGAGTTGGATGGAGAGGTAGTTATAATTGATTTGTGATCATAAAGCACTAACACAGTTGATTGTTTAAGATTGTAAAGAGATCAGACCCCCACATTGGTCTTTTGCATCGTGGTACAGAAAAATTGATCGAATACAAAACCTACACGCAAGCTTTGCCGTATTTTGACCGTTTGGACTATGTGTCCATGATGTGCAATGAGCAGTGCTTCAGCTTGGCCATTGAAAAGTTGTTGAATATTGATATTCCTATTAGAGCCAAATATATTAGGAGTAAGTCCGTTTTACTTTTTCCAAGTTTTTAAATTTTGGCCAAATTTGGCCAAAATTCATTTTAAGAAAAACTACTGGAGATATCATTACGAAATTTTAACACCACATTTTTGTGGTATTGGTCTTGATTCTGTACAAATTTAAAATCAATCGGATCAGTGGCGGCGATTTTATAAGGGTTTAAAAAAATCTTGTTAAATTAAGTTATTTTGAAGACCATATAAAATATCATTATGAAATTATAATACAAGCTTTATATATTAATAATCTTGATGCTGTACAAATTTTAATTCAATCGGATCAGTAGCGGGGATTTTATAAGGGTTTAAAACAATTTAAAATTTAATTTTGGCCAAAATTGGCCAAAATTCATTCAAGGTAAATTACTTTTAGCTTTGTTCGCGGAACTCACCAGAATTTTAAACCACATCATGGCCATTGGTACTCATGCCTTAGATGTGGGTGCTTTAACCCCATTCTTCTGGCTCTTTGAGGAAAGAGAAAAAATGATGGAATTCTATGAAAGAGTATCCGGGGCTCGTATGCACGCCGCATACATCAGACCTGGGGGTGTTTCTTTGGTAAAAAACTAAAAAAATTAAAAAAAAAAATACAAATTTTGTATTTTTTTTCTTTTAAGGATATGCCGTTAGGTCTTATGGACGATATTTACGAGTTTGCCGCTAAATTTAACGAACGTATTGATGAAGTTGAGGATGTTTTGACAACCAATAGAATTTGGGTGCAGAGAACCGAAGATATCGGTATTGTTACTGCCGAGGATGCTTTAAATTATGGATTTAGTGGGGTTATGTTAAGAGGTATGTATTTTTTTACTAATGAAAAATTTTCAGGAAATATTCTTTTATTGTTTTGTAAAATTTCATCACTGAGACTTATAAGTTTTTTTGGTTTAGTCGTTTTTAAATTAGCTAAAATATTCGATTCGTCTCAAATCGGGTATTTTCAATTTGAAATATCTCGGAAAGGACAGACTTAAAAAAATCAAAATTGTCACAAAACATTCTTTTATTGTGTTGTAATAAGTGGTTAAAATTTCATCACTGAGACTTTTGAGTTTTTTTGGTTTTGTCATTTTTAAAATAGTTGTAATATTCGATTCGTCTAAAATCGGTACACACTTTGCAAACAGGTTCAGGTATTAAATGGGACCTCCGCAAGGTTCAACCTTACGACGCCTACCATCTTGTCGATTTTGACGTGCCGATCGGCACTAAGGGGGACTGTTACGACAGGTACTTGATCAGGTTGGAGGAGATGAGACAGTCCCTCAGGATCATAGATCAGTGTTTAAACCAGATGCCAGCAGGTGAAATAAAAACCGACGACGCTAAACTAATGCCTCCAACCAGATCCGAAATGAAGGTAAGAAGGAATGCCTCGCCAAATTTCTCGGTTACATTCGGCAACGATTTTTTTTAGACCTCCATGGAGGCGCTAATCCACCACTTCAAAATCTTCACCCAAGGGTACCAGGTGCCCCCCGGTGAAACGTACACAGCCATAGAAGCACCCAAAGGCGAGTTTGGCGTCTACTTGGTGTCAGATGGTAGTTCGAAACCCTACAGGTGCAAAATCAAGGCACCTGGGTTCGCTCATCTAGCCGCCTTAGATAAAATCGGCAAAAACCACATGCTGGCTGATATCGTTGCCATCATAGGTACCCTTGACGTCGTCTTCGGCGAAATCGACAGATAGACACAAATTATATATGTATTATGAACCACCTTAATTTAACTATGTAAATAATGAATTATAATTAAATAAACTTATTGTTTTTTTAAGTGTACAAGTGTTTTATTTCCTATCACACCACATCCGACCGTCAATACGTACAATAGAAAGTCATTGAGATTCTAATGATTGCCAGGGGACTGTCAGTAAAAGCAGTGGCAACTTTTATAAAGAAGTAAAACTGCTTCAAGCGTCGTAATCGTGATAATACTTCCATTAAAACGCTAAATAATAATTGTAGACAGTGTCAGCAAGTTAGAAATTATAACCTACTTTAATTTTATTTTTTGCTCCACAACCAAGCTTCAATTTATTTTTTACTCGATAAGCAAGCTTCAATTTTAATTCCAAACTAAGGAAAGTAACATTTACCCAATAAATAAATTTGAATAAAGGCTTTATTAACTCGAAAAATATTGACTTTAAGTAAAAATACGCTTACATGCTAACCAGCTTTATTTAAACTACGATTTAGCTTTACTCTTCATATTTTGACACACTGTAAACTAGTCTGTGTGAAGGGATTTAAATTAACACACACTGTACATTACAAAAATAACTTAATAAAAAACAAGCAAAAACGAATTATCGGTTTAGTTTGTTGAAATTGTTCATCGATGAGTGAATTATTGCGGTTAATTTGTAGCAGTAATGGAAATAACTGTTAAAATAAAATAAAATAAATAAAAAATGGATTCAGAGAACTTAAGGTAGGTGCACCATGGTAACTTAAAAACGACTCGTCAAAGAATAAAAAAAAAATTGTTTTCTTTGTAGAAAGACTGTTCTCTTGAAAGAAAATGCGAAGGATAATCAATGTGGCATAAAAATTAATCTGGAATTGCCGGATACTATTTCCACAATAACATTACGAAACAGTTTGGATTTGGACGATAAATCCAACGAGTTATTTCAAATTGAGGAGTGAGTTCCATTTACATGATTTTTTGTATGGTTTTTTATGATGTTTGTTTTATAGCAATGCACAAGAAGAAATCAATAATAATGATTGGAAAATATGTGCCAAACACTTCAAACTCTTTATATTAATCTCCCTGTGGTTAGTTTGCAGCAGTTCATTGATGGTAAACAATGTTAAAGTTCAGGACATGCATCAGATCAGTGTTCCGAAAGAGAGCACTGAAAGTAAGTATTTGCTACTTCAGAACTTTAGTGTTTCACATTTTATTTGAAGGCTATGTCATACTGAAGAAACCCAAGGATAACAAAGTGACAGTGATGCTGGCGGGAGCTCTTCTGCCGCCGTATTACGGAAACCTCTCCAAACACTGGATGACAGTCTACATACAGTTGATAGTTTTGAACAAAATGCCTATTGATAAAGATAGAAGTATAGAGGAGTCCAACATCATTCTCTTGCAAGTAATTGGCGTACTTTACAAATTAAAACACAACTGTTAAGTCTTCTTGGTTGTTTTAGAATGTCTCCAAAATTTGGCATGTTCCTTTGGTAACGGAAAACTTAATTGGGGTGGTACCTGAGGTTAAGTTGAAGAACGTTTTCAAGCTGTCCCCGCACCAAATAGAAAACACGACGGTTAATTTGCTTCAAATTCAGTTCAGTACGAACCTGCAAACGAACTTTCCTGTTTCTGTGGGCTACAACTTGCACCCTATAAACACTGACGACGGCATCATCTATGCTGCCCTTGTTTTGGTTGGGCTCTACATCCTAATCATCTTTGATGTACCATCCAAGTAAAAATGATTTATCTGGCGATTACATTTGAAAACTTTTTAGATTATTCACCGAACGTTGGCTGCAATGCTGGCCAGTACGATTTCCTTGGCAATTTTGGCAGCCATGAGTGCTAGACCAACAATGTCCGAAATCGTTTCATGGATAGATATCGAGACAATTATGCTGCTTTTTTCCATGATGACCCTTGTCACCATATTCAGCGAAACTGGGGTTTTCGATTACATGGCTGTCAAAGCTTTTGAGGTATGTATTTTTTTTTACGCATACCCTCTAATTATATTTATTACGTGTTTATATGCTCCCAGTAAAAATTTCAGCTCATTCTATAAACGGGAACCCGTGCCGACTTGCATCTGAACCCTCCGTTAGCCAACGTTAGGCGCGCGGTATTTTGTAACACGGTTGGTCGCGAGGTCTTCGATCGTAAGTCATTTTGTGTTTGTTATTATATGACCCTTATATCATAAATTATTGACAAATGTTAAAATATAGTTTTATTTATGTGTATACTTTGATAAAAATGTATATTTTCACAGGGAGTGGCTAGTTACCCGGAAGGGTCTGGTGAATAGGCCGTAAACTCTGAAATTGATAAACTTAATGGGTTTTACTCTAAATAACTAAAAGAGTCTATTGTGAGAGATGACTACCGAAAACTTATTGAACTGTCTGAAATATTTTTGGGAGGACATCAAGAAAAGAAATGCTTATAAAAAGCTAAAATTTCATATAACAGTATATTTTAGCAATACTAATTATATTAATATATTTAAGGGATAAAATCAACTAAATTAGTGAAACAAATGATAGAAACAAAAGCAATAATATTAATTAGTAATCATATTTAATAAAATCATTAGAAAAATACAGTCATGAAGTATATCTTCTTTTAAAAGTGTTTCGTGTTACAAAATACCGCGCGCGCCTAACGTTGGCTAACGGAGGGTTTAGATGCAAGTCGGCACGGGTTCCCGTTTATAGAATGAGCTGAAATTTTTACTGGGAGTATATAAACAAGTAATAAATATAATTAGAGGGTATGTGTAAAAAAAATAAACAAAATGCAATTTTTGACATTATAAACCATGATGAGTAATAATACTTTGAAATTGACTAACCTTTAGTTAATAATCATAAACCACAGCTAAACAGCTTGGTGCATTCTTCCAACACAAATTCTGAGAGAACGATGAACGAAACAAGTTTGCGTTTTTGTCAACTGAACACCCCCTGATTGCATATTTACACTAATAGTGTTTTTACTGTGTATATTTAGTTTACAGGTGGAAAAGTTTGGCCTTTAATAAACGTGATTTGTATCATAACCACGATATTTTCCAGTCTACTGGACAATGTTACCACAGCTCTCCTGGTAACTCCGGTAACAATAAAGTAATACCAAGTGGAAAATTTCCGCAAGTGTATCTATACGTTTCAATTTTTAGGCTTTGTGAGGTTATGAAGCTAAACCCTGTTCCAATACTTATGTACACGATCATATTTGATAATATTGGAGGGTCCCTTACGCCCATTGGTGATCCTCCAAATGTTATATTGGCCTCAAATGCCGCAGTTAAGGCTTCTGTAAGTTTTGGTTGCTCTGACTTGGCAACCCACACCTTTTCACACCAAAGGTGTGGCAATGCATCGCATCGTATAAATGAGCAATTTACAATTTCAGGGCGTCAATTTTGGAGTTTTCACCATGCACATGGGTGCAGGTGTTATTTTGAGCTTGGTTGTGGTTTACATACAACTAAGATACATCTACAGCAACCCTTCCAACTTTAAATACTCTTTACCGATTGAAGTGGAAGGTAATTTTTTTGTTTCGTAGCGTTTCCCTGGTATGTAAATTAAACATTTTAGAGTTAAAAAGGGAAATAGCTGTCTGGCAAAGAACAGCCGCCTCTGTGGCTAGTTACAGCAAGGATGAGGAAGCAGTCAAGGAGTCCCTGATTAAAAAATCAGAAAAACTGAAAGGGCTGCTACAACATACAATGCACAATACGAGTGCTCTTTCTGATATATATCGAAACAATTTGGAAACCTTGAAGATAAAGGTGAATAACTTTTTAATATCTACACTCCTTGTGAACTTAACAATTCATTTTTAGTATCCCATTAAAGACAAAATGCTTTTGATCAAATCCGGTGGAACTCTTTGCTTGGTTATCTTCGTGTTCTTCCTGCATTCCATTCCAGCATTCAGTAAGTCATAACATAAGTATATTTGATCTGTGGTCTACTACTACTGTATCTTTTAATATACATAGGTAAGTTGGGTTTGGGATGGACATCGTTACTGGGAGCTCTGTTGCTTCTACTTTTGTACGATAAGGACGATATCGAAAGCATTTTCAATAGAGTGGAATGGGCAACTTTGCTCTTCTTTTCTTCTTTGTTTATTTTGATGGAGGTAAGTTAAAAGAACTGTTAAAGTTTCATCAGAACTGTATTGATTATTGCTGTGTAACTTAAGGCTTTGTCTCAACTGGGACTCATCGACTGGATCGGAAAACAAACCCAAGCCATCATAATGTCAGTGAGCCCAGACTCAAGACTGACTGTGGCTATAATTCTGATGTTATGGGTGTCTGGGTTAGCGTCTGCGTTCGTAGACAATTTACCATTGACCACCATGATGGTAAGGATAGCCACCGACTTGTCCGATAATAGAGAGTTGAACCTTCCTTTGCAACCCTTGATTTGGGCCTTGGCTTTTGGGGCCTGCTTTGGAGGTAACGGTACTTTATTCGGGTCTTCATCGAACATAGTATGTGCTGGTATAGCAGAACAGCATGGGTACCGTTTCTCATTTCTGGAATTTATGAAGTAAGTTGAATTGTATTTATTATATATATTTTAGATTATTTCTTCTAGGGTTGGAGTTCCAGTAATGTTTTTAAGTTTAAGCGTAGTAACAGTTTATCTTTTAATATGTCATGTGGTTTTTGAGTGGCATTAATGTATTGTTATTTTTAATTTGTTAATAAATATTTAAAATTGTTGTTTTAATTTCAAGTTTTAAATGATACCTACCTAGATTTCAATAATCCTTGACTGCATAATCTAAAACATTTCATGGGCAAAATGTATGAAACTATATACTATAGTAGTTTATGCAGGTAATATAAATATAATTATTGCAATAAAGAAATTGATGTTCAATGTTGACAAAATTATCATTTTTTCCTGTCTGTCTTAAGACTCGATGTCAGAGTATTTCACAAGGTTTTTAAATATACTTAATAGAAGAAGAAACTCCTATTAAATCTAGAAGAGGTAATATTTTAAGGGTCGCGAATATTCTGAATGATGAATTCGAACAAAAAGACCAAGAACCAAATGATCAAGAAGAAGAGGCACTAAAGAAAACCACTAGAGAAAGAATCTGAAAAGGATCAGTCCAAAGAAACCTACAAGAGGAAAGAAGACCAAAGAAAATGCCTAGAAAACATAAAGGTTGCAATTATATCTAAACCACAAAGGAGTAATAATTAGTTGTTTCAAGTGTAGTGAAACGATATCTAAGTGGATAATATTCATAAATTTAGAATATTCAATAATTACAATTTTTTTAGAAGCAAACTTGTTAAAGTAGTAATTTTTGCAATGTCCCCATATAATGATGTGACATTCAATTTAGATAAGCAATAGGTGGGTAATCGCAACGCATTTTTGTAAAACACTTAATAGGTATAGGTAAAGTAGTAAACATGCGTTTAGTTACATGTCAGCTTTGTTATGTGTTTGTTTTTTTAATAAGTTTTGGTAAGTTAATTAACTTAAGAAAAAGTAAAATTGCTATCTTGACGATTTCACGTTATAGCTAACGCTCGAAATCGTATTGTTGGGGGTATTGAAACAAACATTGAAAATTACCCGTACCAATTACAACTTCATCTAAATGGTCATATGATTTGCGGAGCAGTCCTAATTAGTAACCAAGTTGCTTTAACAGCTGGGCATTGTATTTTGAAACCAGGTATACTTTACAATCATAGTTTAACTAATTAACTAATGATAACCTTAAATCAAATATTTTTATATTTGAGTCCTCTAAAAAAAACGCCAATTGCATTTTTTTACTTTAAAAAGGTAATTACGAAGTTAACGGAGGAACTTCCTATTCAAATAAAGGAGGAACTTTAAAACACGTTAAAGAAGTTGTGTTGCATCCATCATGGACTATGGCAAGATCTGATTATGACCTTGCCATCTTAAGACTTGACCATCCATTTAAGTAAGGGCCATTCCACTTACACAACAATTAATGGAAAAATTCACTCCATATTATACAGAAGGTGTATTTTCAGGCCATCCAATAAAATTCGCCCTATAAAACTGGCAAACGCTTATGCCCGGCTGAATCCAGGTACCAAAGGAAACGTAACAGGTTATGGGTCTGTCAATTCGAAGGCAACAAGCATGTCAAAGCGTCTTCATGCAGTTGAATTGCCGATAGTCAACCAAGAAGAATGCAGAAATGATTACGGATATGTGAATCCCATTACCTCCAGAATGTTTTGTGCTGGGTATAAAAACGGAGGAAAAGATGCATGTCAGGTATATTTAACACTATTTCAATTACCCAGGTAGCACACTGACGTCTGCTGACGTTTAAATGACGTTGAAATGACGTAATTTAAACGTCATCAGACGTCAGTATGCTACCTGGGTAATTTGAAGCGCAGCTACGAGCGCCATCTATTCAAATTAAGTTAAAGTTGTACACATATTTAACAGGGTGATTCAGGAGGACCTTTTGCAGTAGACGGTGTTCTATACGGGATTGTATCTTGGGGATTGAACTGTGCCGAACCAAACCATCCTGGAGTTTTTACCAGCATCCCGGAATTAAGAACCTACATAAATCTTAACACTAAATTGTAAAACAAGACATTTTTCTCTGCTACAACGCAATAACATGTACCCAGGTAGCACACTGACGTTTAAATGACGTTGAAGAGACGTCATTTAAACGTCAGCAGACGTCAGTATGCTACCTGGGTAAATGGATATTTTAAGGAAATAAACCTGTACTTCTGTGTAGGTATGTATTTGTTTTTTTGTGCAGACACAATGAAATTTTCCACCACAAATTTCAGATGTATATCTACATGTTTAATGGTTAAATGCATTTATTTTATTTTAATTAAAAGTGTTTTTTGGTTTGGGTTGTGTTTTAATTTTATTATTTAATTAAGATATGCAATTTTATAAAATTAGTTACAAGGTAATAACAAAATCCTATATTATTATGATTCATCATATTTATTTTGTTAAATATTTAGTTTACCTACATTAAAACTTTTAATTTAAAAGTTAAAACGGTTAAAAATTAATAATTTATTATGAATTTTGTTGACCATGACTTTGTAAAAAACTTGCAAAGATTAAAATAAGGTTTCAGTCAATACCAAAGATAAATAAATATCAGGGGCAACATATTAATTCATGTTTTGCCAAATACAATTTTTAAATAAACATAAAGATTAGAGTGTCTCAAAAAACCGACTATATTTTTTTTTCCAAAAACATTGAAAATTCGTCGGAGTATCTCTAGAAAAAAATAAAAATATTTAGATGTGGCGTTTTGTAATTTTCTATTTCCCATTTAAATAACATGGGAAATTTTTATTTTCAAATTTGGAATTTTGTAACGTGATAACGAGCTACTTTATAAGTATGACGAAATTGCTCCCTATAGGAAATTTAATGCTCTACAAAAAAGGTCTGATTGACTTTTTGCGTAAGTCGAGCCTCAAACTTCAGAATGTTTAAAATTATGCTTTTTTTTTCTTAAATACAAAAAAATCAGGAAATAACAGAAGAAAATTGATATAAAGTGAAATGGACTATTAACCGTAAATATATTATTAATACATAATGTAAATAAATTTATAGTAAACTTCTACCAAATTTTTTTAGGCAAGTGAATATTTTTTGCTAAAAATCAATAAAAATTATCATTTATCAAATTATAAAAAATTTTAGATCTGCATTCCATCAAATAATATTTAATATATTATATGCATATATTTATTCTCAAGTTAATAATTTTGGGTCTTAAATACATACAAATTGATTTTTTTGTATTTAAGAAAAAAAATGCATAATTTTAAACATTCTGAAGTTTGAGGCTCGATATCTTTGAAACGGCTTGACTTACGCAAAAAGTCAATCAGACCTTTTTTGTAGAGCATTAAATTTCCTATAAGGAGTAATTTTTTCATACTTATAAGTATATATATAAAGTAGCTCGTTATCACGTTACAAAATTTGAAAATAAAAATTTCTCATGTTATTTAAATGGGAAATAGAAAATTACAAAACGCCACATCTAAATATTAATATTAAGAGCTCTTACTTTCACAGGGTCATTTTCTAGAGATACTCTGACGAATTTTCAATGTTCTTTGAAAAAAAATAGTCGGTTTTTTTGAGACACTCTAATAAAGATAAATTAATGTCTTGGGTAATTTTCTTTATTTCGTTTTTGCTATTTTACCGTTGAGTCAATAACGCTGTTTGAATTTAGACGACATATTTGTTTTATGATTTTTACTGAATTGTGACAACTTGTCTGTAACATACGCTTTGGCAACTGATTATTAAAATATGTTTGAGTTACGATGTAAGCATTGAACTATATAATTTGTTTATTTGTCAATCAAATATCAAATAAGACGTGTGTTATGTAGTAATATAACTACCATTTAAGTCTTTTGTATTCCAAGATATATAATTAAATGACGTGTATACCTATCATTATTGACAACTTCTGTAGGTATATAAAGAGCTTCACAAAACATTGTAATTTAATTTTTTTTCATCATGTGGAGTTTACTGTTAAACTTATTATTGTACCCATTATTTTTGCATTCATTGTATTTGGATGTTGACTTTATTAACGATTTTATGAAAAATAAAAATGCTATGGTTACTGCAAATGTATGCTGGGATAAAGGTAGATAACAAATTTTTATTTTCGTTATTATTATTATTATATTTCCGTAGAAAAAATAAGTTATTTCATTAACAACAACAAATTAAGAGTATCGATAATAAAACATCCCCAAAATGATTTTAAAAATCAGACAAATTATAACTACATGTATATAGTTATTGATTTTAGAAATTGCCATTCCTCATGGGTTTTTTTAAACAAGGTATAGTAAAATTTTGTTGTTTTTTTTTTAAATTTTAATTATAGGTCTGTACGGAAAATTTATTTCAATCACCTGTTAAATTTTTACTGCTGGTAAACAAAGATGTGGTGGGTAGTGCTATCCTTAAATCCGAAACCAACATTGGAGTGAACAGTGAAGTTTTTTTAGCAAATTTTAAAAACCATGGCAGAGTGGATATTAATCAGCTTTACAGAATTCGAACTTTTTCAGATACAAGTAAGTTAACTGTATATATACAGTACAGTTTAGCAATTAAAGTATTTTAGTTTTTGAAAATTTTGGAAACTGGTCAGATATTGATGGACTTACCGAACATTACAAACATGTAACTATTTTCAAAAGAAGATCAAATTTTCGAAAACAATTCATTAATATAGGCTTATCATTGGTGAATCCCAATCAAACATTACATCATTTAACAGATTTTCGGTAAATAAAACAGGTGTTATCAATTTTGTAGTCCAAATGCTTTGATAAGTCCCACCTCGTTACTAGTCATTTTTTTAGCTATCCCAGAATGGATCCATTCGCAAAACATGATTATCCTCTAATGCACTTGGTGACAGAATATCTTAACGCATCTATTAATATACGAGTTTTTGATAAATTTGGATATTACAATGAAAAAAACAAAACATGGGATGGAATCGTAAATGATATGGTACAACGACAAACGGATATAGCGGGTAGTTTTTTTATTTTTTGCTTTTTGTGTAGGTTTGGTATTCATCTTTATCTTCATTTTCATCTTTATCTCCTTCTCTATATACATATCCATCTTCAGCTTCATCTTCATCTTTATCCTCACCTTCATCTTTATTCTTCCTAGTAGCAATATAGGTATCCTATATATACACTTCTTTATTTTACCGTTAGCTGTGTAATGCTCTACTTATAAGTAGCTGAAATATATATATTTCAGCTATGTACATTAATCAAAGAAGATTGACTGTGGTGGACTATTTGAGAGCCGTTGGCATCCACATTGACACCAGGTTTATTGTAAAGAAACCATCCACTTCATATATGCAAAATATTTATTTATTAACATTCAGTTCGAACGTTTGGTACGCCATACTGCTTTTAATTTGTATATGCGTACCCGCTTTTTTCTACTTGCTTAATTTTGATGGAAAAATACATGCAGAAGTAAGAATTTTAAGTAAATACTCTCGAGGTATATAACCTGTTAATGTTTTTATAGGCAAATATGCAAACTAAGTATACACTTAGCGATATATGTCTTATTTCGTTGGAGGCTTTATGTCAACAAGGTAAGATATCGATGTAGTTTTATAAGAATAAGTCTTCATTGTTTACTTTCTGATGATCCAAATACTAAAAAACATTTGCTTCAGCGATGAGTGTACTTTTTATCTAAATGAAGCAATACAAGCAATAGAATGGCCTCCCAGATCTCCAGTTCTGATACCCTTAGACTTTTTCTTCAATTCGTCTGAAGATTACTCTATCCAGCATTTCAATTTCTTCTTTTTTTAAGGCACAAATACTATGACGAATAGTTACTCCAGCAGAACAATTACTTTAATATTCTTTACGACGTTTATGTTCCTCTATGTATCCTATTCGGCTTATATTATTGTTCTACTGCAATCAACTAATAAAATTAGTTTGGTGGACCTATTACAAAGCCGGATTGAAGTTGGAGGATTAAACATTAACTACATGAAGCATTATTTTGAGGTAGGGTAAAGTAGACAGTTATTGGACACTTTATAATTATTGGACAATTACTATACTTTTTTGCATGTTTATATAAAACTAATATTAAAAATTCAAATATTCCAATTTTTATGTAAACGTAAATAAAGTTTAAACAAACAAACTATCCTTTTTATATATTTATAAGAAAAAAACTAAAATCTTTAAAACAACGGGATAATATTCATTAATTGTCCAATAACTATGTGGTTTACCCTATACAATATCATTTGTAACGTAATAATTTTTTTATTTAAGGGCCCCAAGGAAGGCGTTTTAAGGGAACTTTACCTCAAGAAAATTTATCCAAATCAATATTTTCCGTTGGAACAAGGTATGCAGAAAGTACAAGATGGAAACTTTGCTTTCTATGTTCCTTTAGCATCGGCATATCACTATATTCTAGAGAAATATACCAACTACGACATATGTGGATTACAGACTTTAAACGCTTATATTACCGTATGTTTTCATTGTATTTTTTTTCAAAAAAAAAAAAAAAAAAATTTTTTTTTCAGTCTGATTCTCACATTGCAAGTCAAAAAAACTCACCGTTCAAGAAAATAATTTCTGTGAGGTATGTATATATTTTTTATTAAATTTGGTTGCAAAAAAAATAAAATTCAAATCTCTTCTTACAGTTTATCTCGGATTATCGAAGTTGGATTAAACGATAGAAACAGCAAGAGGGTCTTCACTGTCCCAAAATGCTTTCACAGCTCTGGAAATTTTCAATCCGTCAGATTATACGATTGCTATTTCGCCTTTATGCTGTTTATTTACGGCAAAATTTTATGCATAATACTGTTTTTTGTGGAACTATTATCCTTCAAGTATAGTCAGCGTAAAAACACTATATAATCATGTAAAATAACATTATTTTTTTGATGTTTCACTAATAAAATATTTCAATTTTTTGTTATTTTTCCTTTAAAATCTGTTGGCTTTGGTGGTGCGTAGATAAGTAAAATCATATAAAAAGTAGTTAAATATAGGTGACTACGGTCCAGGAGAGACAAAGTATTCCTAGCGGATAATAATCTTCGCTTTGAAATGAATTTATACAAAAGAAATTAGAATTTTATGTGAATACACGTGAATGTTGTCCAATCATTGGACTCCAATGGTGAATAGGAATTTTGTTAAAGCCACTAAACGTTAATACTTGTTGTGGCTTAATAATAATTATAATGTATATATTGTCCAGGACTATTAATAATTATTAATTACTGATTATAATCAGTAAAACACAAAAGTTCAAATAAAAAAAAATGAACTGTAAATGTCATATTTTATTACTATTTTTTAAACTTATTAAAGGAACATAAATATGCCTCGTGCAGTAATTACCTTTAAAATTACAAAATTGTAGGTTTTTAAATTTTTATATTGGGGAGTCAAATACAATGTATGCATAATTGTTGGGTAATTTTTATAGGTATTTTGTACCAAATGGATTATTTCGTTTTTGTAAATATCATATAATTCATATCATTCTTTCTCGGATTCCTCATCCCTCTTCTGGTCTGAATTTATAATGCACTGTATTTAAATGACTGTTATTCTGCAAGATGTCCTGTGATGAAGAAATCACTATATTATTTACTCTCTAAAAATGAATTAGTCAAAAATGTCATAGCGAAAAACTGCCACTAATAATTCTCGTCAACAGCAATTTGTATCCAGGAGATTTAGCAGTCAATTCCTATGAAATATTATTCGCTGAATCCGAAAATGTCGTCAAAAGTTATAAAAGTAGAACAGTTTTTGAAATATGATCAATTTTACATATAATATGGAATAGACTATATCTCAAAAACTGCTTAACTTTTATAGCTTTTGACGGTCTTTTCGGATTCAGGGGACAATTTTACATAGGAATTGGCTGGTAAATGTCCGGGATACAATAAGAGTATGATATTGGACGTATGCCCAATAATAGAAATTTACATTTTTTACCAACCAGTAATTGGACACCGGCCATTTTACTGTTTGTTTTCAGAATTAAAATTAAAACGCATTAAATTTTTAAACCATGAGGAACACATTTATACCACACACTGATTTGTACACTCTTTAGAAATATTTTTAATTGTAATTTAAACAGCCCCACAAAAAAACAAAACATTTATAAATTATGAAATGTAAAGGATACGATTTTGCTATAAAGCAATCCTTATCTTCTATATCTTTTTTAATGGATTTGTTTAACACGAATAATTGTGTTGGTTTATACGATTTTATCAGCAAAATTAATCTAATTGAGTAAGTATTGCAATTTTACTAATTTTTAATTGCTTATAACAGAGGTACTTTCCTAATTTTAAATTAATATTTACACATGTTACACACTGCAAAATAAAATTTGATAGTCAGGTTGAAAATAACTAAAATCGAATCTGTTTGACTGGGTATGTTTTTGTTATTTTTACCTCGAATTGTCGTACATATTAACAAGTAACTTGCAAATTGAAAAAAGAAAAAGTTTAGTGATTATTGCTTTTATTTCAAACCAAATGGATGTCATATTTTATTACTATTTTTCTAAACTTATTAAAGAAACATAAAAATGCCTCGTGCAGTAACTATAGTTACTTTTAAAATTACATAATTGCAGGTTTTTAAATTTTTATATAGGGGAGTCAAATACAATGTATGCATAATTGTTAGGTAATTTTTATAGATATTTTGTATCAATTAAAATAATAATAATAAGTTTTAAATTGTTATTAACTTACAACAGAAACACAAAAAAATATTTAGTATTAAAAAAATTATATACAAATATAAAACTGTCATTAAAATGGCAATAGAGAAGCGATTAGACAACCGCTTGACAATCAAGAGACATGAGTTCAAACCCCACCAACGTCACAACTTTTTTTATAATTTAAATCTACTAATTTGACCATTTCATTCCATAGAATTTGACCAGTTATTGATAAAAATGACAATTTGTCAATTTTAAGAGAGTAATGCTCCTTAAGGAATGCTTCGTAAATTTAATCCGTGGTCAAATCTTAATCAGGAAATGCCAGATACAGTAATTCAACTAGAAATAAACCAATTAGACCGGATTGAACATCGCAAAACAACTGCAATGTTTGCCTACCGTTGAATAGCGAAGATAGCTTAAGTAAAACCACTTATTCTATTGGTTATTTAATTTTTAAGTGTAATAAATAATATTTTATCATTTTTAGGTAACCTCGCAGAAAAAAAATCCAACGGGGTCAGGTCTGGAGATCGGATTGGCCACTCGGTCAATAAATACAATCTTCCAAATTTTATTGGACATGATTTCACAAAATTAGCCCTGATTTCACACTTTATTCTAAGAATGTTTTTTAAACCTTCCAGTGATAATATTCTTAGGATCATGCTATATTTCTTCTAAAGAACATGCTTAAAAGACATATAGCATGATCCTGAGAATATTCTTACTGGCCTATAGGCAGGTTCTTAGAAGGTGCAAAGTTTTAGTGGTAAAAATTAGTCTACTCTAAACATATGCTTAGAATGTTAAGAAAGTAATTGCTATAGAAAGTTCATTTAGGAATATTCCTGTTAAGCATATTTAGTTCAGTTACCTATATAATAGTAAAATATGCCATAAACTACGTATAAAGGTATATACCTAATTAGTAATTATTATTAAATACTAAGTAAAAAACCCAATCCAAAATATTTTTTTTTATAGTTATTTTTCAAATTAAAACAATATTCGATAACAAATTTTTTTTTATTTCTGAATTAACATTTTTATGTATAATAATCCGAACTATCTTCAACTTCAATCTAATCTGACTTATCCCACAAAATTTTCCAATTTTACTTTTTATGAAATAATGTCATACAACTTATGGTTTAGAGGTCAAATTGTTTATTTAATATTTTTAATATGTTGCAAAATTTTTAAGGGGACGACAAATACATTTCACTGTCATATTATACCATAAGAAACCTTCTAAGAACATTCCAAAAACGTATTCTTAAAATGTTCTTAGGATGCTTTTTAGGAAGGTCATCATTAAAAGGGTATCTATTGAATACCTTAAAAGTCCCTAAGAACATTCTTAGCAATAAGGGAAGGTTCTAAGAATATTCCATTATTCCGTCATATCTTCTTAGAAGATTCTTAAAATCAATCTTTTATCATTTTTAGGTAACCTTACAAAAAAAATCCAATGGGGTAAGTTCTGAAGATTTTGCTGGCCATTCGACTGCACCTCTTCTATTTTTCTTTTGTTTGAATAGGGGACCAAATTTTATTGGTCATTTCACAAAATTCTAAATGCCTGTATGCATCATGTAGTCATGGGCAGAATTAGGTACATGTTTAGCGCGCTGACTGCACTGAAACGGCTCCTGCACGTCTACCTTTCGCAGCAAGTACTCCTGCTATAGGTAGACCTACCTGCAGCGCTATCTCTTAATTTTTCGCGATGTCCACACCAACGCGCGTATACTACGGTACCCCACCAAACAGCCGATATCGCTGCAGCACAAGAGGTCCGTCGTAAGTGCAATCCGACCAAAAAGTGACTTTTGCTTTCGTTTCGGGCAATGCATGCCTCAGTCCACTATATCTGCAAGGACGATAACAAGCTCGCGAGCTTAACACTGATGCACAAGCGAAGCTCAGAGCAACAAGTGGTTGATTCGGTAACGCGCGCGATATCCTGTGATTTGTGTGATACTTTTTGATTTGTGATATTTTTTTGTGCCGGATTATAAATAAAACTGGACTTAAGCATGCAACCCCAAGAAATTTAAGGTATTTTTTTAATTCTCCTTAATCAATCTTTAATCTTCAATTTACAACCCCTAACTGAGTTTCAATCAACCTGCATTGCCAATTCTTGACCAAAATTCATTAGAAACGAAGCTTTCCAAAAATAACTAAGCCTTTATTTTGCTAAAAAAATGTTGCCCAGAGGAAAAAACTTTTTATTATTATTTTTTTAAGAAAAATAAAATAGAAAACCATTATTACCATAATTAAAACTAATAAAACCATGTCAGTAGTATTTATTTACTTTTAAAGGTTAAACACAAATTTTTAATAAAATTGTTGTAAAATATTTAAAATTCAAAGCATGAAAACTATAAACTTTATTTCATTCATAAATCACAATTAACAAGTTGTATTTTTATCAGATTTGCAAATCTTGTCTGCTTATATGAATACTAACGACTACTTTTGAGAATAAAGCCGGAAAATGTTAAAAAATATTGAAAAAAAAACCGTGGCACGATATAAATTGTATCTATTAGATACAATAAATACACATTTTAGTAATGATTAACGTGAAAATTCAGTAATAATCGTCAAACAAATAAGTCGTCTAAATTTAAACAGCATTTAGCATTATAAAAAGCGTTGATTAAGAATTTTTTAAATACCATTATATTATGTATTATATAAAATATTATGTTGCCATGAATTCGTAGGTAAATTTTGTTGTTTAAAATGCAGTTATCGGCGTTTTTAGAGAGCTCAAATATAAAAATGGTTATGTTTGTCCGAAAATTATTTTTTACAAGTTTCTTAAAAATGTCCAAACTTAAATATAAATTATATTAGGTAAAGTTATCATTAGTTAATTCTGCACCAAAAAATGTACTTACCGAATTGGATCCTTTGGCAAAACATGAAAATGCAACGATTTAGTTCTTGAATTTTATTTACAATTAAAAACACAATAATTCAACATGATCCCTTAGATACAATGCACACAATAACGTAACTATATAAGCATTTAAGCGTTAAGTTTCTTAATCAATGATATTAAGAATAATCAATTGAAATCGAGTACTAAACCAGATTTTTAGTTTTTTCCTTGCAATGCATTGGTTGTGAAAAATCTTCAAATTTCATTATTATTTCTTTTTTTAACCATTCTTCCATTCATGGTTTACTATCTAAATGTCTGAAATTAAAAAAAAAAACGTAGAAAAAGGAAATTTCAAAATTTTTATTGCCATTTATATATATATTAACATTAATCTTCAGAGAAGTTTATTATACCTCTTAAAAATTCTACAAGCGTGGAACAAAAATATCATTGGCAATGCTTAATTGACCAATTTGACAGTAATCATTTTAATAGTGGAGAAATAAGATTATTAAACGTTATATAACTAATAGCTAAATCCCCAATAATAGCAATGTTTTAATTTTTTGGCTATCACTGTCAGAATAGGAACAAGGAAGCTGGAGCAATATCTCGAGATTAAACCAATTTTTTCGAATATATATATATATATATATGTATATATGAGCTAACCAGTTTCGCAACGGTTAATAATTTAATCTTGCATTCCTTCTTTACATTACATTAATACTTATTAGATATCAAAATAAATTCATTGCTAAGTTCTGATTAAACTAAAAATGCTACTAGTTTGGCTTTGGTGGTGCGTAGATGAGTAAAATCATATAAAACAGTAGTTAAATATAGGTGACTACGGCGCATGCGCAGGAAAGACAAAGTATTCCTAAATTAACTACTAGACAGCAAATAATTTTTATTTTTTGTTTTTTTTTTATCAATTTTTACATTTCAATAATAATAATAATGATTATAATAATAATAATAAAATAAACAAGTAGAAAGTACTTAAGGGAAACATTACAAAGATTTAGTTTAAAACTTTCACGTTTAATCTTCTAATTACATATAGCTGCCACCGCAAATGAACTTGACACATTTTAATATGACTTAAGCATACATACATAATCTTAAATTTCGATAGTGATTATATAATCACCATGGAGATCTGTGTCCGTAGTGACTTCCACTTTTACCTTCATTATGTCCCCAGGATATTGACCGCATTTTATTCTTGTTTTTGTTATACAATAATCAAATATGTTGGTCTCGTGGCCCGATTTTTTATGACATTATTTGTTATATAAATTAATGTGTTAGCTCTTTTAGAGCCTACCCTGATAGCAAAATTTGATTTTAAGAATCTTCTAAGAAGATATGAAATGGAATGGAATAATGGAATAATAATGGACTTTTAAAACCTTCAATAGATACCCTTTTAATGATGCAATTAGATTCTTAAAAGCTTCTTAAAACCTTCCTAAAAAGCATCCTAAGAACATTTTAAGAATACGTTTTTTGAATGTTCTTAGAAGGTTTCTTATGGAGCTTCTAGGAAGCTTTTGAGAATATTTCCAAATATGTCAGATACCCACGTTCTAATATGTAAAAAATTTTGCGACATATTAATATATATTTATTTAAAAATATTAAATAAACAATTTGACTTCTAAACCATAAGTTGTATGACATTATTTTATAAAAAGTAAAATTGGAAAATTTTGTGGGATAAGTCAGATTAGATTGAAGTTGAAGATAATTAGGATTATTATACATAAAAATGTTAATTCAGAAATAAAAAATCGGTATACAAATTAATAAATATTTATTTTTAACATAAAATAAAATACATATAGTAGAAGTATTTTTGTTATCGAATATTGTTTTAATTTGACAAATAACTATAAAAAAATATTTTGGATTGTGTTTTTTAATTAGTATTTAATACTAATTACTAATTAGGTACTTAAGTATAGGTATATACCTTTATACGTAGTTTGGTATATTTTACTATTATATAGGTAACTGAACTAAATATGCTTGACAGGAATATTCCTAAATGAACTTTCTATAGCAATTACTTTCTTACCATTCTAAGCATATGTTTAGAGTAGACTAATTTTACCACTAAAACTTTGCACCTTCTAAGAACCTGCCTATAGGCCAGTAAGAATATTCTTAGGATCATGCTATATGTCTTTTAAGCATGTTCTTTAGAAGAAATATAGCATGATCCTAAGAATATTCTCACTGGAAGGTTTAAAAAACATTCTTAGAATAAAGTGTGCTATCAGGGATTGTCCTTGCTACTATAGCTATAACTATTAAGTACATAAATAAAATTATATTTTTATTGTCATTCCATAATTTTTTTATGTGTTTTTCTTTGAACAAAAACTAGCAATTATAATACATATTATTTTATTTATTTTTCTTACTGGATAATTGTGCTGTTTATTATAATAAACAATAATTTGTTGTGGTTTTTAATTGATTAAAGGAAGCAATTTTCGACTCAAATACGTTTATTGACATAAACACAAACACACAGATACGGAATTAAATAATACTGCATATACAACTGTCACTGTCAATTTCCCGATTCGATAAAAATTTTAGTCACAAAATGGGTAAGAATTGGTTACCTGTATAAAACTACGAGATTTTAAGTTTGCTTTTCAAATTACACCAATCAAACAGTGTCAATTGGTACTTTGTGCCAAAATATTATTTGGTGTTTTGAACGTATTTATATTTTAAGTAATTGCCAAAGATTAGTTTTATATTTTGTAGCGTAAAACTTACAATGGACTGTATTTACGTATTTATACTAACTGACATAGAAATTGCAACACCCAGAAGGAGGTGTCTAATTTAAATAATTATTTGTTCAAATATATGTACTATAGCTAGGAGTAAACCATTAAAATTTGGTAAAGAAATATGCAGTCGTTCTCATGTAAACAATTTTTTTCACGATTCAAAGAAATTGTTTTAGTCGAGTTTTTTGCGGTTCTTTTTTTCCATTTAAAAAAATTGTACTGTTAAGTTGGGTGTTTTAGTAATGTTAAAATGCCTAGAGCACGAGTACGCGGAATTTATCGCCAACTGAGTGAATTTGAAAGAGGCCGAATTATTGGTCTACGGGAGGCGGGTTTTTCATTTCGTGAAATCGGCAACCGCACTAACAGAAATCCAACTACTGTAATGAGATGTTGTCAAGGGTGGTTTGATAATGCCCAAAACCGGAGAAGAGTAGGCACTGGACGTCGAAGGCGCACAAATGAAGTTCAAGATCGACGTCTAAGACTTATGGCCTTCAGAGACCGATTTTCGACAACTCGATCTTTGGCTGATGAGTGGTTAGGAGAACAAGGCCGACTTTTAAGTGTCCGAACGGTTTACCGCCGTATAAGGTCTTTTGGACTACAGCACTATCGGCCCCATCTTGTGCTACCTCTGACCGCTGTGCATCGACGGCAACGACTACAGTGGTGTACAGAACGACAACATTGGAACGTGGAATGGCATCAAGTCGTCTTCTCTGATGAATCCCGATTCTGCTTAGATGGACATGACGGCCGAAGAAGGGTCAGACGACGTCGGGGAGAAAGACGTCAACCTCAGTTTGATGTTGAGCGTCATGTACACCGAACAGTAGGCGTTATGGTATGGGGTGCTATTGCTCATGGAAGTAGGTCACCTCTAGTCTTTATTAGAGGCAACATGACAGCGCAACGTTATCTTCAGGAAGTAGTGGAGCCGTACGTTCTCCCTTATCTTAATCGGCTTGTGGATCCAATATTTCAACAAGATAATGCGCGGCCTCATGTTGCCAGAGTTAGTTTGAACTTTTTTGAAGAGGTCCATGTGAATCTAATGCCATGGCCAGCCAGATCCCCTGACCTTTCGCCCATAGAACATGTTTGGGATGTGGTGGGTAGAAGGCTAGGAAATCTACCTCAGCCCCCAAGGACTTTGGAGGCTCTAAGACATGAAGTACAGGTAGCTTGGGATACTATACCTCAAGAAGAAATAGACCACCTCATTCAATCAATGCCAAGGCGTGTTAGGGAGTGTGTAGATAATCACGGTGGACCAACACATTATTAACAAAATTAATAAAAAAACTTTGAAAATCCTTGGTATTTTTTCTCCAAATTCTAATCGTTTACTCCTTGATATAGTACATATATTTGATCAAGTAATTATTTAAATCGAGCACCTTCTTCTGGGTGTTGCAATTTCTTTGTCAGTTAGTATATATAAAGTAATTACCAAATATTGTAGTTTAATTTTTTGTAACGTAAAACTTACAATGGACTGTATTTTTATATAAATATAAATTTTATTTGTTTTATATAAACATTATTTAAACACCCCAGCAGCGCTACCCAAAAGTAATTCATATAATCAAAAATAAATGAATATACAAAAAATTAATAAGAGCAGAATCATTGCAAACTTCCATTATATATTTTTTAAGCGTACAATAATTTTTATATTATAACACTTCAAAGTCTATATCAAAAGACTTACCTATATATATTTAATAATTTAATAATTTAATAAAAATATTATATTATATATAATAAAATATTTTTATAGAGATTAAATTTTAAAACAATATTTCAATTATCTATTTTTTTGTTAAATATATATAGTATATGAAATGAAGCACCCTGTATATTATAAAACCTTTCTATAAGACAATTAAACAGAAGACCATAAAAAAATCTTAATTGAAGTAGCTTCAGTAGGTAAATGTAATTAGTTCTGATAGGAATGACCTAGGTTTGAGTAAATAAAAAAATATCTTACATACCTACCTATACTTAAATGACTACTGTGAAGTAACCAACTAGTGCTTAACAAGAATAAACACTCACTTTTTATTAAAAGACATCAAGAAAGCATTTCTTGATGAAGAAAATTTAAAATTGTTTAGTTTTAGTGAGTAATTTGTATTGTATTATATTATATTATAGTATCAAAACTTCTTCCCTAATAGCACACTTTATTCTAAGAATGTTTTTTAAACCATCCAGTGAGAATATTCTTAGGATCATGCTATATTTCTTCTAAAGAACATGCATAAAAGACATATAGCATGATCCTAAGAATATTCTTACTGGCCTATAGGCAGGTTCTTAGAAGGTGCAAAGTTTTAGTGGTAAAAATTATTCTACTCTAAACTTATGCTTAGAATGTTAAGAAAGTAATTGCTATAGAAAGTTCATTTAGGAATATTCCTGTTAAGCATATTTAGTTCAGTTACCTATATAATGGTAAAATATACCAAACTACGTATAAAGGTATATACCTATACTTAAGTACCTAATTAGTAATTAGTATTAAATACTAAGTAAAAACACAATCCAAAATATTTTTTTATAGTTATTTGTCAAATTAAAACAATATTCGATAACAAAAATACTTTTACTATAGGTATTTTATTTTATGTTAAAAATAAATATTTATTAATTTGTATACCGATTTTTTATTTCTGAATTAACATTTTTATGTATAATAATCCTAACTATCTTCAACTTCAATCTAATCTGACTTATCCCACAAAATTTTCCAATTTTACTTTTTATAAAATAATGTCATACAACTTATGGTTTAGAAGTCAAATTGTTTATTTAATATTTTTAAATAAATATATATTCATATGTCGCAAAATTTTTTACATATTAGAACGTGGGTATCTGACATATTTGGAAATATTCTCAAAAGCTTCCTAGAAGCTCCATAAGAAACCTTCTAAGAACATTCCAAAAACGTATTCTTAAAATGTTCTTAGGATGCTTTTTAGGAAGGTTTTAAGAAGCTTTTAAGAATCTAATTGCATCATTAAAAGGGTATCTATTGAATGTTTTAAAAGTCCCTAAGGACATTCTTAGCAATAAGGGAAGGTTCTAAGAATATTCCATTATTCCGGGTCATATCAGGGTTAATGGATAAAACAATAGCGTAATTCCCAAAACACCCTGTATAGTAAAATAACAATTTAAAAGACTAATAGTTTACTAATAACTAAAACCAAATGTCAACTAAACTCTTACGTAATTTTAAAGTAATATTTATCGGTTAATGTAAATTTGCCTATAAGTCATGGGTTGGGTTTACTAGCATTAATTCGTCTTCAATGTAAAACGAGTTCCATCTAGCATGTGCGAATTTCACGCACACATTATAATTTATATCTTTATATTTGCGTATAATATTAAAGCATGTATAACACCCAATATACATATAAATATTTATTTTAATTTAACTCTTATTCAATACTGGGCATTAAACATTTCTTGTTATGTAAGATGAATAAATTATTACTCATGATATCAATTTAACAACAAAATGTGAAATTTATTAATAAACTATATATATATATATATATATATATATAGGGTGAGTCACCTACTTTAATATTTTATTATTTTTAGTGTAACACCCTGTATGTTTTTACATAATCAAATAGTAAATTAAAAAATCTTTCGATTAATGTTAATATTCCCTATACCTAAAGTTAATAATTTCAGAGATATTTAACAATTTCCAAAACTTTTGCAATCTGTCATTGTTCAAAATAGTTAAAATAGTTTTTTTTATTTAATATCTAGAATATTATTACCAAGAATTTACAAAGCATCTTGGCAAACAATATTTGGTAAATAGCGAAATCTACAATGCAAGAATAAATAAAATAAGTTTTGTAAATCACCCGAAATAAATCATAACATTGTGAGGCAAGCTTAATTAAAAATTTCCGAATGATTGAAGACTAAACCGAGTTACCTATTGGGTCAGAAAACAGAATTCGAGAAAATATTATATAACACGCGACGTTCATCAACATTGCATTGCACAACATTTACATATTGATGTAAATTTTATTCGTTATATCCTACAATAAGCATTGCGGTTATCTCGTGCTTGCTTCGCTTGCTTGCTACTTTCTTTTATTTTATTCGCAAGGCTCTGAATCGTTCGAATAAACAACACGAACCATCAAATTTAGGTTATGATTTTTAAAAGTGAGGTTATACAATATCTGTCACTCGCCCAGATAAAAATTTCAAGGTTATGTTGTTACGAACCATCAAATTTAGGTTATGATTTTTAAAAGTGAGGTTATACAATATCTGTCACTCGCCCAGATAAAAATTTCAAGGTTATGTTGTTAATTTAAAATTTTCAATTGTACCTACAAGGATTTTTTGTTTAACCCTGTATACAATCAAAAAAATGAATAGTTGAGTTAAATCAGCTTCGAAAGACCTTTCAAACGATATGTCACATGACACACTTCGCCCTTTTTTAATGTGACCTTTGACCCTTGACCCTTGACCCTTCACCTTCACTCTTTATATTATGTTTCAATATTAAAAATGTCTTATATTAAATTATTATCTGTCAATTTCAAGGTAATTGATTTTGAAGAGGTTATGAAAATAAAATTTACGACAAACATTAAATAAAGATAAAATTGTAAAATGGTGTTAAACGTTTTGTTTTACAATAGCAAATTGGCGTGTAATATCTTTTAGTAGCATTTTAATATTGTGCAAACAAAGGTTTGGCCAGCTAGATTGCCAGATTCAGCAATAACGATGTTTTACCTTCAGATCAAATTTTAGTATACTATACAGGGTGTTATGTAATTAATGTTATATATTAAAATACTGAATACCTTTTGACATAAGGAATAAAGGAAAAATATTTAAAAAAACATTTTTCCAAAGATAAAGAAAAAATATGCATTAGAAGTTTTTTATATTTTTTGTGATACGCCACTGGTTACACACTTGTTTATCTCTGCACACCTGTATTTTCTGAGTACATAGATACCAACCAACAAAGTAGCTAGGCGTTGCCAGATGTAAAAAATTGTTACTAAAAATTTTTCTTGCAAAAAATAAATAAAAACTCAATAAATACAAAAGTTTTATGCCCTTAAAGCTCTAATACCCTTCTGTATTTATTTACTGATCCAGCTTTTAGCTTAAGCAATGATTAGAAAATTTAGTACCTTTGAAATTTGAAATCCATAACCACAAAATTAATTTTTTCATCAGTTTTTTTCTCTGTTTACTCAGATGAAATTGGGACCAGTTCACAGGTTAAACTTTAAACATTTAATTTGTGTAAATAAATCCAAAAGCACTTCCCTTAGTTAAGATATTTACAATTTGAAAACATAACCTAAAATTTAAAAAAAATGCACTAGATTCTGTCATAAAAGTTGGCAGATTTTGTTTGAATTTACCTTCAGTACAAAAATGAAATAACCAACAATTAATAAAAACGCCAAATTGACAATTTGCATTGTTAATTTTGTCATTTTTGTAATTAAGCTAAATTTAAACAATGCTTGGCAACTTTTTTGAGAGATTTTGGAAACACTGTTGTTACCAACCATAACATAATAAATCCACCAGATTAACCTAAAGTTCCTAGTCGATCAGTGGCGTACTTTTTGGTAGGATAAAGGTTATTATAAATTATTTTTAGACTTTGGAATTTAGAAAAAAAAGTTTCAGGTGCTTCTTTATGGACCCTAAGGAACAACCCATTTTAATATATAACATTAATTACATAACACCCTGTATATATGATATATAGTAGGTATGATATATCATTAAAGACAAATTTTTTGTTTAATCAAAAAAATAATTAGTTGCGGGAAATCAGCTTCGAAAGACCTTTCAAACGATATGTCACATGACACACTTTGCCTTTTTTTAAATGTGACCTCTGACCCTTGACCTTCACTAACTGAATCAGCTCTGTTTCAATATTAAAAATGTCTTATATTAGGTATTTAAAATTATGTTAAAAAACGCTAATTAATTTGTCAAACTTAACTTCAAGGCATTTAGCAATTAAAAAATTGTGCAATACTTTTATGGTCCAAGGTACAATGTAGCTTAAATGTTAAGAAGATGTATATAATTTTTGTAGATAGAAATACATTATGTTAAAAAAATTAAAACTATTTTTAAACTGTAAACAAATAATTTTCATTGTAACTTGGGAAATAGACATGGCATTTAAATTTTATTTTGGTTTGTGAATGACAAATATTAGCATTATCGTAACATGCAAATTGATAAAGATTATAAAAAAATCATTGGGATTTCTTAAGGTCAAATCCTAACGCACATTTAGATTTTGTTAAAAATTTTAGTACAAAAATGTTTTATAATAAATAATAATATTATTTTTAATTAAAGAATGCTTCACATTTTTTTAATTGAATGATCTAGTTTACTGTACCTTAGAGTATATAAAACGTGGATCCTCATCTAATTTAGTATATTTTTATTGTGTGTCAAGTTCAACAATATTTTATCGAAAATTAAATGTTATAGACAGGTCAAGAATGTTTGATGTTAATTATTGATTTATAAATATTTAAACATTTTTTTGTTGAATAATCTCTAAAGAGGGGTCACCATTTATTGTTTTAAGTAATATAAATATTTAAACAATGAACACCCAGTAAATATTGGTAAACAAAATGTTAGGAATTTAATGCATGAGCATGAGGTTCGTTAAACTAAATATCAGGTGAAAAATAAACATAATTTTGATTAAATTTGCAATTTTTCTTTTCTGCTTATATGTTTTTGTGGTAATTTTCCATTGGTATAACCGCAGTTTGCATTTTTAACGGAAGTACTTGCAAATATTGCCGACTAGCACTTTACAGGGTGTCATAATTATTGTGAAATTAACTATAATGATACAGGGTGATCCAAAATAAACCGTTAATATTTTAGGAATTAATAAAAACGTTGTTTTTCCACAATCCATATTTTTACATCAGACTTTTTCTTTGTATAATTAATAAAAAGAAAAATCAAAAATTCTGTAACACAAATTTACTTCCGAATTTGTTTAAAGTTAATACAAAACATTTAATGAAATAATTCCTACTCTCTAAAAATGAATTAGTCAAAAATTACTAATTTAATAGTTATTAGTGGCTGCTTTTTCACTTGTACTCTGGTTAACCATGGAATACCATGGTATTCAAAAATTTAACAGCTAATTATTATGTAAAATTGTCCCCTGAATCTGAAAATATCGTCAAAAGTTAAAAAAGTGAAACAGTTTTTGAGATATAGTCAATTTTTCATGTAATATGGAATTGACTATATTTCAAAAACTGCTCCACTTTCATAATTTTTGACGGTATTTTCGGATTCAGGGTACAATTTTACATAAGAATTGGATGTTAAATTTTTGGATACCATGGTATTCCATGGTTAACCATGGTACAAGTGAAAAAGCAGCCACTTATAACTATCAAATTAGTCATTTTTGACTAATTCATTTTTAGAGAGTACGCATTTTCTTTCAATGAAAGCAACAAATAATTTATATAATAAAAAAAAATGATTTAAAATTGTAGGAACTGTAATGTAGTAATTATAGGTATTACAAATAGATTCGAAGATAAAAATATTTATCTTCAAACGTTTCTGGGATCAAAAGGTTATTTAAAAAAAATTAACCAAACAAATAATATTTCCTCAATGTTTTGAAATATTTGTTTGTCCTTAAAGATTATCGAATATTTTTTAGGTTTAGGAGCATGGTTCAAACTTTTTACAAATTTTAATAAAAGTAGAAACCTGACAATGACCTCTAAGATATATTTAATACATTTATCAATATTATTTGTTCGTCTCAATCAATGTTTTTTGGTCTGGCCAGATGTGTTTTCGAAACATGTTAGACCTGATAGCAAAATTTGATTTTAAAAATGTTCTAAGAATGTCCTTAGGGACTTTTAAAACATTCAATAGATACCCTTTTAATGATGCAATTAGATTCTTAAAAGCTTCTTAAAACCTTCCTAAAAGCATCCTAAGAACATTTTAAGAATACGTTTTTGGAATGTTCTTAGAAGGTTTCTTATGGAGCTTCTAGGAAGCTTTTGAGAATATTCCCAAATATGTCAGATACCCACGTTCTATTATGTTGTATTCTACATTCGTAAAATTCTTCAGGAGACGACAAATACGCCTCACTGTCATAATATGACAGTGAAATGTATTTGTCGTCCCCTTAAAAAAATTTGCGACATATTAATATATATTTATTTAAAAATATTAAATAAACAATTTGACCTCTAAACCATAAGTTGTATGTCATTATTTTATAAAAAGTAAAATTGGAAATTTTTTTTGGGATAAGTCAGATTAGATTGAAGTTGAAGATAGTTAGGATTATTATACATAAAAATGTTAATTCAGAAATAAAAAATCGGTACACAAATTAATAAATATTTATTTTTAACATAAAATAAAATACCTATAGTAAGAGTATTTTTGTTATCGAATATTGTTTTAATTTGACAAATAACTATTAAAAAATATTTTGGATTGTGTTTTTTACTTAGTATCTAATACTAATTACTAATTAGGTACTTTAGTATAGGTTTTACTATTATATAGGTAACTGAACTAATAGGAATATTCCTAAATGAACTTTCTATAGCAATTACTTTCTTAATTTGTCAAACTTAAATTCAAATTCTTAACATTCTAAGCATATGTTTAGAGTAGACTAATTTTTACCACTAAAACTTTGCACCTTCTAAGAACCTGCCTATAGGCCAATAAGAATATTCTTAGGATCATGTTATATGTCTTTTAAGCATGGTCTTTAGAAGAAATATAGCATGATCCTAAGAATATTCTCACTGGAAGGTTTAAAAAACATTATTAGAATAAAGTGTGCTATCAGAGTTAGGGGCATTGGATTTAGATCCGGTGAACAAATTTATTACACAGGCAGATTAAATTTTATCCACTGGTATTAATAATGTTTATTTTTCCAGGTATACCTACACCCTTTACTATGAAGTAAATCAAGAGAAAATATAAAAGGTAAACAAAAAACTTTATATTTTATTTTGACAAAAATCTGATAGTGTCAAAAACATGACTTTTCTGCTTTTGTTTTAAGTGTGCTACCCGGCACTAATGAGTTACGAAAAACAAGCACACTTGAAACATGTAGAAAATAATAGATGAAGATAATGCGCAAAATTGTTTTACAAAACTACTGACATTTAACGCCAATAAAGATTTCTAATATAACAAAAATTAAAATTATTAACAAATAATCATTAACGTATTGCAAATAATGTTTAAATCTCATAAATAGTGGTGAAAATAATATTTTTTCTTTGTGTTAAAATGCCATATGCTGAATATGACGATATTTGGCTATTCAATCAGTAAATACCATTTTATATATACTTGTTAATTTTATTACAAAACGATTTTACAATTAAGAAATAATTACTCAATTAAATTATGCAAGAAGTCAAATACCAAATTAAACAACATTTTAATCATTTGGAAATGGAAGCAATAGTAGACAGATCCGGTAATATTGCTGGCCAGAGAATTCTATCTACATTTGATATTGGTCATCTCCAAAATCTCTTGGTGGACAGTCTTATTGGAAATTTTATGGATGGTAACTTTACTGTCAAAATTTCAGATCAATCCATAAACCCTGATAGCAAAATTTGATTTTAAGAATCTTCTAAGAAGATATGACCCCGAATAATGGAATATTCTTAGAAGCTTCCCTTATTGCTAAGAATGTTCTTAGGGACTTTTAAAACATTCAATAGATACCCTTTTAATGATGCAATTAGATTCTTAAAAGCTTCTTAAAACCTTCCTAAAAAGCATCCTAAGAACATTTTAAGAATACGTTTTTGGAATGTTCTTAGAAGGTTTCTTATGGAGCTTCTAGAAAGCTTTTGAGAATATTTCCAAATATGACTAATATGTTGTATTCTACATTCGTAAAATTCTTCAGGAGGCGACAAATACGCCTCACTGTCATAATATTAAATAAACAATTTGACCTCTAAACCATAAGTTGTATGACATTATTTCATAAAAAGTAAAATTGGAAAATTTTGTGGGATAAGTCAGATTAGATTGAAGTTGAAGATAGTTAGGATTATTATACATAAAAATGTTAATTCAGAAATAAAAAATCGGTAGGTATACAAATTAATAAATATTTATTTTTAACATAAAATAAAATACCTATAGTAGAAGTATTTTTGTTATCGAATATTGTTTTAATCTAACAAATAACTATAAAATAATATTTTGGATTGTGTTTTTTACTTTTTACCACTAAAAATTTGCACCTTCTAAGAACCTGCCTATAGGCCAGTAAGAATATTCTTAGGATCATGCTATATTTCTTTTAAGCATGTTCTTCAGAAGAAATATAGCATAGATATTCTCACTGGAAGGTTTAAAAATCATTCTTAGAATAAAGTGTGATCCTCCGCATTCTCCATATCTATTCCCCAGTGACTTTTTTTTTCAAGTACTGGAATGAAGATTTCGATATGCCCTCGTACACAAGTACTCAAGTATTTTGGCGGTCTAAATTTCGACATACTTTTCTCAGTGCAGTTACGCATCATTACATAAGTCAGTGAGCAGTGCTTCCATTCAACCAGAACCTGGTACCGGTTCTTTTTTGAAAAGGAAAGTGGTTCACTGCTTGCAGACTGGAGAAAATATATAGGCGTTATTATGTCATCCCATGTACATATGTAACATCCACAATGGACCTGGTAATGGCCATTTCTTTTATCGATTAAGATCTTGGATTTTTTTTTAACACGTTTCGTCATGATATGCTGATGAAATGTTTCACTTTGTTTGACATAATCACGTTATTTTGATGATGATGATGACACATTTCATTAAGATTCAGTTTTTCCAGAAAGTTACACTGGAACTCCTCAAAATGCTATTCCTAATAATGCTGTGGTGTTTAAATAATGTTTATATAAAACAAACAAAATTTATATTTATATAAAAATACAGTACATTGTAAGTTTTACGCTACAAAATATAAAACTAATCTTCGGCAATTACTTAATATATAAATACGTTCCAAACACCAAATAATATTTTGGCACAAAGTACCCATTAACACTGTTAGATTGGAGTAAATTGTATGGCTCTTTGCAAAACAAGCTTAAAATCTCGTAGTTTTATACAGGTAACCAATTCTTACCCATTTTGTGACTAAAATTTCTATCGAATCGGGAAATTCTTCTATACAATTATATACCAAATTTTTTCAGTGATAATCTCAAAATAAAACTTTGAAGGTCCTCTTTTCAATTCAGTTCAGTTGTCATCATAAAATGCCATTTGCTGCTAAAGTTTTTATTAAACTTGGCATCATGGACATGTTTTGCTCTCAGGAAAAACATCTAAAAATTTATAAAAAAGACCTTATGAACCAAAACAAAATGCAATTTTTGACAATATAAACCATGATGAGTAATAATACTTTGAAATTGACTTACCTTTAGTTAATAATTATAAACCACAGCTAAACGGCTTGGTGCATTCTTCCAACACAATGTGCTCTACCAGAGCTAGGCTAGTGTTAAAAGTTGTTTTATGTAATAATAAACCCCAATCAATGTCAAATATCGTTCACCAAACTTGGTTGTACAATTTTTTTCGCCTATAGTTGAAGAAACATTGCGGAAGTATAGTTCCGCACGCTTGAAGAAGCTTATTGCTGCACGAAAAGACAAAAACTAAATTATAATAATACAGAAAATCATGTGTTATTTGAAGTATTCTTTTAACCTTAACTAAAACTAAACAACAAGTTTATAAAGGCAGTTGAGTTACAAAGACGAATATTTGATACAGTACCTAAGTAATTTTATTCATGAATAATAAATTTTTATCCGAACTGCCTTTTGGTATTTGTTTTCGTAACATTTTGTTGGCGAAATGATAATTATAAATCGGTATACACCTTTCACTTTAATTATTAAAACCGTAAACAAATTTATTTGAGATTATATAACTTGGTATTCATCAATTAAAGGTAATTTTAAAATTGAAGAGCTAAAAAAACCTTAGTAATTCGAAACATTAATTTATTAAAACGAATAAACTAAATAATAATTATAGACAGTGTCAGCAAGTTAGAAATTATAACCTAAATTAGAATAAAGACTTTATTTTTTATGTTGCGATCATTTTTTTTATTCAGTTGTTTTTCGTTTTTTTGTAATTAGTTGTTTTGCATTTTTTTATATTTAATATAATGCTATACAGGGTGTTTCTGGAGAAACGCAAACGATATGGATTTGAAATTTTAATAGCCTATCCAATTTGATTTAGACTATACCTAAAGTCAATAGTTTTCAAGATATTAATTTTTTTTTGTTAAAATTTTGCTAAATGCACGTCAATCAAAAATGGCCTCTAATTTTTTTGTTATTAGGTTTGCTGACATGGTGTTGGAATTTTTGGAATATTAAAACATTGTTTAAATAATTTAATTTTTTAAAGGTTTTTCAACAAATACCTTGAGAAAAACCACTTGAAATTAGGCAAACTTCAAACAATAATAACGTTTTTATTATAAATGTAAAACCCTGTTTGTTTTAACACAATCAAATAGAAAATTAAAGAATCTTTCGATTGGTATTATAATAACTGTTTCCTAAAGTTAAAATTTCAGAGATATTTAACAATTTTTAATATTTTCAATACAATTTTGTATCAACAAACCTGTGAAATTCTACATGTGGGTTAATGTGACAGTATCCATGGTTACCACAATCTGTCATTGTTTAAAATTAATTAAAATTTTTTATTGAAAAATTAATAACTCGAAAAATAATGCCATTTTACTCAGAATTTTATGTAAAAATAAAAAATGTAAAAATATATGAGGTTAAAATAACAAAGTTAAAGACATTTCCGGTAAAACTGGAAGTATTATTTTGTCCAAAATAATTTAGGAAAAAAGTCTAAATCGAATAATTTACTCTATTAAAATTTTAAATCTATGTCTTTCGCTATTCCCTAAACTTCTAAAGGACTACATACGTAAAACACCCTGTATATTAAACGTCATTTATGTGTTATGCTATACTTAATTATTAATAAAAGATGCAACAATATTTGTGTAAAAATTACAAAATGTACTAAACTAAACATTTATGAATACTGCTACTGCTAATTCAAAACTGATCCTGGTCACAGAAACAACATTTGCATAAAAAAGTTAATGTATCAAATAATAGTCAAATATCAATACTTCAACGTGTTATACTCAAATTTATAAAACAAAGTTGCTTCTTCAGTTATTTACCCTTTAAAATTTGTTAAATTTTAAATTAATGTAAAAGTGAAAAAAATATATTATTTACTCGAAAATAAACGTTTATTTATGTACGTCGTAGACTGGACCCTTTCAGATAACAATTTTTTAATTGATCGTTTTTATTTTAATTTGCTTTTCTGATAAATTATTATAGTTTTTATAATTATTTATTATAATCGATGTAGCATTTAATTTTTATAGTTTTTTAATATTGTTATTATTATATAAAGCTACAAAAAAACATTGACGCAGGTACAATCTATTCTTTGAAAATTATATTATTATTATAATTTTTTTTATTTAACGGTGATAATGATACAGTTAATAAAATAAATTAGTTGTAATTGTAACTTCACACGAGTCAAATAAAACTTTGACATTCACTAAATTGCTTTAAAATTTATAATGAACCAACATCTGTTAAGTAGAAGTTATGAACAAAAAGTCAAAGTAAGTACTACTTATTTTAATTTAAAATATGTAGTTATAGATATGTAAAATGTTATTGTAACATTACTTAAGACTGGTACTTGTAAAAGAAAAATTCACTTGAAATAGGAACCAAAATACCAACCAGTTGCTCACTCAATAAAAATGAAAGAAGAATATAACACCATAGCTTTGGTCTTTGATCATGATCATTTAAAGGGTGATTTCTGAGGACTTGCTTTTTGTTCCTTTGACATAGCAGAGACAAACACGCCAGTAGGTTAGAAAATAGTGGCCCAAGACAGAAAATTATCTTTCTTTTAATGTATATCAAGCTAAAACTTTTGTAGTTGATTCAGTATTTTAATATATTACATTAATTACAAAATGTTTGTCAATAAATCCTAGAAATTTTTAATGGCTATGCTTAATTAATGATTTTTTGCGTCCATATTTGAAGAATTGTAAACAAACTTTTATTTTTTATTATTATTATTAGATAAGTATATATATATCATATAATTCATATATTTCTTTCTCGGATTCCTCATCCCTTTTCTGGATTCTGAAGGTAACTACACTGAGAGAAAAAAATGGTTTTTATTACCAAATCTGCATTTTTATAACCAAATGCTTTATTCAGTATTTGACTTACAAACGGCTACGTTATTAAAAACAAATGATTAGCTTCAAGACATTTGGTCATATTTACTTAATAATTTGTTTTTGGTTATTAAAACCAAACCAATTAGTCGTAATAAATAAGTTATTTATTTATAAGAATCAAATTTTTATTTAAAAAAAATATATTTATTTATAAAAAACAAATGATCTTTTTTTGTTAACAAATCGTTTTGTTTTAAAAAATAAGTAATATACAGGGTATTTTAGACTTGTGGTGCCAAAAGTTCAGGGGAGATTCCTCTCAAGTATGAAAAAAAGTTTTTATGAACATGTATCCGAAAATGATTCGTTTCCGAGATACAGGGTGTTTGATTTTTTTTAATTGAGTTTTTTATTTATAGCTTAAAAACACCTTTTTAACATTATTTTGATTATTTTTGTAACAAAAAAGTATCAAATTTAAACTTTTTTTTTTAAAATAAAACACCCTGTATCTCGGTAACGAAGCATTTTCGGACACTTGTTCATGGGAACTTTTTTTTCATATTTTGATGAGAGGAATCTCCTCCGAGCTTTTGGCACCACAAGTCTGAAACACCCTGTATTATTAAAACAAAACATGTATTTTTATAATTTAGCGTTTTTATAAAAATTAGGGTTTTCTATATTAAATAACACTCGGCCATTGATAACAATACATTTTATTTTAATAAAAAATAAAAAACATTTTCCTTAAAAAACATGTTTGCAAACAAAAACTTTTTTTTTTTGGTAAAGTAAACTAAACATCTTAAACTTAAGTAAACTAAACATCTTAATTTAAAATTCTTAAACTTAAAAAACATAACAAATTAAATTTTGGGAGGTGATGGCAGCCTTTTTATTTCATTTACAAATTTAGAAAAATATTATTTTTCTAAATTTGTAAATGAAATAAAAAGGCTGCCATTACCTCCCAAATGTGCGACTAGGGGAAAACAGTCGTTCTCATATTTTTTAGATAAAAAAATTTTACTTCGAATATTATTACATATTTTAAATGCGTCAAAATGGCTGTTAAAGCCATAAATTTTAACTTTTTCACAAACAAAGAATATCAGATTATCATTTTCATACACAATATATTCGATTTTGCCAAATCTGGGTTCCTCTAATGTTTTTCTTATTCCAGTTACTATGTAACATCTGCGTTTAAAAACCAAGCCATTAATGTTTATTGTATTAATCAATAAAGAATTTTCAATCAAAAATGTATCCATATTTACCTAATTTAGGTATAAACTATACAGCACGTCCGGACGCGTGGGGGAGTGGCCCTTTGCACAAACTAACACAATGGCCGAACTAAAGCATCTACGGCGAATAATCAACGTGTTTTATCCTGCATTTGTTTTTTATAAGCAAGCAACAACTGATTTATTCATACAAACTCTATTTGAAAATGGTTTGTTATTATTAAACTATATTTGTTTTTTATAACCAAATACAGTGAACCAAATCATTTTATTTATTATATTTTACCAAATATATTAAAACAAATCATTTTTTAACTATACCCAGACTATTTCTCTCGGTGTACTAATTCCTTGGTCTGACTTCTGAAATAGTTTGTTGCAAATATCATTAAGTGTGGTATCTCTAGTTTGTGAAGCATTTATAATGTTTAGGCCGGAACAGGATGATTTATATACATATCTAATATTTTTTCGGGTGGTATGTTAAAAGTATTTTCCGAATTTATTAATTTTGTTGCCATTAGTTTTTTATGTTCTCTATCATGCACTGTATTCTGCAAGATGTCCTGTGACGAAGAAATCACTACATTACTTACTCTCTAAAAATTAATTAGTCAAAAATGTCATAGCGAAAAAGCAGCCACTAATAATTATCGTCAACAGCAATTTGTATCCAGGACATTTAGCAGTCAATTCCTAACAGTTTTTGAAATATAATCAATATAATCAATAATATGGAGATGACTATATATCATCCCTTAGACAATAGAAGAGCGTTAAAAAACCACCATTGTATTTTAATATTAAAACCTCTTCAAGCAAAAACTGCAAATAAATTTAGTTTGTCCATTCTAGAATTGCTAATAATACACTATTATTAAGGTGATTTGGGTACTTCGATCGAAGGAAATACCATAATTGTAGTTATTAATAATACCGACCTAGAGTAATACGACGTTTTGTATCTGCGTGAATGATTAGGAAAATTATTTAATTATATGTCCCTTCAATATTTGTTTTCCAATAAATATAATCGTTACGAAGAAACGATAAGCATGTGTCTCTTGTTTATGTTATGATATTAATTTTATTACTATTAATTATTACGTAGAAAAATTTTAATTAATATTAATTCGGGCATTTAAAAGAGGAATTCACGGTGCTGTTCTGAGAGGTGATTTTTGAACTTTCTGTGAAACCTAATTTTTTTTATATTCTTGTTAATTAGGTCATAACTAAAATTTTAAGAGCAAAATAAAAAAAATTTGACGGTTAATTTTGTTTTAATTGGATGTTTATTAAAAATATGTATGCACACTTTCAATTCTCCAATTAAAACTTGCGATTTTATTTAAATATTATCATAACTTTTTAAATCAGATTAAAGATTAGTTAATTTCCTAAAAAAAGGTCTATACATTTTTTATATCTTTTACTGTTTTGTTGTAATACACGTTTAAAGTTTTAATTTAAGGTTAAATGTATAGTATACATTTATTAAACAATAATTCTAAGGGTGCCACATTTTATTTAGGGCCGATTTATTCATTTTTCATTTATTTGACGAATAATTTCTTTGGATACTAGATATTGCCAAGACATGAAAGTTATCGGCCCGATAAACTTTACTAAAGATAAATAAACCGGTCCTTAGTTAAATTTCATGAATTTCTTCATAACTTTTACTACAATTTTTCATTTTTGTTTATAAAAAACACTTTAAAAAACTAAACAAAAATTATAGAATACGTATACTGAAAATGACAATTCAAACGTCAAATAAATTTTTAATAGATCTAAGTTTCATGGCAACCTTTAAGGATATATTAATTAAGGGAACATAAATGTATACGTCAAAGGTTAGATTAAAAGTTTGAACGTTTATTGCAACAAAACAGTAAAATATATAAAAAAAATTGTAAAAACCTTTTTTTTAGTTATGCAAATATTGAATATTTAAATTAAATTGCTAGTTTTAATTGGATAATTGAAAGAGTGCATAATATTTTTAATAAACAGCCAATTAAAACAATTGAAAGTCCAAAAATCACCTCTCAGAACAGCACAGTGAATTGGGACTGCTGGTAAAAATATTTTTTTCAATAAAGTTTTGTCTTAACCAGACACAGATTTTCAGTCTACGTGGAAGATCTTGAGCATTTAAAGCTAGTACTCTGTGAAAAGGGAACTAGCAGTGTTCGTAAATGTAATTTACCTTTTTTGTTGGAAATTACAGCAATGGTGTGCAGATAACTTTGAACACCCTGTATATAAATATTCTTATATAAATGTTTGAAGATTAACATGCAATCCAGCTTTCTACAAACAATTTTAGTGCGTAAATAAAAAAATTACCGGAAATAATTTAAAAAATTATTTATACAATTTTAATTGTTATGTCAATGTTACATATGTATATGTGGATATATGTGGCAATCTTAAATAAAACAATTAAGTAATTAGAAGAAACTATACTTGTTTTCTTAATACCTATATTATTATTATTATATAAAAAGTAGTATTCACTGTTCAATTCTCTATGGCCTCTTTTAAATATTGACGCGTGTTAACAAATTAAACTAAATAAAAAAACTGATTACTTTACTACTATTGGGGCTGTATTAATTTATATATAATTTTTTTTCAGAAAACCCGTATACCTGGGTTGACTACAATGAAATTTCAATATTACTTCCGAATAGCGCACTTTGCAAAAAACCATTTTGGTGTTGAAGCAGGCAAATACAAAAATCAAGATGAAGTTCCAATTCAGATGCTTCTGTCAAAGCATTTTCACTTCAGTAAGTACAATTATTTCACTTTTAGTGTGAATGCTATTCCTAATATCAACTCTAAGCAACACTAATTAGAGTTCACACAGGTCCACACTAAATAGTGTTGTTTTATAACACTACGATTAGAGTTAATTTGTAGTGTAATTTTCCCCAAGTAAGCAAGTATGATTTAACACTATAGCACTGAGGATAAAGTAATTTTACACTGTATTAAAAAATGTTAATTTACCTAAATCGTGTACTTCTACACTTCCTGAGTAAAATCCCACTTTTGTTCAGTGTAAATTAACACTACTTTGAAAAAGTTCTAATTTTAGAAAGGTACTTTTACTCTTTAAGTGCAAACTTTTAGTGTAAATTAACACTATTATTTGAGTAAAACCTATTGGTGGTAGTGAATAAAACGAAAAGATAAATAAGGAGAAACATTTATTTTGAACAAAAATCTATGAAAATTATCAAAATCGGTGCCTTTTAAAATATAATTTTATATTTGAGTCGAATGGCTGGCTTAAGCAAAATGGTTCCTTAAAACGTAAAAGTTTTAGATCAATGCAATGTTTTACTGGCTCTCAACTTGTAAGCAATGAATTATCTTGAGAATTCATCAGTATTCCATTTTTCTGTTATAAAAAATGGGTGATCCCATTGGTAGAGAGGCGTCAGGCGGCTGTATGACGGGGATTTACCACACGTGTACAAATTTTCCATAATATTAATAAAAATGTAGGTATGGATTAATATAACAACCATTACGCTTGAAAATAAAAAGTTATATTATTAATGTTACAAGTACCCGACCTACTGCCGTAAATTATTGATATATAATATAGGTCGGGTATACCCATATATGGACATCCTTTTAACATATTGGTATTTATTGAGTATGAAGGCTTAAATAAAAAGGAAGTATAATATTTACCAAAAAATAAGAATGACCCCTTATGGATTCACCGTAATTAAAATCTAACTGACCAAAAATGCCACACTTCCACAACGCGGTATCTCCGGATATGCACTGCGTAGGTAGATAGGTACCAACCAAACATTTTAAAACGCATTTCGGTTATTACCAGTTTTTTCAGTCTATTTTGCCACTATTGGTGAAATTTAACTTTAATTGTGATACAATGTGCACTAGTAGTGTAAAGAAAAAAGAGCTCTTAGTAACATCAAAATAGACAAAGAAATTGGCATGCACTGTAGTGTACATTTTGTCACTATTTAACACATTAAGGGGTAATAAACACTCGCATTAAGTTTTTCTACCCTTTTGATTTATTTTAATAATAAATAGTGTGAATATACCAATGGGAGAAACCTAAAATATTTTTTTACTGTGTAGTCGTATTGAGTTTTAAAATCAGAACAAAATGTCTACCATAGCATTGTAACTGAAATGTCAACCCGCAATTTAAAATGGAAATCAACATTAAAATTGTGGTATAACGTTGAATTATTGCATAAAAACAGTGCTCACGTAAAATGTAGCAAAATGGTACATAATATGTATATTATATTTGTTGAATAACGAAACTATTCTATTTCAATACATTCCTAAGGCGTATTTAAATAAAAATAATAAACTAATAATTATGTTTATGTGTTAACACAACAATAATTCCACGCCTCGTAATCTTTGAAATTCATATTATTAGATCAATAATTAAGTTTACCTAATATTTTTAAATTAGCATATGTTATAACACCAACGATTAATATTGTTTTTGACATAGATGCGTAAAAAAAATATTCTTGAAACTTGCCTTCATAGGTCATTTTAGAATTATACAGGGTGTTTTACAGCTGAGCTGATCAAAATTTTTTAAAATTTAAAAAAATATGGGAGGATTAAAAATGTCTAAAAGTCGAAAAAAAGCGAAGATTATTATCCGTAGTCACCTATTTTTAACTACTTTTTTATGTGATTTATATACATTATTATTTATAACTAGTTTAGTTTGTTTAAATCAATGCAACCAATTTTTTAAAAATACAAGTTTCATAATTAACATTTTTAGTTTTTGAATTACTTATATGGGTGATTCTACAAAAGTTGGGCAACTTTTGACCTCATTTTGTTTATATAGTTTTCGGAGAAAATTAAACAGCATTTTGTTATGAGAACATAGATAATATAATAAATATACTGTTCCAGACCGGACCAGTCACTTTTTCAAACAGTTTCCGAAATATCTGTGTTTTCTAAATTTGAATGCAAGGAAAATGACGAGTATACCAAGGTACTAATTAAATACATAATTTATTGGAAAATATAACAGTTTATAACAACTTTGAGCATATTATACATTAAATATCTTAAAATCAAATAATACCACACATCAGTGGCGGCTGGTGGATTTTGGGTATACCGATATCTCAATTATTAGATATGGGACCCACACCAAATTTAGATGATTTTATAATGACATTAAATAAACAAATTCTGCGCAAGCAGAATTTAAATTGAAGTTTGCGAAAAAAATATAACCGAAACATCGAACATGGAACTGACGACATGGATACAAATTTGAGATTATAATTCGGAATTAAGTATTTTACTGATATTTTTTATTAGTGGATGCTACTTATCAACAAATCACATATAGCCTTATATAAATTACAATAAAATATATATACGTAAGAAAATAACTACTCACCACAGTACTGAACTATACGTGCATTCACCACAACTTCGCCGCTTGCATTGTTTTCAAGATGACTGTCGTGCAAAGCGCGGGCTCTGTAGGTAATTTTTTACCAACACTTGAGTTAAAACGAGGAGTTGACGTTTAAACTTCAATATTTCGCAGGAATTTTGAATTTTAACATTGGACACAGAACTGACGGGTAAAAGTGAGCACAAAGATTATCATTTTTTTTTAAATTGCTATTATTCGAATCTATGATAACATATGAAAAATACATTATTTAATGTTTTATAGTTTGTAGTGAAATTGAAAAATTTAAGATAAATTGAATATATTTTAAAATAAAATCACTCAAATATTTGATTCAGGAGTTGTGACACGCCAAGGTACTGATGTTTTGAATATTTATTATGTTTTTTATAAACGTGCTTTTGAAAAAATACATTAAAATTGGGTGGACAAGTTAAAAAAACCTGGATCTTTTGTAATCTACAAAATATGCATTTGTATATAATAATAAAAACTATTTATTCATTTTATATGAAATACCGTTAAAGGTTCGTCTTCTATCGATAGTTGAAGTCTTTTTTTATATTTTAGGTAATACCTACTCAAAATGATTTGTATTTGTTTTGCTAAAATATTGACTACTTTGGTTCATTGCCTTCAATTAATTTTTCAATCAACCTATTTGCCAAACATTTTAATTGCTATCTTGCAACCTTTACTGAATTGTATCAAATTCCAACTGGCGATCTTTATTGGCATGCCTAGTGTTTCCCAATTTGTTGCAGCAGCCGCTACCAACGTAAATGTAAATAAAATGCTCGATGGCTATTTCTACCTGTTCAATGAATATGGCTTGATATTTCAAATTGGAAAGTCGGCATTTTTCAGTTTCGTAATGTTTGTTTTATTGAAAACTATGCTGAATTCCAAACTTCATATATATATTTATTTTTTTGTTCAATCGACAATCGATTTTCGCGAGCTTATTACTAATTCATATTACCCAGTCATAAGAAAATCAGAGGACGAAATGGAAACATCACTACGCTCTACCAGTCAAAGGTTCTCGAGAAGAAATACTCGAGAATGGCCGGGAAGATCTCCAGACTTAACGCCATTTGATTGTTTTCAAAAGACCACCTAAGAACATAAAATCTACTTACTGAGACATTACACTTCACGGAGGATAGGTTTTTAAATAGCAAATTAATGAACTTAAACTTTTGAATTAAAAAACAGCAACACTCTCATCTGCATGTAAATTCTAACTGACCTTCAGGAATCACATGCATCTATAATGTCGTAAACAGAGGTTTTTGCTTATTTAAAATGATTAAAGCGCTATCCGTTGCATAAAATTTAAAGCAAAAACAGATTCACGGAGGATAGAATCAGTTTTTGTAACACATAAAGGGTTATAAAAATTATTTCTTTTAATTTTTAATAATATTTTATATTTGATTCGATTGCTTTGGATGTGTTTAATTTACTTAGTGAACTGATATTTTTAGTATGCTTTTACTACCTCAGATATTTGAAAACATATAGGTTAACCTAGAGAGAGTAACAGTCACGGAGGATAGATTTAAGACTTGTACCATTGTAAAAAATAATTAATTGCGGTTAAAATTTCACATGTTTCGTACATTAAATTTAAGGTGATACTTAGTTGCAAAATCAATGATTTCCCATCTCGGGTAAAATATGTGGAAATCTTGCAACACAGCACAGCAACATTGCCGAATGCGACCACCTTCGTACTTTCCGTTTCGTCTGAAACGTAAACTAAATTAACATCTACAAATATATACGTTTAATTGGTCGAATAACACTTTCACCCACCTAAAAACACTGACCAGTGTGTGCAAGCTTTATCTCTCGAGGGCTCGCGACCTTAAACTATTAATTGCCAAACCTCAAGAATTCCAATGTATTGATATTTGACTATTATTTGATATATTAACTTTTTTATGCAAATAATGTTTTTGTGGCCAGGATCAGTTTTGAATTAGCAGTATTAGCAGTTTAGTACATTTTGTAATTTTTATACAAATATTGTTGTATCTTTTATTAAAAATTATGTATAGCATAACACATAAATGGCGTTTAATATACAGGGTGTTTCACGTACGTAGTCCGTTGGAAGTTTCTAGGGAATCGCGAAAGAAATCGATTTAAAATTTTAATAGCGTAAATTATTCGATTTTGACTTTTTTTCCTAAATTATTTTGAACAAAATAATACTTCCTGTTTTACCGGAAATGTCTTTAACTTTGTTATTTTAATCAGGACACCTCATATATTTTTACATTTTTGAATTCTACATAAAATTCTGAGTAAAATGGCAATCGAGTTATTAATTTTTCAATCAAATATTTTAATTAATTTTAAACAATGACAGATTAAGTGGTAACCATGGATACTGGACACATTAACCCACATGTAGAATTTCACAGGTTTGTTGATACAAAATTGTATTGTATTAGAAATTGTTAAATGTCTCTGAAATTTTAACTTTAGAAAACAGTTATTATAATACCAATCGAAAGATTCTTTAATTTTTTATTTGATTATGTTAAAACATACAGGGTTTTACATTTATAATAAAAACGTTATTATTGTTTGAAGTTTGCCTAATTTCAAGTGGTTTTTTTCAAGCCATTTGTTAAAAAACCTTTAAAAAATTAAATTATTTAAACAATGTTTTAATTTTCCAAAAATTCCAACCCCATGTCAGCAAACATAATAACAAAAAAATTGGAGGCTATAGCCTATATATTTTTGTTATTTAGGTTGTTTTTTAGGCATAGTCTAAATCAAATTGTATTCTCCAGAAACACCCTGTATATCATTATATTAAATTTAAAAAAATGCAAAATTACTAATTACAAAAAATCGAAAAACAACTGAATAAAAAATATACATACATATATCTGTTTGGAATTAAAATTGAAGCTTGCTTATCGGGTAAAAAATAAATTGAAGCTTGGTTGTGGAGCAAAAAATAAAATTAAAGTAGGTTATAATTTCTAACTTGCTGACACTGTCTATATTTATTATTTAATTTATTCATTTTAATAAATTAATGTTTTGAGTTTTTAGTACACTTATAAATTGAAATGCAATCAGTCATTTGCAACTTATAAACAAATTATCTTTCATGCTTCCAATGGTAGGTTACCATAGAGAAAAGACTATGATGCCTACTATGATCAAAACTAGTAAACTTGAAAAAATTTTAAATTTATAAATAAAAGTAATTTTAGCTCCATCTATGGCGATACGCGAAACCATAGTTACTATGTTTTGTCAATATTTAAATTACACAGGAAATGTTAATAAGCAAATAAAGAGATACAATATTATATATCGTAGACGAACTAAAAGTAAAATTAATTTAGCTTGAGTACAAAAGTGAAAAAATTTGAACTTGACCTTCAAATTTTATTATCTAATATGTAGATAAATTATTTAAATATTTTTAGGAATTTCCCCACTAAATATAATTTATTTTGTTATTTTTGGCGTTTGAACATCCTTAATATTATATAAAAACCGCAACAAAATCGTATTAGATTATTATAATTTATGAGGTAGATACTTAAAATAATATGTTATTTAATATTTTAATTAATTTTTTCATCGCATACCAACATGTTTATTTTTAGTTTTGGAGATGATCTTTTGAATGGAATAATATTGTTTAGTTTTTTATTTTGCTTTATTTATTTTTAAATTGTGTGAAAAAGGTTAAAAATCTTATAAAATTTTTAATTAATATCGGTCAAGGTTATTTCTTGCATCATTTTAATGTCTATGGTGAATTTGTTGTTTCGGAACATTTTACACTGAATCATCGTACCAAATTTTTTTTTAAACAAGTTTTTCTTTAAATGCTGAATCCGAAATAAAAGTAAAAATTTTACCTCGTATACATTTTTATGCAAATAAGGACCAGAAAGCATCATACACTTTTTAAGCACAACTGGTTTCTGCCATTGGTTTTTTTGTTTGGTCAATAATGTTTTTCTGTATGATAACTTGGGTATTATCAAGAGAATTTCCAAGAGGTGCCTTAAAGGTGACTACACTGAAAAAAATAATCTCTTTTGCGCTTTTGAAAATCTTTACATAATTTTTTTAAACTTCTAATTTTAGAAAGGTACTTTTACTCTTTTAGTGCAAACTTCTAGTGTAAATTAACACTATTATTTGAGTAAAACCTATTGGTGGTAGTGAATAAAACGAAAAGGTAAATAAAGAGAAACATTTATTTGGAACAAAAATCTATGACAATTATCAAAATCGGTGCCTTTTAAAATATAATTTTATATTTGAGTCGTATGGCTGGCTTAAGCAAAATGGTTCCTTAAAACGTAAAAGTTTTAGATCAATGCAATGTTTTACTGGCTGTCAACTTGTAAGCAATGAATTATCTTGAGAATTCATCAGTAATCCATTTTTCTGTTATAAAAAATGGGTGATCCCATTGGTAGAGAGGCGTCAGGCGGCTGTATGTCGTGGATTTACCACACGTATACAAATTTTCCATAATATTAATAAAAATGTAGGTATAGCTTAATATAACAACTATTACGCTTGAAAATAAAAAGTAAATCAAGTATGTATGTATTTATATTATTAATGTTACAAGTACCCGACCTACTGCCGTAAATTATTGATATATAATATAGGTCGGGTATGGACATCCTTTTAACATATTGGTATTTATTGACTATTAAGGCTTAAAGAAAAAGCAAGTATAATACTATAAAAAATAAGAATGTCCTCTTATGGATTCACCGTAATTAAAATCTAACTGAACAAAAATGCCACACTTCCACAACGCGGTATCTCCGGATATGCACTGCGTAGGTAGATAGGTACCAACCAAACATTTTAAAACGCATTTCGGTTATTACCAGTTTTTTTCAGTCTATTTTGCCACTATTGGTGTAATTTAACTTTAATTGTGATACAATGTGCACTAGTAGTGTAAAGAAAAAAGAGGTCTTAGTAACATCAAAACAGACAAAGAAATTGGCATGCACTGTAGTGTACATTTTGTCACTATTTAACACATTAAGGGGTAATAAACACTCGCATTAAGTTTTTCTACCCTTTTGATTTATTTTAATAATAAATAGTGTGAATGTACCAATGAATAATGTTCATATTCTTTAAATGTGTTTAATAAAGTTAATGAGCACTAAATGCTACTTAATGTATTTTGTAGTGTAACTTTTACACTTACAAATCAACTCTAATATTTTTACCCCTACACTAAAAAATTTACACGGGCAAAATTTTTTACTGTGTAATAAATTATAAAATTATATCAAGAAATAATTTATTACATTTTAATATATACTCTATAATTATAATACTTAAATAAGCTATTAATAATATTTTTCATTAACAATTTGATTAATTTAATAATCAATCACTTTTAAAAATCAAGGAAACATTTTCTTCATAGGTAACAGTCAAGAACAAAAATAAGTATGTTTCATTTAATACATTAGAGTATTTTGGTAATTTACATAATTATTAGCATACTTTAAATATTTTTTTAAGCAAGGTCAACAGAAATTAATCATTATCATTTTATTTATTGATAATAAAAACTTTTTGTTTTGTTTTAAAACACAAATTATTAAAACAAAAAATAGAACAACATAGAAATCAAGTAATTTTATTTACCAAATACCTAAATCAATTATAAATAATTAACCACAATGAGAAACAAATAGAAGAAATATGCTTTCTCTAATATCTTCCAATTTAGCACATTCAGGTGGCAAACTATAATCATCAATTATATCAAATCAAAAAGCGTGAGATTTGAATGATTGTCCTACATAAACGAGAAGGATCTTTGGCTTTGGTGGTGCGTAGATAAGTAAAATCATATAAAAAAGTAGTTAAATATAGGTGACTACGGCTCAGCAGAGACAAAGTATTCCCAGCGGATAATAATATTCGCTTTGAAAAGAATTTATATAAAAGAAATTAAAATTGTATGTGAACACACGTTGTATTTTAAAGGAAATCGTATTTTTATTAATATCTTCGTAATCTACGCAAAAAATCACGTAAAATGAGTACCAACATCGCTATGTTTAGACAACAAACAAAAAAGTTGAACAAATGAAGATCGCAATACTTAAACGTGCAAAACTACCCTTAAACAAATGACGAACATAGGCTTGTGGGGTATCAAACAAACGGATTTTCTATGTTCTACAAGATGCCCAACAAAAAATATCATTTGGCATTTCAAAATTATTTCATTGTATTTTAAAGGAAATCGTATTTTTATTAATACCTTCGTAATCTACGCAAAAAATCACGTAAAATGAGTACCAACATTGCTATGTTTAAACAACAAATAAAAAAGTTGAACAAATGAAGATCGCAATAATTAAACGTGCAAAACTACCTTTAAACAAATGACGAACATAGGCTTGTGGGGTATCAAACAAACGGATTTTCTATGTTCTACAAGATGCCCAACAAAAAAATATCATTTGGCATTTCAAAGATATTTCATTGTTTTTTAAAGAAAATCGTATTTTCATTAATATCCTCGTAATCTTCGCAAAAAATCACGTAAAATAAGTACCAACATCGCTATGTTTAGACAACATACAAAAAAGTTGAACAAATGAAGATCGCAATAATTAAACGTGCAAAACTACCCTTAAACAAATGACGAACATAGGCTTGTGGGGTATCAAACAAACGGATTTTATAGGTTCTACAAGATGCACAACAAAAAATATCATTTGGCATTTCAATGGTGAATGGGTATTTTGTTAAAGCCACTGGACGTTAATACTTGCAGTGGCTTGATAATAACTATAATGTGTATATTGCCCAGGACTATTAATGATCAGTAACTTGCAAATTGAAAGAATAAAAAGTTTCGTGATCATTGCTTATCTGCTATTTTTTCCTTTTAGGTCGACTAGTATACGTTTTAATGGGTATATTCACATTGGTTATGGGTATAGTATTATCTTCTGTCCCATGGTTAGATTATGTCATTTTACAGGTAAGAAATATACGCTTAAAAAAATTTAAAATAATTAATTATGGAATGATTTATTTCAGAATTTAAAGTTGTGGAATGGTTCCCTCAGTTTTCAGTATTGGCAGAAACCTGGTGTGGTTAGGTTTACGAAAGTGTACATCTTCAATGTTACAAACCCAGATACGTTTTTGAGTGATGGGGAAAAGCCAAAGTTACAGGAAATTGGTCCTTTTGTGTATAGGTAAGTGTTTTACAATAATTAAAAATTTACATTTTAATTTGTATCCAGGACATTTAGCAGTCAATTCCTATGAAATATTATTCGCTGAATGTCGTCAAAAGCTATAAAAGTAAAACAATTTTTTGAAATATAATCAATTTTACATATAATATGGAATCGACTATATCTCAAAAACTGCTTAACTTTTATAGTTTTTGACGGTCTTTTCGGAGTCAGGGGACAATTTAACATAAGAATTGGCTGGTAAATGTCCGGGATATAAATAGAGTATGATATTGGACATATGTCCAATAATAGAAATTTTCCAGTAATTGGACACTGGCTACTGTTTGTTTTCAGAATTAAAATTAAAAAGCATTTTTTAGAAATATTTTTTATTGAAATTTAAACACAGCCCTGCTTTTAACAAAAAAACAAAAATCTTACCATCAAAGTTCTGCAATCCACTACCTCATAATATGTGCATGATAATAATAATAAATATTTAGTACTTTATTACACTTGTACCGACATAATCACCTGCAATTACCGTCAAATCAAGATAAACAAAGCATTGTTTATATAATTTATACTTCAGATCAGTGTATTAACATATTTCATTTTATTACCGTTTTATTAATATTTATGTTTGTTTCTATCAGTTTTATACCATAGTAAAATCTTTTAGTGAGGTGGTAAATGGTAAAATCTTACAATTTCAAATTTTTTATTTCTAAAATTAAGATGTCCCAAATAGCATGGGATTGTAAACTATAATTAAAGGTATACTTAACTCCAATGCGTCACTAATTCAAAATTAATTTCCTATAGACCTACTAAAGCTGTATTTAGCGTGTCGTGACCAAAAAGATTGCCAAATTAGCGAAATAAAAGTTGTGCAAGTGTTTTAGAAAAAAGTCCATATGTACGAGGTGTGTTCAGAAAATAACGGGAATTGTTAAATTTCGCGGGTTCGGAGGGTCCGGTTGTCATAAAATTGTCTTTATTATGTTGGTATACATGCCCCCGAAGTATGATAAAAACTTTAGCTGTTTTCATTGTTTACTGTCTGTGGCAGCCGCTAAGGTTAGACGTGTTTTATGAGCTCGGCGATTTTTCGTTCGTTAAAAGAAATTGATCAAAGAAATTGAATATTCGCCAGACATGCCTCTGTCTGACTTTTTTCTATTCCCAAAAATAAAGAGAACCTTAAAGGGCCGTCGTTTTGCAAGCATAGATGACATTAAAAGCGCATCGCTGAAAGAACTAAAGGCTATCCCAAAGATCGAGTTTTAGAAGTGTTTCGAGTATTGGAAGAAGAGCTGGCACATGTGCATAATATCCAATGGGGACTATTTTGAAGGCGACAACATTAATGTAGACGAATAAATAAACATTTGTTTCAAAAAACGAAAATTCCCGATATTTTCTGAACACACCTCTATGTTAATTGTTAAATATTATGTGCTACCTGCTTTTTGACAGCTTTTTCGAAATATAAATTCTCAAATATCTTGTTTTGTCACTTAAGCGTGTCAATAAGTGTAGGTATTCAAATAATTATGTTGTGTCTCTTGAAGCAGTCAACATGCGAGAAATTCTGTTCCCTTGAAATATTTGGTAAACTTGTAAGTCTATTTATGTATGCACGGAATATTTATCAATATCAAGGATTTTCAGGCAAAAACTTGACTGCAACAATCCCACAGAAATCCAAATTTAAAAACTTCTTCAAGTTCGCATTTTAGTAATTTTGGGTTTTCCCAAGGTAATGTTATCAGAGGGTCAGATAAAAATAAAAGTTGATGCAAAATACTCTGCTTTTAAAAGATCATTTGGTTTAATTTAAAGTTTTATTGCGACCTTGGAGATTGCAATGAGAGCATTAGTTTTATTTCAGTATATTTTAATTAAAAATATAATAATAATGTAGGTATTGTAAAAATACCTACATATGAATACGCACCCCTACAAATCTTAAAACAGTCCCCTTACTTTTAATTAATATAATAAGCATCTATAGGTTTTATAACAGAACAGATGCGTTTTATAATAGTATATTACGTATCAAGTTTGATAAACGCCATTTTATGGAAAAGTTTATAAACGAGGTGCATACTATACTTTTTCTACGACAAATACTTATTATTATCTTAAAATGATTTAAATCAAAAATTTGTATAGAGCGCCATCTATGAAACAATAGGGGAATCTGTGTGTCACCGTCAAATGTCACATTTTTATAAACACAGATTATAAAGGTTAAAAATCGAAATGTATTTCTTGAAAATTGACAGTTTTCACAGTGAAAGTAAAGAAAATGTTTTATGAGCACTTTACAGTGGAGTCCGTGCCCGAATTTAAGTTATAGTTTACTGCCGGCGAAATTAAAAGGTCAGTACAATGTTCATATAAACTTTTCAAATATTGACGTTGAGAAACTATTTAATACTTTTGTATTGAGATAAAAAAATAATTTTCACATTTAGTATTATTTTACAAGAAAGGCACTTTATTTTAACGATTGTATGACATTTGACAACCGTCAACTAACTTCAGCCCGTGACTAAAGCGCGAGTCTTTCTTAACATTTAACAGGCAAGAATATTGATGTACTCTTTAAAACGGAAAAATTATGTTTTCAGTTTGGTTTTAACTTAATTTAATGTATTACTAATGACAGCCGTGTCGTGTGGTCTGTCTTCATTGCTATGACTTTGATTCCCAGTCTAGCATTAAATTTTTTTGCAGGAAATTGCGCAAAATGAAAAAACGGGCAACAACAATATTTCCATGAACCTGTAACAAGTGGTCACGAACAACTACACAAAGGATAAAAAACCGTCTGCGTACACAATTTTATTTATTTTTAATTTTAACTCTTGGTCATACATAGTAGTACGTAAACGGTATTAAGGAACTACCAGTTCTTAAAAAAAAAAAATATTACAGTTAATTAAATTATTGGAATTTATATTCATATCAAGTTATTCACGCATTGAATCACTATCAAGGATAAATTTAATTCGCTTGTGACTTCAGGCTAACGGAACATGTTACACATTCAGTTTCTTCATCGCATGAAGGGCATCAAAGATAAAAGATGATCATGGCAATGTCAGTAGGTACACCACCTCTGATTCAAACCTATTATTTTCATAGAAACTATTACAAACAGGTTGCTGTAATGGATACTTGTTTAAAGATAGATTTTCTGTATACTTCACAGTACTCACTGAGTAATTTGTTTCTACCATCACGCACATTGTTTCCTTTACGTATTTCTTCCTAAATAGGTTTGCGGTCAACGTGTACTGGCTGCCACAGAAGAAGAAGAAGTCGATGAGATTTAAAAAACATGCACCACAAAAACTAAAACAACAAACCTTGAAGAACAATGAAATCGTTTAAAGAATAATACTACAATAAAGTGATTTATTCAATATCAAGGTTGAAGTTTGTTTATATGAAACGAAGGTAAACGGCACCTGTTACAACGTTCAGTAACCCAGCACTAAGAAGGCTTTGATTGATTCGAAAGTCTAGACTAGCTCCTAGACCAACTCAACATCTCTTTTAATAGACATAATGATTGTTTACTATTTGCTCGTTGATCTATTGTTAACACGCGTCAATGCTTCTTTTTCTCCCCTAAATCTGCTCAATTGGATTAAGATCAGGTGAACTCGAAGGCCACTCTAAAACAGTCGCACCTTCCCTTTCTAAACATCATCATGGTACAAAAGATGACAAAAGAATCACCCAAACTTAGAAATTGCAAAATCGTAAGAATATTTTCTATTTTTATTTTACAACCATGATAAATTCGTATTAAACGCTTTCAAAAATTAATGGGTATCGTAAATTAATATAAAATCTCAGTATCAGAAGTTTATGTAAAAGTGTCATCTTCTTTCGCTGTTCATAGCTTCCTTTTATCTAATAAACTGTTCAGCTTGCTACCTGTTTTGTAATATCCAGATGTTATTCAACGTTTAAGAGTAACAATCAGTATTATTTTTATATCTGTGAAAGGTAATTAAATAATTTTTTTTTGTCAAAGTAAAATAAATCAAGTAGTAAAATTTGTGGGTCAAGTTCAAAAATGAAATTGCCATGTTTCATATGAACACGTAATAAACCAAGATGAAATGTTGAAATATTTCAAACCAAGGTAATAAATTAATTAGTGGGTATATTAAAGCTTAATCGTGATAAACTATTACCTACTATAATAATATTAATAATAATAATTAATCATACCACTTAAATCAACTTTCATCTTATATATACCCTGCAGGGTATAGCATTTAACTTGTGACTTCCTCGACAAACTCTTTTTTCGGTTGAACACTCCCGTTTATAGTAAACTGCTTGAAATGAAGTAATTGATCGAATTTTATCCGGAAAACGCTGAGCGTAGATATTAACAGCATCATCAAGATTCCTAAATCTACCTATTTTTAGATATTAGGTATTCTGAGAGATAGGACCTTAACATAAATATGATGTTTTTACCACACCCTTTTAAAATAAATTATCTTCATTCAAGGTGATAGGACACTATTAAAAATAATTAGTAATAAAGTGCTTCTGGTATTATTTAGAAATTTTAAACATTGCGTGGGATCAAAATTTACTAATATAATATACAAGGTGTTAGATTTTGTTATTTTTGTAATTAAGATAAATTTAAACAAAATCTGGCAACTTTTTTTGACAGAATCTGGTTGTTATCAACCATAACATAATTAATTAAATTAGACAACCAGATTTAGCCTTTGGAATTTAGAGAAAAAAAAGTTACAGGTGATTCTTTATAAACCTTAAGGAACTACCCATTTTAATAGGTATATTACATTAATTAAATAACACCCTGTATTTAGAATGTAGACTTTGATTTGACAATGCGTAACAAAAAAATTGCTTAATAAAATTACTAGTTAATACCTATATTTGATTAAAAACTACACCATATACTTTCCGTTTCATTTCTGTATAAAACGACAATTTTTAAATTAATTGGTGCATGTCGAGTCTTTTTATTAAATGGACAAGTGATCCTTCTTTTGTACTATACTTTAATATGTTCAAACGAGCGTGATATATGTAATCAAGTTGTTTATTTAGTGACAGTTACTTTTTTATTGTGTTTTGATCTTTCATAATTAAGTAGATATTTTTAACCATAATTAATTATTTTTATGTTTTAAAAGTATGTTTTCAAATATCTGAGCATACTAAAAATATCAGTTCACTAAGTAAATTAAACACATCCAAAGCAATCGAATCAAATATAAAATATTATTAAAAATTAAAAGAAATAATTTTTATAACCCTTTATGTAAGTGTTACAAAAATTGATTCTATCCTCCGTGAATCTGTTTTTGCTTTAAATTGTATGCAACGGATGGCGCTTTAATCATTTTAAATAAGCGAAAACCTCTGTTTACGACATTATAGATGCATGTGATTCCTGAAGGTCAGTTAGAATTTATATGCAGATGAGAGTGTTGCTGTTTTATAATTTAAAAGTTTAAGTTAATAATTTGCTATTTAAAAACCTATCCACCGTGAAGTGTAATATCTCAGTAAGTAGATTTTTTTTATAAATATTTTAAGTAGGTATTTAAAAAAAAACATACGAAATCCTAACCTCCGTGAAGCTCTAATATTTAAAATGTATGATATACAAAACCGAAAACCTTGCTTTTTTTACTGATGTCATTTTACTGCAGATTTAATGAAAAAAGTTTTTCAATAATGGCGAATGCTCCGGGATTAATAAAATAAAATATTGTTCTTCATTGCTGTTTAAAGTCAATCTAGCAACTTTAATGTTAATTAAAAAAAAATTAAAAACCGTGTCTAATTCCCAAGGTCTTTTCCATATGAATCCACAAGTTTGACCACAATTACCAAAAACAAATCGAAAATCTCATTATGCAACGATTATTAAGTCGAACAGAAAAAAATTAAACCATGTCGCTAAAACATATCTCGCGTGTCATACATCACATATGTGTATCGTACAACGAAAGTTTCGAAGTCTATAAGCGATGGAAATTGTTTCGTAATTGTTAAGAAATGATCAAGAACGAGCAGAACCATTAAAAATGAAACACCTCTGTGACCGTACTCTTATCTTATGTAACTCTCATGAAATCAGGCTTACAGATCATATTACATATATTAATTCCATAAAAAATTATTAGCGGCAAGAAACAATATTTTAGCATAAAAAAGAACACAGTAAAAAAAACAAACTCTAAGCAACACTAATTAGAGTTCACACAGGTCCACACTAAATAGTGTTGTTTTATAACACTACAATTAAAGTTAATTTGTAGTGTAATTTTCCCCAAGTAAGCAAGTATGATTTAACACTATAACACTGAGGATAAAGTAATTTTACACTGCATTAAAAAGTGTTAATTTACCTAAAATCGTGTACTTCTACACTTCCTGGGTAAATTAACACTATTATTTGAGTAAAACCTATTGGTGGTAGTGAATAAAACGAAAAGGTAAATAAAGAGAAACATTTATTTGGAATAAAAATCTATGACAATTATCAAAATCGGTGCCTTTTAAAATATAATTTATTATTTGAGTCGTATGGCTGGCTTAAGCAAAATGGTTCCTTAAAACGTACAAGTTTTAGATCAATGCAACGTTTTACTGGCTGTCAACTTGTAAGCAATGAATTATCTTGAGAATTCATCAGTAACCTATTTTTCTGTTATAAAAAATGGTTGATCCCATTGGTAGAGAGGCGTCAGGCGGCTGTATGTCGGGGATTTACCACACGTGTACAAATTTTCCATAATATTAATAAAAATGTAGGCATAGGTTAATAATATAACAACCATTACGCTTGAAAACAAAAAGTAAATCAAGTGTATCATTTATATTATTAATGTTACCAGTACCAGACCTACTGACGTAAATTATTGATATATAATATAGGTCGGGTATGGACATCCTTTTAACATATTGGTATTTATTGAGTATTAAGGCTTAAAGAAAAAGGAAGTATAATACTTACCAAAAAATAAGAATGTCACCGTAATTTAAATCTAACTGAACAAAAATGCCACACTTCCACAACGGTTATTACCAGTTTTTTCAGTCTATTTTGCCACTATTGGTGTAATTTAACTTTAATTGTGATTCAATGTGCACTAGTAGTGTAAAGAAAAAAGAGCTCTTAGTAACATCAAAACAGACAAAGAAATTGGCATGCACTGTATTTTGTCACTATTTAACACATTAAGGGGTAATAAACACTCGCATTAAGTTTTTTTACCCTTTTGATATATTTTAATAATAAATAGTGTTCATATGTTCATATTCTTTAAATGTGTTTAATAAAGTTAATAAGCACTAAATGCTACCTAGTGTATTTTATAGTGTAACTTTTACACTTACAAATCAACTCTAATATTTTACCCCTACACTAAAAAATTTACTTTGATAAGAAAGCATAAAAATATATAATAAGTTTATTACTGTTTTAAAACAGTTAACAATTTCGTTCGCCTATGTTAACGATGTACATATTGCTTTCTCTAATAAAACTTTTTGTCCAATTTTCCAACGGTTCTGTTTTTTCTCATTAATTTAAATAGGTACCTAACTGTACAGACATTCTAAAATTAATGTACTGCGAGGCCATACTTTAACTACCTGTCTATAAAACAAAACGATACTGCCATAACCGCCATAATAAAACAAACATCCCATTTCTTGTCAGCACAGGATATAATACTGTGTTTTATTGTACCATTAAATGGCAATTTATCTTGTCTTGTTAAAGATATAAATTTTAAATACCTATAAGTTTAAATTTTGACACATAGGGGCGTATTTTGAGAAAAACATCAGAAGTGGGATCGTTGTTAATCTTTTGAAACGTTGTAGCAAATCAATTTATACCTTTTCATTTCATTAGACGGTATACTACAACGACTGTCACGAAATATTAGAAAAAGATCCCGGAAGGCGAAATTAAGAAAATCAATTTAAAGTTTAATGTGCGATGATCAAGATGTGAAAGGCCGTGCCCCAATAACACCGAGATTTTAGTCACAATGGGCAAAAATTATTTTTTGAAAATCCTATATTTAATTTTTAATACAATAAAAAGTGTTAACGATAAATTATATAACGGTTATATAAGAGTTGTCAAATTATATAAGAGTTTAACAAGGTTTTATAAAATCTCCATTTAGTTTACTACTTTTATAATGGTCATATAAGGTTACTGCAAACTCTAGGTTTAAGGGTTATATAAAAGTGATATAAATATTTCTGTAACCAAATTAAAAAAATTAGGTTTTATAATTTGGACGATACAACATTTATGGAAACCACTATAAAAACAAAAATGTTTATTGGGATGGCAAACTAAAAAATTTACTTCTAAAATAAAAATTTGACCCAACGTTTATCAAGATTCTATTCGCTATTCGCTTCATGGGAAATTCAATGGGCAAAAACAAGTTCCTTCGCATTCTCGATAGATCCTCTTTCCTGCTGCATTAAACCGTTATAAGCAGAATAAAGCGAACAAAAAGAACATGTAGCATGTACCATTATTTACCACTATACAGGGTCTAATTCATATTGAAATATCTCAGTTAATATGCATTTTACGAAAAAAATGTTTAAATTAAAAATTAAATGATTCAAGGGGGGAAATCAATCAGTACTAAAATTGGTCCCCACACTCTCCTCCTTATAGGGGGAACAGGGGGTAACTTCAAAATTTCCAATGGAACACCCTATTTTTTATTGCAGATTCGGATCATTCGACTAAAAATAGGTAGATTTTGTCTAAAACATTTTTTCATATTTGTAATAGATGGCGCTGTAATAAAAAACTCAATTTTGTTGGATTTTTCTTCTGTATACGATTCTGCAATAATTTTTCTATAAAAATATCACTTTTTTTTGGTAATAATTATCTTATTAAATTAAATCTGATTTTTTTAAGTACCCACGATTTTTTAACTAATATTTAAGTTTTCTTTGGTTTAAGTTTTATACATTATTTCATTCGGTGATTATTATCAATTGCGCACCATGGTCACTTTTTACCTGCCAGCATTAAATCCTTTAATTTAAAGGATTATTGTACTATTTTTAATAAAAATACCGCATTTAAGGTAAAAAAAACATTATTTTGTCAATTAATTTATTTAATCCTAATTGAGGTATAAAGAAACTATTTATAGTTTAACATTAATAATTATTTAATCAATTTAGTTCGAAGATTAATTTGCAAACAAAAAGACCCCCTTTCGTTAAGCAGTTATTCATAATGGATTTTTTAACAGTGTAAAAAAAATAGAAATGATTTTGATTTATGGAGAAGCAGGCAGGAATCTTGATGATGATGTTAATATCTACGCTCAGCGTTTTCCGGATAAAATTCGATCGCGTACTTCATTTCACCGTACAGTCAAGCAGTTTACTACAAACGGGAGTGTTCAACCGAAAAAAAGAATGAAAGTTAAATGACTCAACGTGTATATTGGCCCCCTTTTTACCACGCCACTGCTATAAACTATGTAGTATTCCCGTTGCTAGTCGCTACTTATGTTGTATCAATAATGTTCAATGATTTGACAGGTTTCATGTCCATTAAACGTTAAATATGTACATTAGGGTGTCAATTTTGTAAAAGATCGTCATGTTGTACAATTTTTTTTTACACAATACATTTAATTATAAATCTTTGTACTACTTTTTAAACACCAGAAACTGCAAGGTTGATGACTTGTTAATTCTATTTCATTGGTTAAGAAAACACCAGCTTGATCCGATACATCACGATAAGGCTTAATTGGAATATAGAAATAGATGTATTAGCGTGCCTTACCTAATTACTTACGTTGCTTACGAGGTGTGTTCAGAAAATAACGGGAATCGTTAAATTTCGCGGGTTCGGAGGGTCCGATCGTCATAAAATTTTCTTTATTATGTTGGTATACATGCCCCCGAAGTATGATAAAAACGTTAGCTGTTTTCATTGTTTACTTTGTCTGTGGCAGCCGCTAAGGTTAGACGTGTTTTATGAGCTCGGCGATTTTCGTTCGTTAAAAGAAATGGATTAAAGAATTTGTATCCAATTTTTCTTAAAAAATGAAATAAATTCTGTGAAATGTTAACAAAGGCCTATAGTGAGTCTGCTATAAGTAAAACAAGAGTTTACCAGTGCACCATGGTATAAGAGTTTCCAAGATGGCCGTGAAGACGTTGAAGAACGCACAAGCACATTAACAACCGATAAAAACATGGAAAAAGTGGAAGAAATGGTTATAAACCATCAGAGAAGTCGCTGATGATGTTGATATATCGATTGGCTCATCCCATGAAATTTTTTCGAATGTTTTGGGTATGAAACGCGTGGCAGAAAAATTTGTTAAATTTTAAACAAAATTTTTGGCCAAAAACAATACTGTAATGATGCCCCAGCCTCCATATTCGCCAGACATGCCTCTGTCTGACTTTTTCCCATTCCCAAAAATAAAGAGAACCTTAAAGGGCCGTCGTTTTGCAAGCATAGATGACATTAAAAGCGCATCGCTGAAATAACTAAAGGCTATCCCAAAGATCGAGTTTTAGAAGTGTTTCGAGTATTGGAAGAAGAGCTGGCACATGTGCATAATATCCAATGGGGACTTTTTTGAAGGCGACAACATTAATGTAGACGAATAAATAAATATTTGTTTCAAAAAACGAAAATTCCCGATATTTTCTGATCACACCTCGTATATTAACTTGAAAAATAACTTTTAGTGTTAATACTCTTACAATCGTGTAAAGCTGCATACAATGTTATTTATTACCTAAACCCGGAATCACAAGTTAGCTTTTAGCAGATTTTTTTTTTTTAGAGGAAATCTCAAATAATGTTATGTTTTAGCACCTCGATGACAATAGTTGCATTGGCCATGCTTTTTAGAATCACCTATTGCAAAAATTATGTGTTGCGATTTTTTTCGAAAGGCCATTTATGGTCTGCTACCTCTGGATAAAATAAGTGCACCAGCTTGTAAATTTAAAACAAGTCTCTGCAATATTCTCTTTGGAAACTAAATCGTTTAAAATTTATTGACTGTCTATGATATTAATTAACAATGTTTTGCCTGCAAAATAATGATAATATTTGTGTAGTATTTAATATAGAATTACCAATAAAAATTTATATTACTTCAAGAGTTCTCTATGGTAACCTACCATTGGAAGCATGAAAGATAATGTGACAGTTCAGTTTATAAGTTGACAGATTACGTTTCAATTTCTAAGTGTATTAAAAACTTAAAACATTAATTTATTAAAATAAATAAACTAAATAATAATTATAGACAATGTCAGCAAGTTAGAAATTATAACCTACTTTAATTTTATTTTTTGCTCCACAACCAAGCTTCAATTTATTTTTTGCTCGATAAACAAGCTTCAATTTTAATTCCAAACTGAGAAAAGTAATATTTACCCAATAAATAAATTATATTAAATATAATCTTATATAGGGTGTTTCTACAATTTGATTTAGACTATACCTATAGGTATAGAAACTTCTTGTACGGACTACGTACATGAAACACCCTGTATATTATAAAAATGGCAAACTGTACTAAACTAAACATTTATGAATACTGCTACTGCTAATTCAAAACTTATCCTGGCCACATAATCATCATTTGCATAAAAAAGTTGATATATCAAAAAATACTCAAATTTATAAAAAAAGTTATTTATCCTTTCAAAATTGTTAAATGAAGTTTTTGTGCTATCGCGACAAATGTTTATAATTTTTATTGACAAATTGTTTAATAACCGTGAAATCGGTGTCAAATTTGGGTTAAATCATATTTTAGTTTGTTAAAAGTTACGCAATTTTACAATGATAATTATTCAACCTAAATCCTTCAAAAAAATCATTCATAGTGATGTTGCAAATTAATCTGGTGGTTATTAGTTACTAAAAAATTAATTAATAATTTCATGCTCACTTCACCTTCTTAACTGACTTATCAAGGAAACTTTTAAAATAATGATTTTTTTTCGTTTCAGGGAAGAGATGGAAAAAGTTAACATTAAGTTTCACGAAAATGGAACCTTATCGTACCAACATAAGAAAATATTACAATTTGTACCTGAATTATCTGTAAATAAGCACCAAAAGATTACAGTCCCAAATATACCATTACTGGTAAGCATCAATTTTTAAATTATACACTCACAGGCAAAATATTCGATCCACACAAATTTTCGATGAATTTTAATCGCAAATAACTTTTTTATTTGATTTCGGATTTAAACAAATATTAAGGAATATTGTAGATACATTAATGAAGAATCGCTCACATTTTAAAAATTACTAAAAAATACACGTACGTTTATAATATACAGGTTTAAACAAAAAGATGTTTTCACCATAAGTTTAAGACACTCTGTAGAGTGGCAAAACCGTATATTGTTCTAAATTAAGTTTTAATTATCAAGTCACATCTATTTTTAACAGTTTTGTTTTTGGTTCACCTTGATATATTTATTTTTGTGGAAAATATGATTTTTTTTAAAAAACATTGCAATTTCCAATATTTTTCCTGTATGAAGAACTAAGGTTGCTATGGTCCATCCATAGCCTATGGAGGATGACAGTGACAGTTTTGTTGAATCATCCCATACTTGGACATGTCATATACAGCTTTCAAAAGGTATCAAATTGTATTTTGTAAAATAATGTGTTAATTTTGAGGTGTCTTCTTACTTTTAAAAATGTCTCCGACTGATGTTGCCCTTTGTACTTTACTTCTTGTGACGTTTAAAACACTTGCCACGTAATACTGTGACCGTCCATCCTGGATTAAATTAATGGCTCTGGCAACATCAGTCGGGGACATATCCATTTTTTAAAGTAAGAAGACACCTCAAAATTTAAACATTAATTTGCAAAAAACAATTTGATAGCTTTTGAAAGCCGTGTATGACATGTCCAAGTATGGGATGATTCAACAAAACTTTCACTGTCATTCTCCATAGCCTATGAATGGAGCATAGCAACCTTAGTTCTTCATACAGAAAAATACTGGAAATTGCAATGTTTTTTTAAAAAATCCATATTTTCCACAAAAATAAATTTATCATATTTTCGATATATTTTCAAAAAATAAATAGTTGATTTTTTGGCCCAGTCTACACACTGTATATGTATGTATATGTAGTGGCATTATTATTATTTAATAAATTAATAAATGTCAAATGCTTTGCGGTCTGATTAATAAAAACAAACTAAGCTAAAAATTTATATATTATGCATTTTACTTTTACTTTAGGAGTGGCTACAAATAATTACTTTTGCTAGCATTACAATGGAAAGATTTATACGGTTAATTGTGAAATTTATCTGTTTCAAATAATGTTTGTAAGGTTATGTTGCATTTAGTTCACCCAGTTGTGTGTGGGGGCGCTTCAAACACTGTAGTAGCTGTAACAATGCATTCTCATCTCTGTGATTTGACTAAAATATTTTTATCTTCACGCGGTCTATAATTTAAACTTTATTGTTGTCAACATTTGATAAAGAAATACACCTAGGCCTAGGCCTAGGCCGATAAAAAATTTTATGAGGCAAGTAATTAGTTCGATTTTTTCTCGCTAGGGGTATTGTTTTGACAAATTAATCCTTTTCTAAGAAATTAACGTACTAAACTGGTTTAATTTATTTATAATAAGCACTAATTTGTTTGTTTTACTGTTAATGTTTAATATTTTTCATTAAATTATTGTAAAATTAAATTTGAATAATAAAACAAAAAGTGAGGTTAGGCAACCAAGAAAACGCACGATTCTTTTTCTACGATTTAAATTATCTTTAAGTTTTAATTTGCTTTAAATTTTCAGTGAAATTAAATGTTAAACACAGCTTAAACATTCCATTATTTTTTAAATAAAAATCCAAACAAATTGAAATTAGATACCTACCTATTTATTAAACAATTAATTGAATTCAATGTAAGAGCAAAAATCATGTTGCTAGGTATTGTCAAACTATTACTGCTTCTGAAAGCAATAATAATTATTGTACATTTAATGTAATCTTTAGCTAATAAATAAATGAGATTCTAAAAAAGTGAGGTTAGGCCGCTTTGATGTTGAATTAAATTGACCTATAAAAAGTGCTTTGAAACCTTGAGCTTAGCACAAAAAGCCTTACTTCTTAACCTAATGACGTAAATAACTATTTTTCAGACACTGTCGACTTACTCAAACACATTGGGAAGTTTTATTCAAAGGACAATATCCTTTCTGCTGATGGTTGGAAAATTTAAACCTTTTGTGACGGTGACAGCAGATGAGCTGGTGTTCGGGTATGACGACAAATTGGTGTCGTTGGCGCACCAATTTTACCCCAAAAGAAAAAGACCCATGTCCAAAATGGGACTGTTGATCAATGTATACCCATCACTTTCTATAAAATTTTTTCTCACAAACTTTTTACAGAGAAACGGTACCCTCAACGAGATCCACAACATCTACACTGGATCCAGTGGTATGATGGAGTTTGGACTCCTGGAAAAATTAAATGGTGACGATAGGTTACCGTACTGGGAGAACTCGCCGTGTAATGCTTTAAGAGCAAGCGAAGGCTCATTTTTCCCGCCCAGATACTTCACCAAACAGGACATGGTCCACATCTACGACAAAGATCTCTGCAGGATAATGCCACTGCAGTACCGAGGTCCAGTCACCAAACACGGTAATGATCTTCGAAGCTCATCAGTGCCGGGTTAAATATAGTCTATATTGTTTTTTAAAGGCATCCAGGCGGATTTATACACGCCGCCCAGCAGCATTTTCGAGAATGTGGACAAATATCCAGATAACAAATGCTATTGCCCCGGAAACGAATTCTGCCCACCGAAAGGATTGCAAAATATAAGTCCTTGCCAATTCGGTAAGCATTCGCTTTTGTAAAGTGAATACGACATAAATAATTGTTTGTTTAAGATGCCCCTGTTTACCTGTCATTTCCGCATTTCCTGGATGCAGATCCAGAATTACTTCAAGGATTCGAAGGACTGTCGCCCAACAAGAAAAAACATCAGTCTTATTTCAAAATACAACCTGTAATTTTCTTTAATAATACCTGCTTTTTTTTAAGTTTATTTCGTAAAATAAATAATGTTTTACTTTTTTAGAAACTTGGGGTGCCACTGGAAGGCAAAATTCGGGCGCAGCTGAACTTGAAAGTGGACCAGGCTCCGTACGTGGCACCAGTAAAAAACTTTCCTACCATAATTTTTCCAATAATGTGGGTCGAAGAGGTAAGTCTAGTACCCTTATAGGGTAAGTCAAAAAAAAAAAATAGGTTTCACAGAAAGTCCAAAAATCACCTCCAGAACAGCACCGTGCCCTGCTCTAGAAACGTAAATGACTCCGCCATTCGACAGGGTCGAGTTTCTACCTCTCTGTTGAATATAGTAAATCAAAATAATGCATCTGCAAAGATAAAGAAAAAATATGCATTAGAAGTTTTTTATATTTTTTGTGATACGCCACTGGTTACACACTTGTTTATCTATGCACACCTGTATTTTGTGAGTACATAGATACCAACCAACAAAGTAGCTATGCGTTGCCAGATGTAAAAAATTGTTACTAAAAAATTTTCTTGCAAAAAATAAATAAAAACTCAATAAATACAAAAGTTTTATGCCCTTAAAGCTCTAATACCCTTCTGTATTTATTTACTGATCCAGCTATTAGCTTAAGCAATGATTAGAAAATTTAGTACCTTTGAAATTTGAAATCCATAACCACAAAATTAATTTTTTCATCAGTTTTTTTCTCTGTTTGCTCAGATGAAATTGGGACCAGTTCACAGGTTAAACTTTAAACATTTAATTTGTGTAAATAAATCCAAAAGCACTTCCCTTAGTTAAGATATTTACAATTTGAAAACATAACCTAAAATTTAAAAGAAATGCACTAGATTCTGTCATAAAAGTTGGCAGATTTTGTTTGAATTTACCTTCAGTACAAAAATGAAATAACCAACAATTAATAAAAACGCCAAATTGACAATTTGCATTGTTAATTTTGTCATTTTTGTAACTAAGCTAAATTTAAACATTGTTTTTTTGAGAGATTTTGGATACACTGTTGTTACCAACCATAACATAATAAATCCACCAGATTAACCTAAAATTCCTAGTCGATCAGTGGCGTACTTTTTGGTAGGATAAAGGTTATTATAAATTATTTTTAGACTTTGGAATTTAGAAAAAAAAAGTTTCAGGTGCTTCTTTATGGACCCTAAGGAACAACCCATTTTAATATATAACATTAATTACATAACACCCTGTATACAGTTCTATGTGTTTCCGTTTGCTGTGTAGGTTCACAAAGTTAAGTCAAAGATTATTGAATGAGAAAAACTGTTTTCAGGGGATCGACGATGTGACGCCGGCTATCCGTCGCTGGATGTATTTAGCCACGACGTTTGCAGACGTCGCTTGTCCGCTGATGACGTACGGCTTCATCTTCATCGGCGGATGCATCCTGGTAGGCGTGTTCATCAACACCTACAAGTCCATAGTGTTCACCAAAGAGACCATAGAGGTGGGGATGAAGCATCTGCGAAAGCGGGGCAGCCTCTACATCCACCAGCCGAACCTCGTGATTAGCAGACACGACACCTACACACTTTTGGATATGCGGGAGGAAATGGAAGTCTGAGCCGTTTGTTGTTGTTGTTAATATTGTTATCGCCAGTTTATCAAAGTTACGTCCAAAGAACTGGAAATATGTAGATTAGGGTGATTCATTTCCGCAAAGTTTTTGTTTTTTTTCGGTGCTCAAGCAAAATATTAATCTGCATATAGGAAAAAACATTCTCACCAAGTTTGAGCTCTTAATATTAATTTTAAGCACTTACTATTTAAATTTAAAGTTTTACCGTTTAAAATGCATCTAAAAAATATTTTTTTTTTCCAATTTCTAATGCTTACCCACCTTTGACAATATTGAAAATCGGTTTAATACACCTTATGGGGAATTTCACGCTCTTTAAAATTGCTTTTGAGTTTTTTTGTAACTCGCATTGGTTCACCAGTAGGAGTCGTCAAAGGACAGTTTTTGAAAAAAATCGTTTTTTTTTTATTTTTTAGAGCAAATCGTCAAAAGTAGTGAGAAAAAAGGGCTGATTCATAAAAAAAAAGTTATCCAACCAATATTTAATGAATTTACTGCCATTTTTATAACTGAAAACGTAAGAAATTGATAAATACCAACCCATAATGTTATTTAGATTGATTTTTTCTATTTATTATCATTATATTTCCCTACGCTAAGAACTTTTTTAAAATTATTATGATTTCTCACTCATAATGAATATGAAAACACTAACAAAACTTTAATCGGAATATACAGAAGGTTATGTAACATATTTCAAATTTCGCTTCAAAAAATTAAATAATCTTCATTTATATTTTTTTGCTATATGACAGAAATGTTGAAAAATTGCAAAATTTACGTTACAATTTTCTAATTGTTTTTTTATGAATTTATCTGTTGTTTTCATCTTCATTATAAGTGAGAAATCAATAATTTTAAAAAACTTCTTAGTGTAGGGAAATATAATGATAATAAATAGAAAAAATCAATCTAAATAACATTATGAGTTGGTAATTATCAATTTCTTACGTTTTCAGTTATAAAAATGGCTGTAAATTCATTAAATATTGGTTGGATAACTTTTTTTTATGATTCAGCCCTTTTTTCTCCCTACTTTTTGCAGTTTGTTAGAAAAAATTAAAAAAAAAAACGATTTTTTTCAAAAATTGTCCTTTGACGACTCCTACTGGTGAACCAATGCGAGTTACAAAAAAAACTCAAAAGTAATTTTAAAGAGCGTGAAATTCCCCATAAGGTGTATTAAACCGATTTGCAATATTATCAAAGGTGGGTAAGCATTAGAAATTTGAAAAAAAATATATATTTTTTACATGCATTTTAAACGGTAAAACTTTAAATTTAAATAGTAAGTACTTAAAATTTATATTAAGAGCTCAAACTTGTTGAGATTTTTTTTTCTATATGCAGATTAATATTTTGCTTGAGCACCGAAGAAAACAAAAACTTTGCGGAAATGAATCACTCTAATGTAGATACAGTGTATTATACATTTATAGTGAATCAACCCTGTTGTACAATATTCATTAGTTGAATCATCCCCATTACCATTTCTTTTTTAGCATTTAGGATCTTCCCAGTGTACCAATACCTGCATATTTTTACCCATTGCAATATTTAACATGGTATGTCAATTATCTATTTCATAGGTTTTACCTTATGACATGACTGAATACTTTTGTAAAAGGGTAAATTATATAATGTTGTTTCGCGAAAATTTGCTCAGTTAGATCATATGGTATCTGTATATATTTTTTTAGTAAATATATTTTTAAATAAATTTTAGTTGTTTGTCTTATTTCCTCCGGTTCCAGATATCTGTTCCAGACGTGTCTTGTTGTATATGGGACTATTGAAGAAACTTTAAAGTGTTTTACGACGGTCGCCGGTCTCTTTATATTACTCTTTCATTACTAAGTTACGGCTAAAGTGGGGAACAATTATTGAGTTCCAAAAAGGTAACAAATATGTCACTAGCTATAAACCCTGCTACTATTTGGAACGTAGCTGCTACGTTACTAGAACGTTCCAATATCGTTGCTAGAGCGTTATAATTACTTTTATTTATTTGTTTTTACTTCTATATTAAGTGTCTTTGTCAAACTTATATTAGAATATACTATCCCTCTTTTTTTAAATCGAACCACTACGGACTTGGCTTTTCAATGTCGTCGTTTATTAAATATGTATTGGTAGTTTATAACTTACAGAATAACAATATAACTGTTGAACTGTTGAACTTATGAATTTAGTTTTTGGAAAATAAATGCGCTTCATCAATAAATAAAAAATCTTAATATTTATTATTAATTTTTTAAATAATTATTATTACCGTCTATTACCAACAAAATTACTATTTATTAAAAAGTAAACAACAATTTACATACAATTAAAATAATTTATTATTTACATTACCACGTGGTACTGTACAGTAAAAAATGGCCGATAAGAAGCATTTTCCTTTGAAGTAGTTTTCGCTACTTTAAAGTTTTTTCCACCTTAATTTACTTTACGGTAGTTTTGGTTAGTACCATAAACGTTCCAAATACTAAAATAATAACTTTTAAGTTATTAACTTTGTAGTTTTTAAGTCATGTTTCAGTCTCGAGATTTTACCTTGCAAAGGGACTACAAAGTAAAAATAATTATAATGTAATCTTTAGGTAGCAACCGAAAGTAACTGCTACAAATTAAATTTACTTGAAAGTTTTTTTACTTATAACACCTTTTTTAAAGTTGCAAAGTCTTCTTGGGGGCAACCAAGTTTTACTTAAATGTTTATTACTTTATAGTAACCATTTAAGGAAAGATGAAGTTTCTGTTACAAAATATTATTATTTAAAAGTTATAATTACTTTTAAGTCAAAATTAAAGTATTCTTAACTAATTTAAAGTTATCACCACTTTGGTAATGGTTTTTGTAACCAAAAATGCTGCTTGGGTACTACCAACATAAAATGTTCCTAAAAAAATTGATGAATGTAGTGTTAAAGGAACTAATAAATAAAACATTGAAGGATTGTTTAAGAATGCTTTATTAATTTTTTATTCTATGCTGCTTCTATAACAGGTTAGGTTCCTTTTGGTTCTTCTAAAACTACAGTCTTATTGGTGTAGACGATTCACACAAATTTTTGTACCTTTTTTTTCGCATTTCCTTTCGTCACAATTTTCTACTGTGCATTTAGGTTTAGCCTCGGGTTTAGCTTAAAAAAGTAATAACGAATATACAGGGTGTCCCATGTTTTATTAGCTGGACTTCGCCAGCAGATTTAGAATTCTTACTGAATTTGTATAATTAATCTTTTTTAGTTTGAAGGATATCTTTGGAAATTCTTGGGTATTTATTAGTTAAAATAACTTTCTATATATAAAAAGTGGGACACCCTGTATATTAAAAATTTATTTGGGAATTTTATATTTGCTTACGTTTTGGAGAATCCAGACAATATATTTTTCTATCTTTTTTAGTCTTTAATAGACAACTGGACTTATTATTTACTGCAACTTCCATAATAGAATCATTAGGTGGCCCTTAAATAAATAAAAATAGGTACTTTGAGAAAAACTTTTCTAAAAAATCTTTGTGTTATTGTTTTTTGTTGATTGTCCATCAGGGAAAGGGAAAGGGATAGGTGTCTCCCCTTGAAAAAATAAAACAAAAATATAGTACTTTATTTGTATGGCCATTACTAAACATTTGACCAACTTTTAATATACCAAACACTACGTTTAATCCTCTTTTATTAATTAATTCTTTAATCGTGTATATTTATTGGTAATTTTAAAATAGTCATTAATTATTTACATTAAACTTTTGCTTTATGCACGTGCAACAAAAACGAATCCTAACCTCAATCTAATTACTCATACCCACTTTTTGTTTTGGTTGCTGTTTTGTCTGACATACTCTTCCAGTAATTTTAAGTTTGTACCTTGGCACGAAGAAATCACCAAAAGCGTGGAAGACGCATTTACAACGTTTTTGTATTTTTTTCAGTTAGTTTTGTAATCACTACTTTCCAGTTGAGGCATAGTTTCCAAACAGCACACGCATGCTAAATATATGAGTTTTGGAATCATTACTAAACACTGAAGCACTCGTAGAATGTCAAAGCTGTCCCAAATTTACTAGATTTTTTAGCAACATTCCCAAAAATTTCGTTGAATTCGATATATGAGATCCCGAGATATGTAGTGGAGACAAAATTTTTTATACATAATATGATAACTTTTGATGAAATCCTAAAAACTTACTTGGTTTGCTGGTTGGTAATGTTGTATTATTAACTTGTGATTTTTCTGTTGTATTTAATATTACGGCGGAAATCACAAAACCAATAATATTAAACAATATTATGAGCTTCATCTTACACTGATTTTAGCAAGTAGGTCTTATCTTGTACTATGTTTGGTTGTGACTAACGATAAAAATATAAAACTGGACATGTGGTAATAAAATACTGATAAAACATTATAAATTATGATATATTTAATATTTTATGGTATTTAAGATTCGTTTGACAAATTCTTGTTGTTGTTGTTTTAAAATTCAAATTATCTCTAATACTGTTTGTTTTTCTATTTAACAGGAGACATTGGGTCACCTCGACCTTAATATCTTTTGGTTTTAAGATCTTCGTGCGTAGGCGCACCGAACGAACTTACCCCTGTCGCAAAAATGCTTCGCACCCCTTCAAAAGATGGTGGAGAGATTCTTCGTCTTCATAAAAGAATATGCAGGAATCATCATCTACCTTTTCATTTCCATCTATAACAATAGATGTACTTGTAAACAAAAACTTAAAATTGTGGAGGATTAAAGTGGCCCCCGCGTAGCCCAGATTTGAATCCGATTGTGTGTTTGTAAGGGACGTTATCTACAACTACGCGGCAAAATATGAAATGTGTATTTTGAAGTAAGAAACAAGAGTTTGAAATGTACTTTTTAATTAAATTATAACAAAAACTTAACAAAATAAAATAAAAAATAGTCGGTGTGGGGACTTGGAGGCCCAGTTCCTTGGAGACCAATTCTGTAAAAACCATGATGATGGTTTTATATATGTTTTGGAATGCATATTCGGCCTTTCTGAATACATTTGGTTAAATCACAATTTTCTACTGTACACTGTGGTTTAGCTAAAATCGTAAATAAATATTTGGTTATTTTTTTAGAAATACGATCTTGTCCGAATTTAAAATGAAAATTATAAAAAAAAATCAAATAAAAAAATTGTGGATTTTTAACAATTAATTGCTACAAACATGTACAGAAAATAACATTTTTAGTAATATACCTACGTTTCTTAACACATATCCTTTGATGCCCGTACGTTACTGATATTTTTCCCATGGGGCACTTATATTCTAACATATATTCTTTTCCATCGGTATTCCCTAAAATAATCAAATAAAAATAAACCCAATTAAAAAATTGTATTAATAGTATTAATGAGTGTATTAAAAAGTTTATAAACGAGGTGCATACTATACTGTTTCTAACTAACTAACTTAAAACTAACTTCAGCCCGTGACTAAAAACCTGTTGCTAACTTCAGCCCGTGACTAAAGCGCCGTAAAGCCACAACTTGTCAATGTGTATTTAAAAGGTCACTTAGTGTCATGGAATCATGTGCGATAAAGGGCGTTTTAAAGGTGGGAGTAGAAAAAATATTTTTTATACCTGCTATCGATAGAGCCCTGGCATTTAGCACAGCTACTGCTGCACATATAATACTGAAAAATAATATTAACTTCATAATAAAATGTCACAAATACTCTATGCTTTATTGGCAAAATAATAAAACTGAATCTTTGGTAAAAGTAGGAAGTATTTATATATATACTAATATAAACAACAAACCAAAATGACGTTTACATATACGTAGTTTTCTCTGAGTCATGTATTTTAGGAAATTAGTATTAAAAAAAAGTACGTTCTAAATTTTAAAAAAAACTTGCAAAATATTTGGAATTTTAAATTCTTGGAAATTAACTAATAAATGAAAGCGTCTCAACTTCAAGTTCATCTTATACCTTTTTATGATGACCTTAAAAAAAATAATTTTACTGTCGATCTTCGAAATTGGTATTTTTATTAATTAAGATAGGTTTTTTTTTGAAATTTTATTTAGGGAAAAGTTAAAAAAAACTCTTGTCATATTAAGGACTATAAAATGTAAATAAACTTGATTATTTCCCTCATTATAATATGAACCAATTAAAAGCCTTGAATTTTCGAATAAATTTCGTTTAAATAAGTAATTAAATCACTAGACCTATTTAACAGCGATTAAATTTTAGCCTCCATATTGGATTTTTGTTTACGATTTTATGGTGTTATTTACAAGTTTCAACAAACATTTTTTAAAAAACAATAAAAAATAAGTTATCTAGTTTACGAAATATCAATTATTACTTATTACATACCTTAAATTAATGAAATTTTCTATAAAAAAATATTTATAAATTTTGACACATACGTCAGATTTTATGAATTGTCAAATAGTTTCCTTTTATTCGAGAAATAATCTGGACGTATATCACTTAACCTATAAATTTAATCTGTCAAAATATGCTCAGTAAGTTTTTTATTTGATTTTTCTTTTTGGAAAATTATTTTGCATTCAACATTTTCCAACAAAAACCAAACAAAAAACTACTGAGCCTAGTTTAACCGATTAAATTCATAGTTCTCGTAATATAAATATATGAATAGATAATGTTGGGTTAGATAAATTAATGTGTCATGTATACCTATTTATAATTTTGTTACGTAATTTTTTTTAAGATAATGATTTTAATTAAAACCATATATGGTTAGATTGTTTCCAAAATACGTTAGTTATACACAGTCAGTTCCTGTTGAAACCATCTTGGTAGATCGGGACCTCCCCAAACAGCATTTTTGCTTCCAAAAACCATTACCAAATTGGTGATAACTTTAAATTAGTTAAGAATACTTTAATTTTTACTTAAAAGTAATTAAAAATTTTAAATAGCAATATTTTGTAACAGAAACTTCATTCTTTCCTTAAATGGTTACTTTAAAGTAATAAACATTTAAGTAAAACTTGGTTGCCCCCAAGAAGACTTTGCAACTTTAAAAAAGGTGTTATAAGTAAAAAAACTTTCAAGTAAATTTAATTTGTAGCAGTTACTTTCGGTTGCTACCTAAAGATTACATTATAATTATTTTTACTTTGTAGTCCCTTTGCAAGTTAAAATCTCGAAACTGAAACATCAGTTAAAAACTACAAAGTTAATAACTTAAAAGTTATTATTTTAGTATTTGGAATGTTTATGGTACTAACCAAAACTACCGTAAAGTAAATTAAGGTGGAAAAAAACTTTAAAGTAGCGAAAACTACTTCAAAGGAAAGTGCTCCTTATCGGCCATTTTTTACTGTAGAGTGGTAATGTAAATAAAAAATTATTTTAATTGTTTGTAAATGGTGTTTACTTTTTAATAAATAATAATTTTGTTGGTAATAATTAAATAAAAAATTAATAATAAAGATTAAGATTTTTTTGTTTACACTGAAAGAAATATATACTAAAGTTAAATAAAAAAATAATTAGGGCAAATATATTTTATGTTTCATATTTGGACTACCACATACATTGCTAAAACAAATATATTCGTTTGGTTAGCAGCCTATTGCTGCCCTAGCAATATAAATGTGTTTCTAGCAATATTTTTTTGCTGTAATTCACTTATAGTTTACATTTTATAGTAAGGGTAAGTTTATTTTTATTTAGATCTAACATATCTTCTTTACAATAAATGTATTACAAAATTTAACATACATTCATAATAAACAGTAGTATAAATGTGTAAAGCACTAGTATAAAATTTTTAGTATAAATTTGTGTTTACTTTTAGCAACAAATTTCTTTCAGTGTATAAACATTATTAAATAAATAATTGGTTTGTACTTAAATATTGATGTAGCGCATTTATTTTACAAAAACTAAATTCATAAGTTCAACAGTTAAATTTAAAGGGTTTTTTAAATTTACTTGCCTAATTAAACATTATATTGTTATTCTGGAAGTTATAAACTACCAGTACATATTTAATAAACGACGACATTGAAAAGCCAAGTCCGTAGTGGTTCCATTTAAAAAAGGAGGGGTAGTACAATTATAATATAAGTTTGACAAAGACAGTTAATATAGAAGTAAAAACAAATAAATAAAAGTAATTATACCGCTCTAGCAACGATATTGAAACTTTCTAGTAACGTAGCAGGTACGTTCCAAATAGTAGCAGGGTTTATAGCTAGTGACATATTTGTTACCTTTTTGGAACTCAATAATTGTTCCCAACTTTAGTCGTAACTTAGTAATGAAAGAGTAATATATATATATTAACTGCTACAAATTAAATTTACTTGAACGTTTTTTTTTACTTATAACACCTTTTTTAAAGTTGCAGAGTCTTCTTGGGGGCAACCAAGTTTTACTTAAATGTTTATTACTTTATAGTAACCATTTAAGGAAAAAATGAAGTTTCTGTTACAAAATATTGCCATTTAAAAGTTAGAATTACTTTTAAGTAAAAATTAAAGTAGCTGTTTAGTATACTTAACTAATTTAAAGTTATCACCACTTTGGTAATGGTTTTTGTAACCAAAAATGCTGCTAGGGTACTACCAACATAAAATGTTCCTTAAAAAATTGATGAATGTAATGTTAAAGGAACTAATAAATAAAACATTGAAGGATTGTTTAAGAATGCTTTATTAATTTTTTATTCTATGCCGCTTCTATAACAGGTTAGGTTCCTTTTGGTTCTTCTAAAACTACAGTCTTATTGGTGTAGACGATTCACACAAATGTTTTTACCTTTTTTTTCGCATTTCCTTTCGTCACAATTTTCTACTGTGCATGCTAAAAAAAGTAACGAATATACAGGGTGTCCCATGTTTTATTAGCTGGACTTCGCCAGCAGATTTAGAATTCTTACTGAATTTGGATAATTAATCTTTTTTAGTTTGAAGGATATCTTTGGAAATTCTTGGGTATTTATTAGTTAAAATAACTTTCTATATATAAAAAGTGGGACACCCTGTATATTAAAAATTTATTTGGGGATTTTATATTTGCTTACGTTTTGGAGGATCCAGACACAATATTGTTCCATCTTTTTCAACCTTTATTTTACAATTGGGCTTTTCTGTATTTCCTCTAACATACACAATATTATCATTAGGTGGCCCTTAAATAAAAATACTTTGAGAAAAACTTTTCCAAAAAATCTTTGTGTTATTGTTTTTTGTTGATTGTCCATCAGGGAAAGGGAAAGGGATAGGTGTCTCCCCTTGAAAAAATAAAACAAAAATATAGTACTTTATTTGTATGGCCATTACTAAACATTTGACCAACTTTTAATATACCAAACACTACGTTTAATCCTCCTTTATTAATTAATTCTTTAATCGTGTATATTTATTGGTAATTTTAAAATAGTCATTAATTATTTACATTAAACTTTTGCTTTATGCACGTGCAACAAAAACGAATCCTAACCTCAATCTAATTACTCATACCCACACTTTGTTTTTGTTGCTGTTTTGTCTGACATACTTTTCCAGTAATTTTAAGTTTGTACGTTGGCACGAAGAAATCACCAAAAGCGTGGAAGACGCATTTACAACGTTTTTGTATTTTTTCAGTTAGTTTTGTAATCACTACTTTCCAGTTGAGGCATAGTTGCCAAAAAGCACACGCATGCTAAATATATGAGTTTTGGAATCATTACTACACTGAAGCACTCGTAGAATGTCAAAGCTGTCCCAAATTTACTGGATTTTTTAGCAACATTCCCAAAAATTTCGTTGAATTCGATATATGAGATCCCGAGATATGTAGTGGAGACAAAATTTTTTATACATAATATGATAACTTTTGATGAAATCCTAAAAACTTACTTGGTTTTCTGGTTGGTAATGTTGTATTATTAACTTGTGATTTTTCTGTTGTATTTAATATTACGGCGGAAATTACAAAACCAATAATATTAAACAATATTATGAGCTTCATCTTACACTGATTTTAGCAAGTAGGTCTTATCATGCAGTATGTTTGGTTGTGACTAACGATAAAAATATAAAACTGGACATGTGGTAATAAAATACTGATAAAACATTTTAAATTATGAAATATTAATATTTTATGGTATTTTAGATTCGTTTAACAAATTCTTGTTGTTGTTGTTTCAAAATTCAAATTATCTCTAATACTGTTTGTTTTTCTATTTAACAGGAGACATTGGGTCACCTCGACCTTAATATCTTTTGTGCCATCCGATGGTTTTAAGATCTTCGTGCGTAGGCGCACCGAACGAACTTTACCCTTGTCGCAAAAATGCTTCGCACCCCTTCAAGAGATGGTGTGGAGATTCTTCGTCTTCATAAAAGAATATTCAGGAATCATTATCTACCTTTTCATTTCCATCTATAACAATAGATGTACTTGTAAACAAAAACTTAAAATTGTGGAGGATTAAAGTGGCCCCCGCGTAGCCCAGATTTGAATCCGATTGAGTGTTTGTAAGGGACGTTATCTACAACTACGCGGCAAAATATGAAATGTGTATTTTGAAGTAAGAAACAAGAGTTTGAAATGTACTTTTTAATTAAATTATAACAAAAACTTAACAAAATAAAATAAAAAATAGTCGGTGTGGGGACTTGGAGGCCCAGTTCCTTGGAGACCAATTCTGTAAAAACCATGATGATGGTTTTATATATGTTTTGGAATGCATATTCGGCCTTTCTGAATACATTTGGTTAAATCACAATTTTCTACCGCACACTGTGGTTTAGCTAAAATAGTAAATAAATATTTGGTTATTTTTTTAGAAATACGATGTTGTCCGAATTTAAAATGAAAATTTAAAAAAATTGTGGATTTTTAACAATTAATTGGTACAAACATGTACAGAAAATACCATTTTTAGTAATATACCTACGTTTCTTAACACATATCCTTTGATGCCCGTACGTTACTGATATTTTTCCCATAGGGCACTTATATTCTAACATATATTCTTTTTCATCGGTATTCCCTAAAATAATCAAATAAAAATAAACCCAATTAAAAAATTATATTAATAGTAGTATTAATGAGTGTATTAAAAAGTTTATAAACGAGGTGCATACTATACTTTTTCTACGACAAATACTTATTATTATCTTAAAATGATTTAAATCAAAAATTTGTATAGAGCGCCATCTATGAAACAACAGGGGAAACTGTCAAATGTCACATTTTTACATTTTATAAACACAATTATAAAGGTTATAAATCGAAATGTATTTCTTGAAAATTGACAGTTTTTCACAGTGAAAGTAAAGAAAATGTTTTATGAGCACTTTACAGTGGAGTCCGGTCCGAATTTAAGTTATAGTTTACTGCCGGCGAAATTAAAAGGTCAGTACAATGTTCATATAAACTTTTCATATATTGGCGTTATAAGTATACTTAATACTTTTGTATTGAGATAATCAAATAATTTTCACATTTAGTATTATTTTACAAAAAAGGCACTTTATTTTAACGATTGTATGAATTTGACAACTGTCAACTAACTTAAAACTAACTTCAGCCCGTGACTAAAAACCTGTTGCTAACTTCAGCCCGTGACTAAAGCACCGTAAAGCCACAACTTGTCAATGTGTATTTAAAAGGTCACTTAGTGTCATGGAAACATGTACGATAAAGGGCGTTTTAAAGGTGGGAGTAGAAAAAAATATTTTTTATACCTGCTATCGATAGAGCCCTGGCATTTAGCACAGCTACTACTGCACATATAATACTGAAAAATAATATTAACTTCATAATGAAATGTCACAAATACTTTATGCTTTATTGGCAAAATAATAAAACTAAACCTTTGGTAAAAGTAGGAAGTATTTATATATACCTACTAATATAAACAACAAACCAAAATGACGTTTATATTTGTATACATATACGTAGTTTTCTCTGAGTCATGTATTTTAGGAAATTAGTATTAAAAAAAAGTAGGTAGGTACGTTTTAAATTAAAAAAAAAACTTGCAAAATATTTGGAATTTTAAATTCTTGGAAATTAACTAATAAATGAAAGCGTCTCAACTTCAAGTTCATCTTATAATTTAACCTTTTTATGATGACCTTAAAAAAATTAATTTTACTGTCGATCTTCGAAATTAGTATTTTTATTAATTAAGATAGGTTTTTACTATTTTAACATTTTTTTTTGAAATTTTATTTAGGGAAAAAGTTAAAAAAAATCTTTTCATATAAGGACTAGGTATTCTAACCACTAGCTCAAGCAACAATTTAAGTATTTGTTACGTATGTATATGGGACTATATTGAAGAAACTTAAAAGTGTTTTGCGACAGTCGCCGGTCTCCTTATATTACTCTTTTATTACTAAGTTACGACTAAAGTGAGGAACAATTATTGAGTTCCAAAAAGGTAACAAATATGTCACTAGCTATAAACCCTGCAGGGTTACTTTATAATAAACAAAACATAAATCATAAGCCACAGTTTTAATTAAAAAAAATTAACTGTTACTTAATTATTATAAAATAAAATATAAATAATCATTATGAATAACAAGAATAGATAATGTTAGGTTAGATAAATTAATGTGTCATGATAATGATTATAATGTATGGTTAGATTGTTTCCAAAATACGTTAGAAATACACAGTCAGTTCCTGTTGAAACCAAATGGTATCTTGGTAGATCGGGACCTCCCCAAACAGCATTTTTGCTTCCAAAAACCATTACCAAAGTGGTGATAACTTTAAATTAGTTAAGTATACTAAATAGCTACTTTAATTTTTAACTAAAAGTAATTCAAACTTTTAAATAGCAATATTGTGTAACAGAAACTTCATTCTTTCCTTAAATGGTTACTATAAAGTAATAAACAGTAAGTAAAACTTAGTTGCCCCCAAGAAGACTTTGCAACTTTAAAAAAGGTGTTATAAGTAAAAAAACTTTAAAGCAAATTTAATTTGTAGCAGTTACTTTCGGTTGCTACCTAAAAATAACATTATAATTATTTTTACTTTGTAGTCCCTTTGCAAGTTAAAATCTCGAAACTGGAACATGAGTTAAAAACTACAAAGTTAATAACCTAAAAGTTATTATTTTAGTATTTGGAACGTTTATGGTACTAACCAAAACTACCGTAAAGTAAATTAAGGTGGAAAAAACTTTAAAGTAGCGAAAACCACTTCAAAGGAAAATGCTTCTTATCGGCCATTTTTTACTGTAAAGTACCACGTGGTAATTATTTTAATTGTTTGTAAATGGTTGTTTACTTTTTAATAAATAGTAATTTTGTTGGTAATAGACGGTAATAATAATTAAATAAAAAATTAATAATAAATATTAAGATTTTTTATTTATTGATGAAGCGCATTTATTTTCCAAAAACTAAATTCATAAGTTCAACAGTTCAACAGTTATATTGTTATTCTGTAAGTTATAAACTACCAGTACATATTTAATAAACGACGACATTGAAAAGCCAATTCCGTAGTGGTTCCATTTAAAAAAGGAGGGATAGTATAATCCAAATAAGTTTGACAAAGACAGTTAATATAGAAGTAAAAACAAATAAATAAAAGTAATTATACCGCTCTAGCAACGATATTGAAACTTTCTAGTAACGTAGCAGGTACGTTCCAAATAGTAGCAGGGTTTATAGCTAGTGACATGTTTGTTACCTTTTTGGAACTCAATAATTGTTCCCCACTTTAGTCGTAACTTAGTAATAAAAGAGTAATATAAAGAGACCGGCGACTGTCGCAAAACACTTTTAAGTTTCCTCAGTAGTCCCATATACGTAACAAATAAGTACTTAAATTGTTGCTTTGGGAAGCTTCTAGAAAGGACATATACCTGTATGAAATAACCATGCAATAAAATTGGTCTCCAAGGAACTGGGCCCCCCACTGCCCACACCGCCTAATTTTTAATTTATTTTGTTATAATTTTATTAAAAAGTACATTGCAAACTCTTGTTTCTTACTTCAAAATACACATTTCATATTTTGCCGCTTAGTTGTATTAACGTCCCTTACAAACACTCAATCGTATTCAAATCTGGGCAACGCGGGGGCCACTTTAATCCTCCACTATTTTAAGTTTTTTGTTTACAAGTACATCTATTATTATAGATGGAAATTAAAAGGTAGATGATGATTCCTGCATATTCTTTTATGAAGACGAAGAATCTCACCACCATATCTTGAAGGAGTGCGAAGCATTTTTGCGACAGGGGTGAGTTCGTTCGGTGCGCCTACGCAAGAAGATCTTAAAACCATGGGATGGTACAAAAGATATTAAGGTCGAGGTAACCCAATGTCTCTTTTAAATAGAAAAACAAACAGTATTAGAGATAATTTAAATTTTAAAACAACAACAAATATTTGTCAAACGAATCCATAAAATATTAATATTTCATAATTAAAAATATTTTTATCAGTTTTACACTACCACATGTGCTGTTTTATATTTTTATCGTTAGTCACAACCAAAAATACTACACGATAAGATCTATTTTAAAATCAGTGTAAGATGAAGCTTATTATATTGTTTAATATTATTGGTATGGTGATTTCCGCCGTAATATTAAATACAACAGAAAAATTACAAGTTAACAATGCAACATTACCAACCAGCACACCAAGTAAGTTTTTATTATTTCATCAAAAGTTATCATATGTATAAAAAATGTTGTCTCCTCTACATATCTCGCGATCTCATATTTCGAATTCAACGAAATTTTTGGGAATGTTGCCAAAAAATCCAGTAAATTTGGGACAGCTTTGATATACTACGAGTGTTTGGTAATGATTCCAAAACTCATATATTTAGCATACCTGTGCTGTTTGAAAAAAATACAAAAACGTTGTAAATGCAAAATACAAAAACGTTGTAAATGCGTCTTCCACGCTTTTGGTGATTTCTGGGTGCCAACGTACAAACTTAAAATTACTGGAAAAGTATGTCAGACAAAACAGCAACAAAAACAAAGTGTGGGTATGAGTAATTAGATTTGAGGTTAGGATTCGTTTTTGTTGCACGTGCATAAAGCAAAAGTTTAATGTAAATAATTATTGACTATTTTAAAATTACCAATAAATATACACAATTAAATAATTAATTAATAAAACAGGATTAAACGTAATGTTTGGTATATTAAAAGTTGGTCAAATGTTTGGTAATGGCTATACAAATAAAGTACTCTATTTTTGTTTTATTTTTTTAAGAGAAAGCGGAATGTGTTCCTCTCCTTGAAGTACCTCTAAATATGCGAATTATTTGTCAATTTATGATTGAAAAAAATGGAACAAAATTTTGTGTGGATCCTCCAAAAGGTAAGCAAAATATGAAAATCCCACTTTTTATTAGCAGGACTTCACCAGGAGATGTAGAAGGCTATTTTAACTTAAAATATTTACCCACTGGGAAAAATAATATTTCTACAATGTTACTGAACGTTACATTTGTTAGATGTAATGTTACAAAAATCCTTGTGGCAATGTTGCAGGAACATTGCAACAAAGCCTTATGTCCGACTCAGGAACATTACATTTACAAATAAAATGTTGCTTAAATGTATTAATTGCAATGTTACTAAATGTTATTTTTGTTAATGAAAGGTTCCTGCAACATTACAGGAACATTGCAATTAAATTAATATGAATTATTGTTATATTAATTAATTATAATTATTTATCCGTAAGCTATAGGCCTATTATATATAAATAACAGACTGTTTCGACCTGTTTGGTCTCATCAGTGTCAGGCAGTCGGTGTCGGGAGACACGCATCAAGCTCGGCAATGTTCACTTATAAAGATATAAATGACCAAGACAGCGGCGAGATGAATCGGCCCACACAGAACACGCTATCCAATGGATATCCAATGGCTATCCCAATGTCCATATAACATCCATGCCTTTTACGATATCCATTGGATATCCAATGGATATCCATACTGGATGTTCAAAAAAAAAACAAAAACATTAAAAATATTTTTTTCTTTTTTAAAATAGCCCCTTATAGGATAAATTTATGTAATGATTAATAAATATGATTTAAATCGTTATTAACCCAATTTCAACAAAGTATCTCTAATATATATCCAATGGATAACTAATGTATGTCCAAAGTATATCCACTGTACATCTAATGTATATCCACTGGATATCCACTGGATATCCGATGGATATCCATACTGGATGTTCAAAAAAAACAAAAACATTAAAAATATTTTTTCTTTTTAAAATAGCCCCTTATAGGATAAATTTATGTAATGATTAATAAATATGATTTAAATCGTTATTAACCCAATTTCAACAAAGTATCTCTAATATATATCCAATGGATAACTAATGTATGTCCAAAGTATATCCACTGTACATCTAATGTATATCCACTGGATATCCAATGGATATCCATACTGGATGTTCAAAAAAAAACAAAAACATTAAAAATATTTTTTTCTTTTTTAAAATAGCCCCTTATAGGATAAATTTATGTAATGATTAATAAATATGATTTAAATCGTTATTAACCCAATTTCAACAAAGTATCTCTAATATATATCCAATGGATAACTAATGTATGTCCAAAGTATATCCACTGTACATCTAATGTATATCCACTGGATATCCACTGGATATCCGATGGATATCCATACTGGATGTTCAAAAAAAAACAAAAACATTAAAAATATTTTTTTCTTTTTTAAAATAGCCCCTTATAGGATAAATTTATGTAATGATTAATAAATATGATTTAAATCGTTATTAACCCAATTTCAACAAAGTATCTCTAATATATAACTAATGGATAACTAATGTATGTCCAAAGTATATCCACTGTACATCTAATGTATATCCACTGGATATCCACTGGATATCCGGTGGATAACTGATATGGATATCTTGTATATATACTTGTATGTATACATGTGGGATTTTGTGATGGTTTAAACTAGCATATGTAAAAAAAACGACTTTACGTTAAATTGATTTTTTGCCAAGAGCTACGAAATTTTTAATTTTGAAATGTTCACTTTACCCAGATAATAATATTTATATATTAATAATATTATTTCTGTTAATAATATGACTATGACAATCTGCAATACAATAAAAAATTACTTAAAAAAGTCCCTTTTGTTTATTATTGTATTTCATATATGTACTACGCACGCGCTGAATTTGAGAATCTTCAGTGTTGCCGGTTATAAGCAAAATAACTAAACGAAATATATTTCCGTACTTTATTAAGTTTTAATAAATAAATTAAATAAATTTAAAATAATTATTCACCACATTTATGTCAAATAGGTATACTAGGTATACTAATTAATTAAGTATTAAAGATTTAATAATATAACCGCCATTTTGATGAGCTTTCTGAAATTATTTAAACGTCTGACAACACTGCTCAGCAGTGACTGCTGCCGAACACAGAAGATAAAGAAGCGTCCTTTTTCTATGGTAGCGTCCGTTAAATATGATGGCATGATTGTTAGGTACATCCAAAGGGTTTTCATGTTTATTTGCTTTATTCCACAGATTGTAAAGGTTCATTCGCCATCATTGCTATTTGTTATATGTTTGTCATAAAGTTTATTGCCAAGTTATTGTGTTTTGTGGTTATTTGTTTGAGGTCTCTAGTGGTAAGTGAATATTTTATTAATTTTCTAATCATAGTTATCATTTTAAATTGTATTGGTCTAAAACTAATACAATTTTAAATTAAATAGGTATATTTAAGTGCAATTTATAAACTTTCGGTTAGCATTGAAGGTAAAACATTAAAGGTGAATACATGCATGCATTTATATACCGTACCTTTATTTGCAAGCTATACATAGGCTCGAGGGTAACAAATGGGCTGATGGATTGGCCAAATTTTGGGGATCATAAGGAGACAGGTGAAATAGGCCCTAAATGATTAGGCTGATAAAAAGGCAAATGATAGCTGGAGGAGTGATGTCAAGCCAGAGACTTCACTTCTTTAGTTATATGTAGTTTTCTGTTCTATTTTATGTTTACATAAAAATAAATATTTAAATTAAAGAATAAGACTTTTATTTTAAAACCCAATGTTATTTATTGAAAAGTAAATATCCATTGATTCACCATATCCAATACAGATGACAACCATATTGCATACAATACTATATCCACTGGGTATCCATTGGATATCCACACTATGTCCAGGAGGGTCGGACATTTATATATCCAATGGTTATCCATTGGATATCCATACAATCTCCATATTAAATACAGATTACAACCATATTGCATACAATACTATATCCACTGGGTATCCATTGGATATCCACACTATGTCCAGGAGGGTCGGACATTTATATATCCAATGGTTATCCATTGGATATCCATACAATCTCCATATTGAATACAGATTACAACCATATTGCATACAATACTATATCCACTGGGTATCCATTGGATATCCACACTATGTCCAGGAGGGTCGGACATTTATATATCCAATGGTTATCCATTGGATATCCCGGATATCCTATGTATATCCTGGATATCCATAAAAGAAATCCATTGGATATCCATTGGATGTAATTGTTCCGTGTGGGGGCAAGTCAGTCTGCAAACAACATTGCAAAAATTATCTTAATGCAATATTTCGGATGAAACATAGTCCAAAACTAAAGTTATAATTATAAATGTAATATTATAGTTACAATCTTCCAAATTAAATGATTATATAAAGCAACATTTCAAAAATCATCTTAATGTAATATTTAGGATGAAACATTGCCCAAAACTTATCAATGTAATATTATAATATTACATTATATATAATTGCAATGTTTCAAAAATCTTGCAAATTAAATGTTTATATTATATTGCAAAAATTATCTTAATGCAATATTTCGGATGAAACATAGTCCAAAACTAAAGTTATAATTATAAATGTAATATTATAGTTACAATCTTCCAAATTAAATGATTATATAAAGCAACATTGCAAAAATCATCTTAATGTAATATTTCGGATGAAACATTGCCCAAAACTTATCAATGTAATATTATAATTGCAATGTTTCAAAAATATTCCCAAACATTCCAAAATAAATGTTTCTATTGTATATTTAAAGTAAAGTTGCAAACATTTTTAATTTGAAACTTGTGTTACCTAATATTTCAATTGAAACATTGAAAAAAAGTTATGTCTGCAATATTATAATTGTAATGTTTAAATACTTTTATGCAACATTTTATACTAAATGTTACAAATATAACATTGTAAAAACTTTCCATGTGAATCTTTAAATAATGTTTTAAATTTAAGGTTGTTGGAAATTATTATATGCAATATTTCAAATGTAACATTTCATTTATGTTAATGCAAGTAGCACAGGAAATATTTTATTTGTAAAGTCGGCGAACATTGCAGCAATATTTTGTAAGGTTTCTTTCCCAGTGGGTATATACCTAAGAATTTCAAAAAATATCTTTTAAAATAAAAAAGATTAATTATCCAAATTTAGTACAAATTCTACATCTGTTGGTAAAGTCCTGCTACTAAAACATGGGACACCCTGTATATTCGATATTACATGTTTAATCTGAACCTACAGACACAGCAGAAAATTGTGACCCAAAGAAATGCAAACAAAGAGGTAAAATTTGTGTAAATCGACAACACTTATAAGACTGTAGTTTTAGAAGAATCAAAAGGAACGTAACCTATTATAGAAGCAGCATAGAATAAAAAATAAATAAAGTATTCCTAAAAAATCCTTAATTGTTTTCTTTACACCCTGTATAAATTTGGGGAAGAGTCAAATTAGGACACAGTCATCCTTGCAGAAAATATAATTTAATGGATTTATTTTTAAATGCCTAAATAATATTACAATAATATTGCTTCAAGGTTGTATAAGGTATAATACAATATTTTTTAAATTAATTATTAACAAAACGAAAATTACTACATAAATGTTATATTTATTATTGTAAAAAATTTCAGAGCGCGATAAAATAATTATTTGTCCAATTACATTATTAAATTGTATATTTATATAAAAAAGCAAAACTAAAATTTGTAATTTTGTTAGTTTTTGTTATAAACTCAACATGTTGTTTAATTTCAGCTGTGTCCCATTATTATTAGTGATGTTTTTTTCATATTTTTTAACTGAGGTACCTAATTTGTTATTCTTGAAGCATTCCAACCCCTTAAACAGTTCTTGGATTTTAATGAAACCGAACTGTCTGAATTATCCAATTAACTAATAGTATTTTAGGCAAGGATAACGGTTTTTGTGATGGAGGAATGTTTACGCGAAACAAATACACCATGGACATCTCAAATATCTACTAAAGTCGCCAATCAACGTTTATTGTGCCTGCACAAGTGCATTTACAAGAAATCTGGTATTATCGATGATAAAGGAAATTTCCTAATAAACTCAATCAGGGAAGAAATGACGAATTCCACCCTCACTGACAACTACAAGGAAGAGTTATTTGACTGTCTTGAACTCATTGAAAAAATAACGAATTGTGACGATATACGTTTGATTAATAATTGTTTTGGAAATGGTGTTATAATAAACAAGAGAAACTACTAATTGTGCTTTTAAAATAATTTCTTATAATATATATAAATCAATTGTACATACCTGCGTTTTATTAATCCCCTGTATTAATTAAAAAAGTATGTCTTTGCACTATTTGCCAAAATTTTGAATATTGTCGAATAACAGGTGTCATCTGTTGTCAATTTAACTAACACGTCAGTTACAATTGCAAATTTCTATTTTAGAATCAGTTTACATTGTTGCCAAACTGATCAATTCAATTCACATTTTAATCGGCAAATAATTACCGTTTGTCAAATGAAAGCTGATATAAATAAACAATATTAAAAAAGGTTTTTGAAGAATTTTTAATATTACATAGGTTCTTAAAAACTATTTTGTCTGTATTACATTTTTAAATTCGATCGATAAATCGATTAAAGCGCCTTGCCGGTGATAAAGTAAACTAATTTAAGGCGGCTAGCAATTTTTTAGAGTACCTAGATCGATTTTAATCAAAGTTGTACCTAAAAAATTAATTTAAATAATTGTTTTGTGTACATCCACGGTGCAACAAGGTGAGTAAATAATGCTTCCCTAAAAAAATCTAACATCATAACCTAAAATGTCTACACGTACCTACCTACTGTATTTATTAAGGAAAATAAATTATTATAATAAGTTTTTTACTTTTTCATTTTGACGATGCAAAACGAAACAACTAGAAATTACAAGGAATTTAAATTGTAAAAATCAAAACAGAAAAACTACTAAACGTCGAGTTTACGAAATATTTACAAAAATACAAAAAATTTAAACAGGTATACTTTTAGGATAGCAATGGCTATACCGTTTGAGGAAGTTAATAAAACCAAAAAAAGTAATGTTTTGGATGTGGATAAGGTTCATTCAAATAAAGGAAACACTAGGTAAGTCATTAGTTTTTCTTTAGTTTTTTTTTATTTTTTATCACTCAACTATGGGTTATAAACAGTGGTGGCAATAGTATAAAACAAATTTATTTTATCAAAAAAAAAACGGTCTATTTTGTTTTTTTGCAGGTCACTGTTACAGTACATATCATGAAAATAGTCAAATATTTTTCGTTTTATAACTCCTTTTTTAACTCTTTCTAAACTCTTTCTTAACTCTTTTTTTAAAGTAATTTTTATTAATTTCTGGAATAAATTTAAAATATTATTTTTATGGAAAAATATTGTCTTTTTGGATGATCTTTTTTTAAAACTCTTTTCTAACTCTTTTTTAACTCTTTTTTCCACTTTTTAACTCTTTCTTTAACTCTTTTGTAACTTTTTTTAGCTCTTTTTAACCCTTTTTTTTAGTAATTCTTTCTTAACTCTTTTTTATAGTAATTTTTATTAATTTCTGGAATACATTTAAAATATTATTTTTAGGGAAAAAATATTGTCTTAATGGATGATCTTTTTTTAACTCTTTTTTAACTCTTTTTTTAAAACTCTTTTGTAACTCTTTTTTTAACTCCTTTTTTAACTCTTTTTTTAACTCTTTTTATAGTAATTTTTATTAATTTCTGGAATAAATTTAAAATACCTAGGTATTATTTTTAAGGAAAAAATAGTGTCTTTTTGAATGATCTTTTTTTAACTCTTTTTTTCCCACTTTTTTAACTCTTTTTTTAACTTTTTGGTAACTCTTTTTTAACAGTTTTGTAACTCTTTTTTAACTCTGGTTTAACTCTTTTCTTAACTATTTTTTTAACTGTTTTCTCTTAACTCTTTTTTTGTAGTAATTTTTATTCATTTGTGAAATAAATTTAAAATATTTTTTTAGGAAAAAATGTTGTGCATGTTGGATCATCATATTTGGCATCTTTTTAATATACATATTTACCTTTGTAATACATCTTTATATAAAATTTGTAAATAGTCCAGGGGACAAGGTATTGGATATCACGGATGTAAGTTTTAAAATACAAAAAAACTGATTACTTAATATTTTTTTTAATTCTAGGAAATCAAGAAATTTGAACAAATTTAACCAAAACCAAAACCCAAAAACTGACCACCGACTGAAACCTTGAACTATGGTGTATTCTATTCTTTATATGTTATTTTAACGTGTACTGTAACCGCAAAAAATTAATTTCACCAGTGACGTACCAATCATAATATTGTCAAATCAGATGAAATTATTAAAATCGCTTATAGATTTCTTTTTTATCTTATTAGTAGTTATTAAGTTTTTTATTGAATTTTATTTGTATGTATTTTATACTTAAGTTAAAATTTGTCTGCAATGACAAAAAATTTTTGTCGACATCAGTTGCCTTATTTAAATTGTGATGAGAACAGCTGTGATCTAAATAAATAATTTATTTGAATTATATATCGTTTTTTATTTAAATTGTGACAAAAACACGCCAACCTAAGAAAATAATTTATTTCTTTTTTAATTGACGTTATTTTGAAAAATATAATTACCTAATTAAATGCATAAATTAAATATAATTTCCCTGTTATCTTTAATATAAATTGTACAGTAATTGTTAATTGTAAAATACTTTTTATAATTAAAAGTGAATTATGCAATTCTTATTGATTAGTGCAAAATTACTCTAAAAATTGATTTTTCCAAAATTATATTATTTTCGTACGCCCGGTGTAAATTTATTAATTTGATTTGCCCAATCGATTAGTTAAAATAAACTATAGTACACAGTAAAAAAAATAAGTAAAACCTATTGGTGGTAGTGAATAAAACGAAAAGGTAAATAAAGAGAAACATTTATTTGGAAAAAAAATCTATGACAATTATCAAAATCGGTGCCTTTTAAAATATAATTTTATATTTGAGTCGTATGGCTGGCTTAAGCAAAATGGTTCCTTAAAACGTAAAAGTTTTAGATCAATGCAATGTTTTACTGGCTGAATTATCTTGAGAATTCATCAGCAATCCATTTTTCTGTTATAAAAATGTGTGATCCCATTGGTAGAGAGGCGTCAGGCGGCTGTATGTCGGGGATTTACCACACGTGTACAAATTTTCCATAATATTAATAAAAATGTAGGTATAGGTTAATTTAACAACCATTACGCTTGAAAATAAAAAGTAAATTAAGTATACTTATATGTATATGTATGCATTTATATTATTAATTTTACAAGTACCCGACCTACTGTCGTAAATTATTGATATATAATATAGGTCGGGTATGGACATCCTTTTAACATATTGGTATTTATTGAGTATTAAGGCTTAAAGAAAAAGGAAGTATAATACTTACCAAAAAATAAGAATGTCCCCTTATGAATTCACCGCAATTAAAATCTAACTGAACAAAAATGCCACACTTCCACAACGCGGTATCTCCGGATATGCACTACGTACATAGGTGCATAGGTGCCACTATTGGTGTATTTTAATTGTGATACAATGTGCACTAGTAGTGTAAAGAAAAAAGAGCTCTTATTAACATCAAAACAGACAAAGAAATTGGCATGCACTGTAGTGTACATTTTGTCACTATTTAACACATTATAAGGGGTAATAAACACTCGCATTAAGTTTTTCTACCCTTTTGATTTATTTTAATAATAAATAGTGTGAATGTACCAATGAATAATGTTCATATTCTTTAAATGTGTTTAATGTAGTGTATTTTGTAGTGTAACTTTTACACTTACAAATCAACTCTAATATTTTTACCCCTACACTAAAAAATTTACACGGGCAAAATTTTTTACTGTGTAGCATTATTTTGATTTATTATTGGTGAGGATATAACCACTTCAATCATAACACCCTGTACAATTCAATTAACTTTTTCTAAGGTGTTGAATACTCTACTAACATCGCTTAGTGCATTTTAATGTTTCATTGACAATTTATGATAATGACTATAATTTGATTGTTACAAAAAATTACAAATTATTTTTTTTACCATCACAGTACATACGTATATTTATTCTTGCGTATTGTTTTAAATGCGAGATGGTGTAATAATGTTCAAGTTTATTTTGTTGTACTTGTTTTATTTGAGTTTTACCTGTGCTCTAAAAAAGGAAATTTACGATGGTAATAGATTTTTTTAATTTCTTAAAATTTACCAATTAAATTTAATTTTTCATAGAAGTTTTAAACACCTTGTTTTTAGACGTCCCCATAGAAAAAAGTATAGATGTGTTAAATCTGGTGATCTTGCTGGCCATTCTAAGAAACATCTTTCTTTATTACTTTTAAATTTTAAAAATGTTTGGCTTGTCTATTTTGTTATAAACTGACTGTAATTTTGTTTACAAAACTTTACAAAAATGCCATATTTACAAACCTTCCCTGATAGCACACTTTATTCTAAGAATGTTTTAAACCTTCCAGTGAGAATATTCTTAGGATCATGCTATATTTCTTCTAAAGAACATGCTTAAAAGACATATAGCATGATCCTAAGAATATTCTTACTGGCCTATAGGCAGGTTCTTAGAAGGTGCAAAGTTTTAGTGGTAAAAATTAGTCTACTCTTAACATATGCTTAGAAAGTAATTGCTATAGAAAGTTCATTTAGGGATATTCCTGTTAAGCATATTTAGTTCAGTTACCTATATAATAGTAAAATATACCATAAACTACGTAGGTATAAAGGTATATACCTATACTTAAGTACCTAATTAGTAATTATATATAATAATAATAATTAGTAATACTATAGTATTAAATACTAAGTAAAAAACACAATCCAAAATATTTTTTTATAGTTATTTGTCAAATTAAAACAATATTCAATAACAAAAATACTTTTACTATAGGTATTTTATTTTATGTTAAAAATAAATATTTATTAATTTGTATAGCGATTTTTTATTTCTGAATTAACATTTTTATGTATAATAATCCTAACTACATATCTTCAACTTCAATCTAATCTGACCACAAAATTTTCCAATTTTACTTTTTATAAAATAATGTCATACAACTTATGGTTTAGAGGTCAAATTGTTTATTTAATATTTTTAAATAAATATATATTAATATGTCGCAAAATTTTTTAAGGGGACGACAAATACATTTCACTGTCATATTATAACAGTGAGGCGAATTTGTCGTCTCCTGAAGAATTTTACGAATGTAGAATGCAACATATTAGAACGTGTGTATCTGACATATTTGGAAATATTCTCAAAAGCTTCCTAGAAGCTCCATAACAAACATTCTAAGAACATTCCAAAAACGTATTCTTAAAATGTTCTTAGGATGCTTTTTAGGAAGGTTTTAAGAAGCTTTTGAGAATCTAATTGCATCATTAAAAGGGTATCTATTGAATGTTTTAAAAGTCCCTAAGAACATTCTTAGCAATATGGGAAGGTTCTAAGAATATTCCATTATTCCGGATCATATCTTCTTAGAAGATTCTTAATATCAAATTTTGCTATCAGGCTTACACCCTGTACATTTAGGCAGTAAGACGCAATTCATTAAAAATGAAAAATAGATAATTGTGTTTTCCAAATAATTACACCAATGTGTAAAACATTTATTGATACTTGTAGTTGCAGGTAAATCAACAAAAATTATAAAATTTGTTTAAATAAATAGAATAATATTTTCCTTGCTGTGTTTTTCAAACATAAATAAATAAATGTTGCATAAGATCTCAGAATACAAATGTGCCATTTTCCTTTGACCTTGACCCTCTAAACAAATAAAAAATAATAAAAAGTCTGGTGGGGTCAAATCTGAAGATCTGGCGGGCGTTATAATACGAAATAATTCATATTTATATAGCAAGGTTTTTGTAGCTTACATTGTTTTTATGTAATATTTATTCCAAATTTAAATATTCCAAGACTGGTTAAAACATATATGTACGTACATATATATGTAGTTGTTGTTATAAATTGTCGCAATGTTGTCATTCTAGACCGGTCCACATACTTAGATACAACAAATCCTTTTATAGTACATACAATACATTATGTTAGTTAAGTGCAGATGTTTGTGGATATGTCTGAACGTCTAACACTAGGTAAAATATTTGCTATAAATCACTAAAAGTCTAGAAAATCACCCCTAAAATGTGTAACCATCCAGAATTGCCTTTTAATGGCCAGGGGACTGTCAGTAAAATCAAACAACGCCAACGTATTGTTGAAGATGATGAGTGGCCAGCGTGATCTCCAGACCTCACCCCATTGGATTTTTTTCTGCGATGTTACCGTATTTTGTTTTAGAACCGGAGTACAAACTTCTCCCTCCAGTTTATCGAATGGAAAATATCGATGAGTGCATCAAATTAAATGACATATTCTGCGAGATGGAGATTGAACTGAAGCCCATCGACGAAAACTCAAAAATATGGAAATTAATGAATGTAAATATATATAAGTGTTCTTGATACTTAATGGTAATTAATTTTTAGAAAACAATCGATTCCTTCAAGTTCATACCAAGAAACATTCTTAGAAGGGCACTATGTGTTCCTAGGGAGCTACAAGAACAGGAAAAAGAGATGTCAAAATATGTTTTAAGCAAGATTGAGTATGAAGTTAAAGATTTAAATCTGACTGCAGGCCTAAAAAAAATTGGTTGCAATAGAGATCCAACGTTTACCACATTGGATTATACTTTGATGTAAGTATTGTATTGTGCACAAAAATATTGATAATTTGATAATAATTTTAGCATAATGACTGTTCTATATATCGTACTTTTGATCTGGTCAACTGTGGATGACTTTTTAGTAAGAAAAAGGGACAAGAAAATTCTTAACAAGGAAAAAAAGGAAGATGAAAAGAAAACCCCTAAAAGTATGTTTAGTAAATCGATATTAACTATCAATTTTACATATATTTTTAGCTACATCCTTATTCCATTCATTTTCTTTCATAAGTAATTTGGAAAAATTTAGAAGAACGCCTACTAATCCGGACTACCTAAGGCTGAAATCTATGCAAGGTTTAAAGTGCTTCATTACTTTTTTAATAATAGTCGGTCATAGCTTCTACAGTTCCTTCTACAGTTATCTCTTAAACCCTGATGCAATTGAACAGGTAACTTCATTCGATTGAATGAATTGCAACAAAAAGCTTTTCGGTTTTCCACGTGCTAATCTCACTTGATCAATTTTCAGCACATTGGGATGTATCCTTTCCAGATGTTTGCAAATATGGGAATGTACCAGGTGCAAGGGTTTCTACTTATGTCTGGATGGTTGTTAGCCCTTCAAGTCTTGACCATTAATGATCTGTTCAAGGGATATCAACTGAGTCATACTGCTCTTCTCTACTTAAACAGATACTTAAGGTGAAACAAATATTTGAAATATTTCCCATATAATAGTGTTTTTAGATTGTTTCCAGTGATTGCTGTAATGATAGCATTCCACACTTCATCAATACCTCTGTTCTTTTTGCAATATGCCCCACTGGCTTCTAAGTTGGTGGAGAGGACAGATAACTGCAAAAGAAATTGGTGGAAGACGATACTCTTCATCCACAATAATGACTACGCCTACAAAATGGTAACAGTTTTGATTTTACAGTGCTAAATACACATTTTTTTTTTTTTTTTTTTAGTGTGAATCAGGAACGTGGTACATAGGTGTGGACAGTCAAATGTACTTCATTTCGATATTTGTGATGTTTATCATACTGAAATACAAGCTAGGTTTAAAAGGACTTTTTAAAGTGATGTGCCTGTGTTGTATGGCTTATGGATGCCTTATTTATTATTTCAACGTGGGATTCTTTTGCAGAATTACTCCCAGGTTTGTAAAACCGTTGCCGTTTTATTGTTATTTATTATGTTATACCGTAGTCGGCTACAATTTGGTCAGGCAGAATTAAGCTTTGAGTTTTTATTACTGTACATATCAACTTACTCGAGTGCTTCATCTTTTTTCATCGGGATTATGTTTGGATGGGTCTACTACGAGAATAAAAATGTCGACTACAATTTGTCCAAGGTACTTTGACCAAAATTTGGGGGTTTTTAAACATAACATATTAATTTTTAGTGGTGGAACATTCCTTGGTTTTTGTCTGCCTTTGGATTGCCATGGTTGGTGTTGCACATATCAATGTATGAGTTTGGAGGTGCTGTAAGTGCTGTCTTAGGGGCCTTGGTTAAACCCATATTCACGTTCGGTTTTGGTATTCTAATCCTTGGTATGGCAAATAATCTCGGAGGTATATGGAGTACAAATCTTCTTTTGGGCCTTTGTAACAGTATTTATTTCAGGACCTATCAAAAAATTCTTCGAAAACAAATACTTTGAATTGCTGGCCAACATAACTTTCAGCTTGTATATATTCCACTTCGACATTGTTTTTCCCAGGTCGATTTTTGCCAAGAAACCCATATTTCTAACGAAAAGATATATTGTAAGTGGTGTTTCTTAGATATCCCAATACTTATCTCTCAACGAAAGAAAGAAAAAGACATAAAGTATCATGATATTATTTTTTTTTATTATTAGGATAAAATGGCGATTTTTTTTTTTAGTTTATGAATGCAGGAATAGATTTAATTACATCGACCCTTCTTGGTTTTACAATGTATATGATTTTGGAGTTGCCGTTCAGTAATCTTATCAAAATATTTATGAAGAACTTGATGGATAAGGAAAAAAAGCAACTAGAGGAGAAGAAAAAAAAACATCTGTAGTAAATATTATTTTAATGGCATATAATGTAAAATGTACAATATTTTTTTAATAAATAACTTTGTTATTTCAAATAAACATCAGTACCTTGGCGTGTCACAACTCCTGAATAAAATATTTGAGTGGTTTTATTTTAAAATATATTCAATTTATCTTAAATTTTTCAATTTCACTACAAACTATAAAACATTAAATAATGAATTTTCCATATTTTATCATAGATTCGAATAATAGCAATTTTTAAAAATTTGATAATCTTTGTACTCACTTTTACCCGTCAGTTCTGTGTCCAATGTTAAAATTCAAAATTCCTGCAAAATATTGAAGTTTAAACGTCAAGTCCTCGTTTTAACTCAAGTGTTGGTAAAAAATTACCTACAGAGCCCGCCCTTTGCACGACAGTCATCTTGAAAACAATGCAAGCGGCGAAGTTGTGGTGAATGCACGTATAGTTTCAGTCAAAGTACTGTGGTGAGAAGTTATTTTCTTACGTATATATATTTCATTGTAATGTATATATGGCTATATGTGATTTGTTGAGCATCCACTAATAAAAAATATCGGTAAAATACTTAATTCCGAATTATAATCTCAAATTTGTATCCCATTCATCAGTACCGTGTCGTCAGTTACTTCAATTTAAATTCTGCTTGCGCAGAACTTGTTTATTTAATGTCATTATAAACTCATATAAATTTGGTGTGGGTCCCATATCTAATAATTAAGATATCGGTATACCCAAAATCCACCAGCCGCCACTGATGTGTGGTATTATTTGATTTTAAGATATTTAATGTATAATATGCTCAAAATTGCAATAAATCTTATATTTTCCAATAAATTATGTATTTAATTAGTACCCTGGTATACTCGTCACTTCCCTTGCATTCAAATATAATATACTGTTCCAGACCGGGCCAGTCACTTTTTCAAACAGTTTCTGAAATATCCGTGTTTTTTAAATTTGAATGCAAGGGAAGTGACGAGTATACCAGGGTACTAATTAAATACATAATTTATTGGAAAATATAAGATTTATTGCAATTTTGAGCATATTATACATTAAATATCTTAAAATCAAATAATACCACACATCAGTGGCGGCTGGTGGATTTTGGGTATATATATATATATATATGTTCTCATAACAAAATACTGTTTCATTTTCTCCGAAAACTATATAAACTATTTTAATTGTTAAACGCATGTTTCAATAATTAAAATCAAAAGACCTATGTGGTGAGGGGAATTTAAGCTTGAATACTAACAACGCTGGTAGTATCAGTGAAGATCACTTTTGAATGAAGCAAAACATATTATTGGACCAAGTAATATTTGCTCTTAAATCAAAATAAAATGGGTTAGGTCAAGAGTATATACTATAGTATATAGCAAGACAAATTTCCTTTCTTAAAAAGTTTGTAAGCTTTTCAATTAGGTAAGAGATGCAATTTTCATGTTAAAATACAATTTTTTTTAAACCAAGAAATCACTTGCTCTTGATTTACAATATCCAATTGTCCAATTTTTATAGAGTAATATTTATTACTTAACCTTTAAGTTCCCCTGAAATAGTAGGTACTTTTGACATGCAAATATAATTAAAAACATATTTAGCGTTTTTTATCATCTTTATTTGCTGTTTACCGAACAAGTACAAGTAAAATTGTGTTATTTAATACGTCATACAAGAACATCCACTTATTTTGCTGTACTTAAAATAGTGAATAGCTTATTTTGAAGCGTACAACAATTGCTGTTAAACAAAAATGCTCTTAACTCGGTGTTGCTATTTGTCGATCGTGTTTTGTTTTGTATATGGGTCCAGTGAAAGTAAAGGTAGGTATACGATTTTTATATTTTTAATTTATATCAAATTTGATTTTTTTTTTTTAATAAAGTTTACGACTTTGTTTTGTAATTTAAATTAATACTTATTTGAAGTATATTGGGAGTTGAATGCAAGAACTAATCCATTTTTATTTCTAGATAAACTATCATATTATTTTAAATGCATGCATCCTCAAATAAAATACACACTATGCTTAATTTAAGAATAAGTATTTTTTTATACAAATGTTAAATAAAGGTTACCCTATTCTAAGAATGTTTTTTAAACCTTCCAGTGAGAATATTCTTAGGATCATGCTATATTTCTTCTAAAGAACATGCTTAACACATATAGCATGATCCTAAGAATATTCTTACTGGCCTATAGGCAGGTTCTTAGAAGGTGCAAAGTTTTAGTGGTAAAAATTAGTCTACTCGAAACATATGCTTAGAATGTTAAGAAAGTAATTGCTATATGTTAAGCATATTTAGTTCAGTTACCTATATAATAGTAATTAGAATTAAATACTAAGTAAAAAACGCAATCCAAAATATTTATTTATAGTGATTAGTCAAATTAAAATAATATTCGATAACAAAAATACTTTTACTATATGTAAAAATAAATATTTATTAATTTGTATACCAATTTTTTATTTCTGAATTAACATTTTTATGTATAATAATCCTAACTATCTTCAACTTCAATCTAATCTGACTTATCCCACAAAATTTTCCAATTTTATTTTTTATGAAATAATGTCATAAAACTTATGGTTTAGAAGTCAAATTGTTTATTTAATATTTTTAAATAAATATTTATTAATATGTAGCAAAATTTAAGGGGACGACAAATACATTTCACTGTCATATTATGGCATAATTGTCTCCTGAAGAATTTTACGAATGTAGAATACAACATATTAGAACGTATCTGACATATTTTGGGAAATATTCTCAAAAGCTTCCTAGAAGTTCCATAATAAACCTTCTAAGAACATTCCAAAAGCGTATTCTTAAAATGTTCTTAGGATGCTTTTTAGGAAGGTTTTAAGAAGCTTTTAAGAATCTAATTGCATCATTAAAAGGGTATCTATTGAATGTTTTAAAAGTTCCTAAGAACATTCTTAGCAATAAGGGAAGGTTCTAAGAATATTCCATTATTCGGGTCATATCTTCTTAGAATATTCTTAAAATCAAATTTTGCTATCAGGGTTAAGTCTTTCTTAACTTTTAACAGGCAAGAATAAGATCTGCTTGTTTAAAGAAAGAATAATATTTAGTTTAATGTTAGTTTTAGCCTTGACAATATTAGGTCAATCATCTGTACACTGACTGTACTTGATTTTAAGCTAAGAAATAAAATCTTTTTAATTTAATTTTTATTTTTGTTCAAAAAACGACTTTTTCAATATTTGAATTGATTAAAATAGTGGTAGTGGTCGGCGATTCGGTTATGTTTAGTTTGGCATCTTTTACAACCAGGTTGGCTGTTTTTAATTCAAAATGAAAAACTTTACCTAGTTAAAAAAAAAATAAGTCAAATTTAAAATAAAACCCTTATCTATTTTTTTTTTATGTATTGCACGCGGTTTTATTGTTAAAATTTTAATTTGGTCCTTGAACCACAAAGTTGTTATTAGAACAATTACAATAATACATTATTAATAGTACCTTACTACAGTAAGTAAATAAAATTAATAATACTTATTGAGAAAATGTGTAGATCCTAATTGTTTGCTATTATTAAAAAGTATAATATATTTTATAGTATAGTATATTAAAAATTCATTAAATTTTTTTATTGTTTATAATTTATTTAAATAAGGAAATTGAAAAAACCATTAAAATTTTAAGTTATTATAATATACAGGAACATATTATTGAAATTTGACTTATTTATGCAAATGATGTTTCTGTGGCCAGGATCAGTTTTGAATTAGCAGTAGCAGTATTCAAAAAAAAAAAAAAAATGACGTTTAATATACAGAGTGTTTCACGTATGTAGTGTTTCTAGGGAGTTTTAATAGCGTAAATTATTCGATTTAGACTTTTTTCCTAAATTATTTTGAACAAAATAATACTTCCTGTTTTACCGGAAATGTCTTTAACTTTGTTATTTAAACAGGGCACCTCATATATTTTTACATTTTTGAATTATACATAAAATTCTGAGTAAAATAAAATTAAAGGAGGTTATAATTTCTAACTTGCTGACACCGTCTATAATTATTATTTAGTTTATTCATTTAAATAAATTGGAAACTTGTTGTGTTCTAGTTGTGCATATTTTGACATCTCTTGTTACAGATGACCCTCATTCAAATTTTCCCCAAATGTACAATCTGGATAACGTGGAATGCGGAAACAATACTGAAACATTTTGCGAAATAGGATTCACCGTGGTTCCAAAACAATCAAATTCGAAGCTATGGGAAAAAATTTCGGCAAGTACTACTACTATCCACCATACAGCCCAAACCTTGATTTTTGCAAAATTGTTGATCCTGTACAAGAAAAATCTGCTGTTTCATATAATAGTAGTTTATTTTTTAGGAGACCCAGAACCACAACTTTAAGTTTAGAAAGGATAGAATTTATCGCAGCATGTGTGTCCCAAGAAAGCAAGAAAATAATCTGAACAATTACGTGAAAGAAAAATTATACACGGAAATAAAAAACAAAACTTTTAAAGTTATAGAGGTGGATCTATTTAATTGTAAAGGAGATTATCCGTACTTACCCGAAGATTATTTTTTGCTGTGAGAAATGGAGCATTTGTATAAATATGTAACCAGATTTATTAATAATGTTTTAGGTACTGTATAGCTGGATATGTAACTTTCGTTTTATTAGCAACCTATTATGATTATTCTGTGAGGAAAGGAGACTACACGCTAGCTTCTGTAGGGTGTAAGTAATTCAGCTCCACTTTTATTTATGTACGAGGTGTGTTCAGAAAATAACGGGAATTGTTAAATTATGATATGATAAAAACTTTAGCTGTTTTCATTGTTTACTTTGTCTGTGGCAGCCGCTAAGGTTACACGTGTTTTATGAGCTCGGCGATTTTTCGTTCGTTAAGAGAAATGGATCAAAGAATTTGTATCCAATTTTGCTTAAAAAATGAAATAAATTCTGTGGAATGTTAACAAAGGCCTGAAGTAAGTCTGCTATAAGTAAAACAAGAGTTTACAAGTGGTATAAGTATAAAATGGCCGTGAAGACGTTGAAGATGACGAACGCCCCGAACGCACAAGCACATTAACAACCGATAAAAACATGGAAAAGTGGAAGAAATGGTTATAAACCATCAGAGAAGTCGCTGATGATGTTGGTATATCGATTGGCTCATCCCATGAAATTTTTTCGAATGTTTTGGGTATGAAACGCGTGGCAGAAAAATTTCTTCTAAAATTGTTAAATTTTGAACAAAATTTTTGGCCAAAAACAATTCTGTAATGATGCCCCGGCCTCCATATTCGCCGGACATGCCTCTGTCTGACTTTTTCCTATTCCCAAAAATAAAGAGAACCCTAAAGGGCCGTCGTTTTGCAAGCATAGATGACATTAAAAGCGCATCGCTGAAAGAACTAAAGGCTATCCCAAAGATCGAGTTTTAGAAGTGTTTCGAGTATTGGAAGAAGAGCTGGCACATGTGCATAATATCCAATGGGGACTATTTTGAAGGCGACAACATTAATGTAGACGAATAAATAACTATTTGCTTCAAAAAACGATATTTTCTGAACACACCTCGTATTTATCTAGACACCCTCTATCAATCAGTACTAAAATTTCATTATTTCCACCTGTGACTGTAAACCGCTTGACTGTGCGGTGAAATGAAGTACGTGATCGAATCCGGAAAACGCTGAGCCTAGATAATAACGGAATTATCTAGATTTCTGCCTGCTTCTCCATAAATCAAAATCATTTCTATTTTTTCTTCCACTGTTATTTATTTATTTAGGGAATAAATATATCGTGGCCTTCTCTTTAATTACGAGCAACAAAAAGTTAAGAAAACCGATAAATAATAAATTTTACGATCAACTGAAGTCAATTCAAGGAATAAGGACCTATAATATGATGCTTGTGATTTCTGGACATTCCATCATGAACTACATGACTGTTATGGTTTCAAATCCAGAGTTTTTGGAAAAAGTAAGTTACCATGGATTAAATATGCTTTCCAATGCAAAATTAAAAAAAATATTTTCAGATATTCGAATTAGCCAGTCCATTTTTCACATGGGGAATGTTCTTGGTGCAACCGTTCTTTTTGTTCTCAGGATGGCTGATAATGTTCTATTTCCTTGAAAATGAAGGAAAACTTAAATTACATCATTTTGTCATGGCGTTTGTGTATCGTTTATTAAGGTATTATACCGGTTTTATAATACTCTCGACATAAAGCAAATACGAAATGTCTATTTTTTAGGTTATGGCCGCCACTGGCGTTTTCGATTCTACTCCATCGAAGTCGACTTTTGCTCAATCGATTCTCGGGAGCCCAAACGTTTTTGATGGAGTTGGATTACAAGGCTTGTTCTGGAAGTTGGTGGAATACATTTTTTTTCATGACCAACTATCAACAACCACAAAAAATGGTATGTAGAAAGTCTCCACTCAACGGTAAAATACCAAAAACGGGTATTATATCGTAAAATGCATAATAACTGAGATATAATATTGTTGCCATGAATTCTTAGATACATTTTTTCGTTTACTATTTTTAAACTCAGTTGTTGGCGTTTTTTTAGAGGTCTCAAATATAAAAATGTTTAATTTTAAGGTTATGTGTGTACAACTATTGTATCAATACCCATTTTTTTAGTGTAACATTATCTCTTGGTATTTAGGAGCAGACACACAAAACTTCTTAGCTGCCTTAATTGTTTTGTATGTAATATTTAAATTTAAATTGCCTGTATTACGAAGCCTAGTTTTTACAGTTGTTGTATGTATTATTACACAAATGTGGATTATGTACCTTTATGATTTAGACGTTATCTACAGGGTGACACCAGAGTAAGTACTTTTTTTTTTAAATATATCCAAAACGTATAAATATACCTATACAGGGTGTTATGACATAAGGAATAAAGGAAAAATATTTTAAAAAGCATTTTTCCAAAGATAACGAAAAAATATGCATTAGAAGTTTTTTATATTTTTTGTGATACGCCACTGGTTACACACTTGTTTATCTCTGCACACCTGTATTTTGTGAGTACATAGATACCAACCAACAAAGTAGCTATGCGTTGCCAGATGTAAAAAATTGTTACTAAAAATTTTTCTTGCAAAAAATAAATAAAAACTCAATAAATACAAAAGTTTTATGCCCTTAAAGCTCCAATACCCTTCTGTATTTATTTACTGATCCAGCTATTAGCTTAAGCAATGATTCGAAAATTTAGTACCTTTGAAATTTGAAATCTATAACCACAAAATTAATTTTTTCATCAGTTTTTTTCTCTGTTTACTCAGATGAAATTGGGACCAGTTCACAGGTTAAACTTTAAACATTTAATTTGGGTAAATAAATCCAAAAGCACTTCCCTAAGTTAAGATATTTACAATTTAAAAACATAACCTAAAATTTAAAAGAAATGCACTAGATTCTGTCATAAAAGTTGGCAGATTTTGTTTGAATTTACCTTCAGTACAAAAATGAAATAACCAACAATTAATAAAAACGCCAAATTGACAATTTGCATTGTTAATTTTGTCATTTTTGTAATTAAGCTAAATTTAAACAATGTTTGTCAACTTTTTTGAGAGATTTTGGAAACACTGTTGTTACCAACCATAACATAATAAATCCACCAGATTAACCTAAAGTTCCTAGTCGATCAGTGGCGTACTTTTTGGTAGGTTATTATAAATTATTTTTAGACTTTGGAATTTAGAAAAAAAAAGTTTCAGGTGCTTCTTTATGGACCCTAAGGAACAACCCATTTTTATATATAACGTTAATTACATAACACCCTGTATAATTATTTTAGAAATTTTCTGCTCTACAATATATTGGTACGAGATCGAAAAAGCCTATTTTTATGGTACTTATCCCCATTATCGAACACGCCAAGTTTTTTCCTGGGACTTATCTTCGCAACAATCTACTATCGCTACAACAACGCAAAAATATTTCAAAAACAGGTCAGTTTTCTTAAATGCTACTGTTGCGCATTGGTTTTAAGACAAAATATGTTTTGCGCATGCGCGATACAGACATACAACCACCAGCGCCATCTAGTGATATTCGAGCGAACTAACTAACACTAACTTTGACATTTGAGCTCTAGAACATATCTTGTCTTGTATTCACTCAAATTTGTTGTTTGTTATAACCGAACTATACAGTTCATTTTTTTTTTGGACTTTGGTCTTTAGTTTCCCAAATAACTATTTATTATTTTAGATTGTAAAATTGCTTTGGTTCGTGTGTTTCGCTGGTATACCCCTATTAAGTATATTCTTGTCAATATACCACTATGATAAATTTACAACAGTTTTTTTGGGCAGTATATTGAAACCTATGTATAGTTTGGGAATCGCCATAGGAGTTTTGGGAATGACTCAAGGAATAGGAGGTAAGTAATGAATCCAAGGGTTTTCAATTTCAATTTTTGTCTGCTTTGCTGCATTCTGTTGCATCACAATTTTGTCCAATAAACTTAAACGTTGATTTGTAGGTTTCATCAAAAAAATCTGCGAGTTCAGAGTTCTTCAAATACTAGCGCAAACAACTTATACTGTCTATTTGTTTCATTTGGTGCTAGTTTTCGACGTCCTCTTAAACTCAACATCGTTGGTTAACGTCACAGTATCAAAGATAGTAAGTATTAAAATTAATGCGCTTGTCAATATAATCAACCTGTTCTAGATAACTAGAAAACAAGAGCTTCCATAGGCCTCTTGATGTAGAATCCAGACATTTTTCTTATACTTACGTATTTTCTATATTTTAGGTTTACCTATGTGCTGTTAATGTTGTAAGATGTTTTATTCTTGGATTCGTCCTTTGTCATTTCGTAGAACTACCATGGAATAATATCCTCTCGATATTTATGAAGCCGTCCAGTGATAGAAAAAATAAATAAATAATGTATTTGTTTGGTGATAATAAAGTTTTGTTGACGTTAATTTGGTTTTTATTATTAAATTAAGAGTATGCGATTTCTTGGTACAACAACCAAAACTATTTCTTCGGAAGATATTTCTCTTTTCAAGAACTTCTTTCTTCAAACATACTCTTTTATGCTGAAATATTGTTTCTTGCCGCTAATAATTTTTTATCAGGAGAGTTGACCATTTTAGTTTAACTACGGTTTCGCGAAAGGATCAAACGGACGATTTGAAGAAATCGATTTTTACCTTATTTCTACATCTAAATGCAGTACTTTTTTTTAAATCTTATCCATTGACAACTTTTTTTCACTGTGTAAAAAATGAAGAAATTTCATTATTTTTTAATAACTTTTTTATTTCAAAACGTATCGACTTAAAAATTGGACAAAATGTAGATCTTGCTAATGACAATTAATTCATGAAAAAATTTTGTTTAGATTTTAACGTACAGGGGGCGCTGGTGATCATAATTTAATTTAAAATAAAACATTTTTTAAAGGGTAAATCGAAGAAGCAACGTTTTATTAAATTTCGGTACATTGGTAAATTCACAAAAACAATTAAATTTGAACCGGTAACATTAAAAACCATTATTACAAAACAATTAATTAACGAAATTTAAAAAAAACATACAGTTTTTTTGATTATACTTTTTTACATTTACCCAAACAGATTATTAATGTAAGTAAATAAATATAACTACTTGTTTGACAAACGAAAATATTGTTTGTAATAAATAGCATCGTAACTCCTAATGACCGCAGCATACAATAGTACCAACCTGATCATAAAGCACAAGTGATTTTAGTATTGTCTAGGTAATGCACCCTCATTGAAAGAAGATGGCTGGGTATAATTTAATCCTCGGTATTGTTTTTTATCTGGTAACATACGTGGAAGTAAATTCCCAATCAGTGTTAAGAGGTTAGTGATATATTATTTAACATTTTTTTCTTAATATAACCTACATTTATATGTTTACTTTGGTGTTTTTTAAAATCTAAATTGACTAAATTAAAAACTTAATGAGTTTGATGTACCTATCAATGGTACTCCATAAGACTACATTAAAACCATTTATTCCAAAATTGATTGTTTTAAAAGTAACTTGATATATAATCCTTTAAAAAAACAAACTAGTTTTAAAGTATATATAAGCTCAATACGATCAACCCAACCATATATGGTCTTTTGCTCGACGAACTCTTTTTTTCGATTGAACACTCCCGTTTGTAGTAAACTGCTTGACTGTACGGTTAAATGAAGTACGTAATCGAATTTTATAATAATACTAAACTATAAATTTAGTTTCTTTATACCTCAATAATAATTATTATTTATAACTAAATACCATTTTGTTTTTTTACCTTAAATGACGTATTTTTATTAAAAATAAAACAATAATCCTTTAAATTAAAGGATTTAATGCTGGCAGGTAAAAAGTGATCATGGTGCGCAATTAATAATTATCATGATTATCGGTGCACCGAATGAAATAATGTATAAAACTTAAACCAAAGGAAACTTAAATAATTGTTAAAAAATCGTGGGTATACCCACGTATACCCACGTATACTTAAACAAATCAGATTTAATTTAATAAGATAATTATTACCAAAAAAAATGATATTTTTATAAAAAATTATTGCAGAATCGCATGTTTCAAGTTAAAGGACGCACCCTGTATAAAAGATACACAAATTTAATATCGATCAATAATAATAGTGTCATTAACATGGACAAAAACTTATTATAAATATGTAATTGGTTATCTATTACAAATTGTTATTAATATAAAAACATCATTAAATATTGATATGTATATTATATTAATGTTTCTAAATATTGTCCTTTATAATTATAGAACAATTATTAATCTTAAAATGACGCATTTTTATGTAATTGTTAATTTTTTTATATTTTAATTATTCAATTTTATTTATATTTTGGATTTCAAACATTTTATTTTATTTTTGCTAGAAGATTTATTGCTATTTTAAATCCAAATACATAATTATGCATAATTTTTTAATTTTATATTTCATTTCATTTAAATATGGGTACAAATTTCAAGTATACAGTAAGTAATAATATCCAAGGTAATGTCAAAAAAATTTACTACAATTTATTTTAATTTGACCTCTGCTTTATAGCTTTTAAATGATGTTAGTGTTTTTTGGTGACAAAATATTATGATATTTCACAAAAATGTTTTTTATATAAATATGTTACTCCACTTTTGCATTTTCCTTCAATTATAAGTACATCATGGATCTTTGCTTTTGCATTTGAAGCGAAACTTTTTCGTCAACCTTATTTATTTTCGTCAGAGCGCTTCCCTGATAGCAAAATTTGATTTTAAGAATTAATTAATCTTCTAAGAAGATATGACCCGGAATAATGGAATATTCTTAGAACCTTCCCTTATTAGGGACTTTTGAAACATTCAAAAGATACCCTTTTAATGATGCAATTAGATTCTTAAAAGCTTCTTAAAACCTTCCTAAAAAGCATCCTAAGAACATTTAAAGAATACGTTTTTGGAATGTTCTTAGAAGGTTTCTTATGGAGCTTCTAGGAAGCTTTTGAGAATATTTCCAAATATGTCAGATACCCACGTTCTAATATGTTCACATTCGTGAAATTCTTCAGGAGACGACAAATACGCCTCACTGTCATAATATGGCAGTGAAATGTATTTGTCGTCCCCTTAAATTTTGCGACATATTAATATATATTTATTTAAAAATATTAAATAAACAATTTGACCTCTAAACCATAAGTTGTATGACATTATTTCATAAAAAATAAAATTGGAAAATTTTGTGGGATAAGTCAGATTAGATTGAAGTTGAAGATAGTTAGGATTATTATACATAAAAATGTTAATTCAGAAATAAAAAATCGGTATACAAATTAATAAATGTTTATTTTTAACATAAAATAAAATACCTATAGTAAAAGTGTTTTTGTTATCGAATATTGTTTTAATTTGACAAATAACTATAAAAAAATAAAAAAAAAGAATATTCTCACTGGAAGGTTCAAAAAACATTCTTAGAATAAAGTGTGCTATCAGGGTTCATAAAGGATTTTTTAACAGTGGAAGAAAAAATAGAAATGATTTTGATTTATGGAGAAGCAGGCAGGAATCTTGATGATGCTGTTAATATCTACGCTCAGCGTTTTCCGGATAAAATTCGATCGCATACTTCATTTCGCCGTACAGTCAAGCAGTTTACTACAAACGGGAGTGTTCAGAAAAAAGAGTTTCAAGTTGTATCGTTTTCAGATGACTTCGAAAAAATATTGCCCAAGATTTACAATCTGGAAAATATAGAAGAATGCAACAGCATCGGAGATAACTTTTGTGAAATCAGATATTCCTTAAAATCGAAACATGAAAACAACACAGTATGGAAATATATATCGGTAAGTATATCCTACTATAGTACAAGAAATCTTTGTAGCATAGTTCTGTTTAAGGAATTTAAAAACCATAAGCATAAATTTAGAAAAGATCGCCTGTATAGAGGAGTGTGTATTCCCAGGGACAGGGATGATCTTCAAGCGTATCTAAGGGAAAAAATCAATAAAGAAGAACTGGAAAAGATTTCCTTGGAACCTGAAGTCGTGGATGTACTTTCCTGTGGAAACAAATACGAGCTATTACCAAACGATTACAGACTAATGTGAGTAGGTAGTCGAAGCCTGTTCTGCAGCATATCTGCTTGGATACGTTAGTAGGTACCATTTTAAATTACAACCCTTGTTTTTTAGTGCGGGGTTTATTGGTTATGTTGCTTTTATTATGTATGCAACCCTATATGACCTTAAGTTACGTACAGAAGAATCTAAAGGTAATATTAAGAAGTAAACTCTTAGTGATTGTAAAGCTACTTTTCAATTTTAAGGAAACAACTTACTGAGAGCGTTTTCTGTAATCGAAAACAACCAGAAAATAAGAAAACCCATACACAATGAGTTCTACAACAAACTCAAGGTAGTGCAGGGCATAAGAACCTACAATATGATGTTGGTTGTGGTTGGACATTCCATAATGAACTTCCTAATTGCCTATACATCGAATACTCACTTTTTAGAACATGTAAGTACTAGCACAAATTCACGTTGGTATCTCTAACCAAGTAATTCTATAACCTTTTAGATGGTTGAGCATGCTGGTATATTTTTCAGTTTGGGCATGTACTTGGTACAGCCGTTTTTCTTTTTTACCGGAATGATTTTGATGATGAGCGTGCATTACGTTGTGGAAAAAGAAAAGAAACTCAGTGTTGCCTCAATCGTGAAACTCATTTCATTAAGGGTCATGAGGTAAACACATTGTTCAAAAAATTAAAAATAACAACAACCAAATTACCGAGATTTTAAGGTTATGGCCAACTTTAATTTTTATAATAGCAATTCATAAAAGTCGATTGCCCAACCACGTTTTTCAAGGAGCCCATACATTTTTGTTGCAAACGGATCATAGGGCATGCAATCAGTATTGGTGGGCAACATTACTATTTTGGACCAATAATATGGATAAAAGAAATGTGGTATGTATTGAGTTTTTTTGTACTCGTACAGTCCCCTTCCCATTAAAACTAAATACTAATACTAAATACCATTTTTTATACCTCAATTAGGATAAAATTAATTAATTGACAAAATAATGTTTTTTTAACATTAAATACTAACTGAGATATTTCCAAGTTTCAAGTTAAATGTATAACCAACAGGTTCCATCACATCATTCATATGTTTTAGTGTAATTTTGCCACATGGTATTTAAGCGCTGATATGCAAAACTACGTTATATCGATTGTAGCTCTCTATGTAATATATAAATGGAAAATGCCATTGATAAGAAGCATTTTAGCAATTTTGACCACTTCTTTGTTACTTCAAATGGGCGTTATGTACTATTACAATGTCGATGTTATATACAGAGTATTGCCAGAGTAAGTATACTTCGTAAAAAATATACATACAAGACTAATATAATATTGTTTTAGAAACTTTGTAATCTACAATGTATTGGAAGAGTTTTGGCCCATTTTTATATGGTATACATCGGCCTTATCAAATAATCCTAGTTTTACCATTGGCATTTTATTTGGGGCCATATTTTTGAAATACGACGAACATAAATTTTTCAGTTATCAGGTCAGTATTCGTTCTTTTTTTTTATTAAGTTGGTAGCCAATTTTGGTTCCATATTTACCAACCAAACCCCTACATTTGCAACGTTGCCGCAGTTTCTTTACGGACAAAGAACAGATGTAGTATAATCCTGAGCTAGATTTAAAAAACACTTATTTATTTCAGTCTGTAAAAGTTGTCTGGTTCCTTTCTTTCTTTGGGTTACCACTCTTAACCTGCTTGCTATCCACATTCACATACAACAGGCTAATTAGTGCTGTTCTTGGGGCATCCCTTAAACCCATGTACACTTTGGGAATAGGAATTGGAATATTGGGAATGTCTCAGGGTATAGGAGGTACCTACTTTTAATCCTTACAAATTTATTAATATTGATTTTGATGAATTTTTTTTTAGGTTTTATAAAAAAAATATGTGAATGGAGACCGGCAGAAATTTTGGCTCAAACAACCTATAGTGTGTACTTGTGTCACTTGGCTATAGTGTTTAGGATAGCATTTTTATCCACTACCCTTATTAACGTAACAGTATATAATATTGTAAGTATTTCATACAAACATAGATTAATACATCTATAGACGTAAAGCATAGAGGATATGTATTATAATACATAAATATACTTATTATTATTCTCGGGGACATTAACGAAAATTATTGCCAGTTAAATTCAAAAAGCTCGAGTTTCTATGTCTCTGAAGAGAATAAGAATCCGAATTTGCTGCACCATTGGACCGGCCCCTTTTTGAATAATTTCCAGAGACATAAATAACTGCGCCATTCGACAGGGTCGAGTTTCTACCTCTCTGTTGAATATAGAAAATCAAAATATATCTTGTGAGACACCATTGAGTTTGACTTTAACTACAGTCGCACATATTTTATCCAACATAGTTTTTATTAATTTTAGGTTGGTTCAGCGCTCGCCAATGTGATTATCTGTTTTACAGTTGGATTTTCATTGGCTCACTTAGTTGAACTACCATGGAGTAATATTGAGAAAATGATTATTCAAAGATATAACCGCAAAAAAATTGAATAGAATGCGTCTTTCTCTTATTGTTGTCCTTGAAGTGTAAAGCTGGGTTTACATACATTTTGTGATTTAATTTTATAATTAGTAAATAAAAAACTTAAAATAATATGATCTTTTAATATATAATCCACATACCTACAAAATACAATTTAAAACTATACCTACAACAAAAACAATTATGACGTGCATTTTTCAAAAGCCTGTATATCAGAACAAGAGCTTATTCTCTCTATATTGGCCATACATGGGTTATAGGAGGATATTTTTTTTAATTCTTCATGATTAACCGTACCATCTGGATTAATATACTTTGCTTCTTCTGCCATGCATTTTGCAAAACAAAGCAAATTTTCAGAGGGGTTTTCCATTTTATCTTTGATAGATTCAATTTCCTTCATATCCACCCCTGAAGCAGTCAAGCACTTTGCCCCTTGTTCGGGGGTTAACGCTGAAAAGGCATCTTTAAAGTTTTCTTGGGCCTAAAAAAGTACCCAGTCAAATATTGTTCCATGTTTGTTGCTATAAGATAAAAAAAAAATAACTTAAAACATACTTACCAAAACTCCAACGAAAAAACAAACTAAAAATATCAAACAGTGTTTCATGGTGTTATATTTTATTTAATATTAAAAATAAAATATTTACAGCAGTAATATATATATAGCAATAATATATCCTGTGAAAATATTAACATGCAGTTAATTAGGCAGAACATTTTTTTTGTAATTTGCTGCTTTTATAAAAATTATTGACACATAAAGTTTATTTTTAATTTGCTTATTTGCGATAGTAAATATGATTATTATTAGTTGGTATTTTCCCCACATCATAGAAAAAAATATACCTATACGGGGTATTACAGAAAAAAGGTAACCATTATAGCTCACCTAACCAAGCATCTGCATATTTTTTTTTTACACCAATCAAAAATATTTGGGAGATACCTTTTAAAAAAAATACATTTTATGGTGTTATATCTTTATTTTAACAATTAAGGTTAGATAGATTTATACATATATTTTTTATCTCCAACCCTGTAAAGGAATATTTCCCGCTATACATACATTTTAATTGCAATATATTTATAAATGTAACGCTGTGTTTATTACTAGGTTTCAGACTTAAATATAAATTGACCCTTAAATAAATAAATCTATAAACATATATATAGTCGCTTTAAAAAATGAAAAAGCGCTAAAAATAAATTTAAATGAAGCTTAGAAACCTACGAAAATAAAATTTTAAAAATATCGATATCACATTAAAAGTTTTATATATAAAATATTTTTTGTATTATGAAGCGATTTTTCATTTGGTGAATCGGCTATACAGGTTGGTACGACTGTACAGATTATTCCACACAAAAAATATGAATTTTTGTTGTGGTTTAAGATCCTTTTGCTTATCATATTAGTACTACAATCAATTTGTAATAATTTTCGGAAACAATTGACCAGGATTTTTTTTCGCATGAATAAAATCATAACCTCAACTTTTTTTTTTTACTTTTTAGTCTCAAAATTTAATTAGTAACTTTCTTATCGTTTTCTACACACCCTTGATGTGTAAAATTTCAGCTAAATCGGTTGAATTTAACCGGGTTAAAATCGACTTTTTTTTTTCATAGTACTTTTTTGGGAACTTTAGCGCCATCTACCTTTCGTAGTTTTCGTCCTAGAGCATTCACCCAATGACAAAAATTGTAGTAAATGATATCCCCTACATTTTTTGTCTATAATTTTATTTTTTTAAACTTACCGTTTCCGAGAAATAATTAAAAAAAAAACAACAAAGTTGGGGTTAACCACAAACGATCCATGAAAAAAAAATGTCAATTTTTTCCGACATATTGACTGTACTAATACACAGATCTTTAAAATAAAATTAATAAAAAACGTAATTTTTACGTATTCAAAATACGAAACACTAATTCTAAAACTATTGCATTTTCTCCCAGATTGTTTGACGTAATACGATGCAGAACCGGTATCAGCTCGTTATCCAAGCTCTTCATGTAGATCGGCGGTAATTTTTTATTATTTCCCCCCGCCAAGTAAGACACCTGAAATAAATTGTTAGTTCACAATCGAATGGCGAAAAACATTGCTAAATGTTTAAAGCCCGATAAACATTTTGAATGCTCGGAAAATGTTGTTTTCGTAAACCTAGCCATTCAAAAGATATCTAAGATCTTAAGATGTAGACCATACGGGATATACTTTATAATAAACAAAACCTATTATTATCTTTGAAACACTCCTAATAGTAAGGTAGATTATTTTGAGTGTGAGTTTAATCGGTTTTGAGTGTTTGAGGTACCTACGCAGCAAATTGATCGAAAGCGATCTCAAAGGTTTGTTTGATGTTGCTGCGAAAGACTAAAATAGAGAAGGTATTCCTTCAAAAGTGAAGAGAAGATTTTTCAAGGAGCACGGTTTTTTTTTCTTTAGTTTCTCTATTTTCTCTTTTTTCTAGTTTCTTAAGTTTCTCAAGTTTCTCAAGTTTCTCTAGTTTCTTTAGTTTCTTTAGTTTCTTTAGTTTCTTTAGTTTCTTTAGTTTCTTTAGTTTCTTTAGTTTCTTTAGTTTCTTTAGTTTCTTTAGTTTCTTTAGTTTCTTTAGTTTCTTTAGTTTCTTTAGTTTCTTTCGTTTATTTTGCTTCTTTAGTTCCTCCAGTTTTCCTACTTTCTCTAATTCCTTTATTTTTTTTTTGGTTTCATTCGTTTCTCAAGTTTCTCTAGTTTCTTTCGTTTTTCCAGTTTCTCTAGTGTCTTTAGTTTTTCTAGTTCCTCCAGTTTCTTTAGTTTTTTTAGTTCCTCTAGTTTCTTTATTCTTTAGTTTCTTTAGTTCCTCTAGTTTCCTTAGTATTTTTAGTTTCTATAGTTTCTTTAGTTAGTTTTGTTTTTTTTTGTATTTTTAGTTTCTCTATTTTCTCTTTTTTTCTAGTTTCTCCAGTTTCTCTAGTTTATTTAGTTTCTTTAGTTTATTTTGCTTCCTTAGTTCCTCCAGTTTTCCTACTTTCTCTAGTTCCTTTAGTTGTTCTAATTTCTTTAGTTTCTTTAGTTCCTCTAGTTTCTTTAGTTCTTTAGTTTTTTTTAGTTTCTCTAGTTTCTATATTTTCTCTTTTTTTCTAGTTTCTCTAGTTTTTCCAGTTTCTTCAGTTTCTCTAGTTTCTTTAATTTCTTTAATTTTTTTAGTTTCTTTAGTTTATTTTGCTTCTTTAGTTCCTCCAGTTTTCCTAAATTCGTTTCTCAAGTTTCTCTAGTTTCTTTCGTTTCTCTAGTTCCTTTAGTTTCTCTAGTTTCTTTAGTTTCTTTAGTTCCTCTAATTTCTCTAGTTTCTTTGGTTATTTTAGTTTATTTTGTTTTTTTAGTTTCTCCAGTTTTCCTACTTTTTCAAGTTTCTTTAGTTCCTTTAGGTTCTTTTGTTTCTCTAGTTTCTTTGGTTATTTAGGTTTTTTTCGTTTCTCCATTTTCCATAGTTTTTTTAGTTTATTTCGTTTGTTTATTTTCTCCAGTTTCCAAAGTTTTTCTAGTTTCAGCATTTTTTTTAGTTTCATTCATTTCTCCATTTTCTCGAGTTTCTTTAGTTTCTCTGGTTTCTTTCGTTCCTCTATTTTCCAAAGTTTTTCCAGTTTCTTTGGTTATTTAAGTTTCTTTCATTCCTACAGTTTCCATAGTTTTTTTTAGTTTCTTCAGTGTCCCTAGCTTCTGCAGTTTCTTTAGATCCTTTAGTTTCTTTAGTTCCTCTAGTTTCTTTAGTTTTTTTGGTTTTTTAGCTTTTTGTTTCTTTAGTTTTCTTTAGTTTCATTAGTTTCTCTTTTTTCTAGTTTCTCTAGTTTCTCCAGTTTCTACAGTTTCTCTAGTTTCTTTAGTTTATTTTTAGTTTCATTCGTTTCTTTAGTTCCTCTAGTTTCTTTAGTTCCTCTAGTTTCTTTAGTTTCTTTAGTTTCTTTGGTTTCTTTAGTTTCTTTAGTTTCTTTAGTTTCTTTAGTTCCTTTAGTTTCTTTAGTTTCTTTTGATCCTCTAATTTTTCTAGTTTCTTTGGTTATTTAGGTTTATTTCGTTTGTTTATTTTCTCCAGTTTCACAAGTTTTTCTAGTTTCAGCATTTTTTTTAGTTTTATTCATTTCTCCAGTTTCTCGAGTTTCTTAAGTTTGTCTAGTTTCTTTCGTTCCTCTAGTTTCTAAAGTTTGTCTAGTTTCTTTGGTTATTTTAGTTTCTTTCGTTCTTCCAGTTTCCATAGTTTATTTCGTTTCTTTAGTTTCTTCAGTTTCCCTAGCTTCTGCAATTTCTGTAGTTTCTTTATTTTTTAAGATTCTGTCGTTTCTCTAGTTTCACTTTTGATAGAAACCTAATTTTGTAGAAATAAGAGTCGCAAATTTCAAAAAACACTTAAAAATTTAATTGAAATTATACTTCTGACAACAAAAATTCGAGAAGATTAAGAGAAAAAAAATATTAAGATGTTTAGCTCTGGTATTCTGAAAAGTTCAAAAACAATTAATCTACTCACATTTTCCACATGCAAAGTCGTCCTGATTCCAATTTTAAATATGCTGTTGCTAACCAAAAGATCCAAGTACTTGACCAAGGCGCTACAAGTTGCTTTGGCTATATTTTCGGAAACTTTTGATATATCCACTGGGTCGCGGTTTTTCTGCGAATCGTCATTGTTCTGTTAAAAAAAACAACACATTTAAAAAAAAAAATGAGGATTTGTCCCGAACAAATCGAACCTGTATTATAAAAACTTCCGTCCATTTGATCAACCTGCCGCAGTTGGAAACGAAGTCTTTTCCGTTGTGGACCCTGATCGAGGGAACGCCCGCCATCGAAGTGTCATCGATGGAGGAAAACACTCTGAAATGTTAATTGGGAATAAACTTCGAGAAATGGGGTGGTTAAATTTTTTCTGGCCTATACTTTTTATGGTTTTATTCAAGGCGTTTTGTAATATTAAACATTTCTGCGAAATCGGAATTTCAATTGAGTTTACCGTTTTCGAGATAATTACAAAAAAAATCTCCTTACTACGTCACTAGGCTATTGACAACGTTGCCAGCTTTTTCTATGGTTGCCAGTGTGTTTAGTTCAAGATTCTTACGATAGATGGCGCCACGTTATAATATTTTAGTTTTAAAACCACTTGATCTATAATATTAGTTGAGAAGAAGAAGAAGAATTGATTTTTTGACGTTTCTTTTTTTCGGGTTAGGTTTTTTTTAAATTTAGATTATTGAAAATCAATGTTATTGTTATGTTATTTGTAATTGATATTAGATAAGTGATTTATTAATAACGGACTTCAAAGCAGAGGAATCTTGTGGAATGGTTGGTTACATTGAACATTGGAGCTTTTAAACAAATAAAGTAAGTACCTATAATTATAATCATATTTTGTCGTAAATGCATTTCATTAGTATAATGCCTAGTTCTTTATATTCTTTTAGATATATCTTGGACTCTAAAATATCAAACAGTAATATGATACCTCGTAATAAGAAAGATAGGTACTTAATAAATTTGGTGACCATCTTTCACTCAACTGACAGTGACAGTATTTGTACATAACCTCTTCGGGTATTTTCTGACATAACCGAATGAAATCATTAACAAGACAACTTGACAACAGGGTAATTTTCAACCAATAGAAATCTTAGAATGTTGGTCACATGGCGGGGTTTGTGACGTCATAAAAATTTATATTTTTTGTAAATATCTCGAAAACGGTAAACTCAATTGAAATTCTGATTTCACGGAAATGTTTAAAATTACAAAACGCCTTGAATAAAACCATAAAAAGTATAGGTCAGAAAAAATATTTTTTTTACCCCGAGTTGAAGTTCAGTTCGTCGTTGCCCCACGCGATGTGCACGCTCTCGTCGCCGGTCGAGTCGACGCAGCCGCACTTCACCGTGAAGTTCCGCATCGAGCGCAGGCTGTCGCGTATCTCGAGCATGTGCTCGGGCAGCACCTGGATCATGAGGCCGTCCTCGACGATGTTCGACTTGGCGGTGAGCCCGCTCGACGACTTTAACGCCCCGTTGAACACTATGAAGCTGGCGCCGGTTACTGAAAGAGAGCGGTTTGCTTTGATCTTATCAAAGTGAAGCTGAAGCACAATGCAGTGCTTCGAACAAAATTCAAAGGAAATTGACGGAAAAACAGCTGGCAACACTGTAAGAGACGTGATAGAGACAAAACAAAAACCTATAACGGATAAGAAGAAAAAAGAAGGCTTTAAAGAATTGATGAAGAATCTTTGATTTTATTGTAACTTGCCGTACTTTGTTGAAAGGGCGATTGAATTGGAATATTGGTTTGTGGGGTTGTGATGGAAACGTGGTTTTATGTCGTTTATGTCGTTTTTGTCCCGTTTCTCCAGTTTCTTTAGTTTCTCGTGTTTGTCAAGTAACAGTGGTTTCTTTCGTTTCTCCAGTTTCTTTAGTTTCTTTACATTCTTTAGGTTCTTTAGTTTCTTTAGTTTCTTCAGTTTCCATAGTTTTTTTATTTATTTCGTTTCTGTAGTTTCTTTAGTTTCTTTAGGTTATTTAGTTTCTTTAGTTTTTATAGTTTTTTTTGGTTATTTTAGTTTCTATAGTTTTTTTTAGTTTATTTCATTTTTGTAGTTTCTTTAATTTCCATAGGATTTTTTAGTTTATTTCGTTTCTCCAGTTTCCCTAGTATTTCTAGTTTCTGTAGTTTTTTTAGTTTCTATACTTCTCCAATTTCCATAGTTTTTTAGTTCATTTTGTTTCTTTATTTTCTCCAGTTTCCCTAGTTTCTCTAGTTTAAGTGGTTTCTTTTGTTTCTTAAGTTTATTTAGTTTTTAGTTTCATTCGTTTTTGTCGTTCCTCCAGTTTCTTTAGTTTCTCTAGTTTCTACAGTTTCTGTAGTTTCTTTAGGTTCTTTAGTTTTTTTAGTTTCTTTAGTTTCTCCAGTTTCTCTAGTTTCTTTACTTTCTGTCGTTTTTTCAATTTTTATAGTTTTTTTTGGTTATTTTAGTTTCTTAAGTTTCTTTCGTTACTTCAGTTTCTATAGTTGTTTTTAGTTTATTTCGTTTCTGTAGTTTCTTTAATTTTCATAGGTTTCTTTAGTTTCTTTAGTTTTTTTTTATTTATTTCGTTTCTGTTGTTTATTTATTTTCTTTAGTTTCTTTAGTTTTTTTTAGTTTCCATAGTTTCGTTTCTATAGTTCCTCCAATATCCATAGTTTTTTTAGTTCATTTTATTTCTTTAGTTTATCCAGTTTCCCTAGTTTCTCTAGTTTAAGTAGTTTCTTTTGTTCCTTAAGTTTATTTAGTTTTTAGTTTCATTCGTTTCTGTCGTTCCTCCAGTTTCTTTAGTTTCTCCAGTTTCTCTAGTTTCTTTCCTTTCTGTCGTTTTTCCAATTTTTATAGTTTTTTTGGTTATTTTAGTTTCTTAAGTTTCTTTAGTTACTTCAGTTTCTATAGTTTTTTTTAGTTTATTTCGTTTCTCCAGTTTCCCTAGTATTTCTAGTTTCCATAGTTTCTTTAGTTTTTTTAGATTCTTTTGTTTCTATACAATTTCCATAGTTTTTTTAGTTCATTTTGTTTCTTTAGTTTTTCCAGTTTCCCTAGTTTATGTAGTTTCTTTAGTTTTTAGTTTCATTTGTTTCTGTCGGTTCTCCAGTTTCTTTCTCTAATTTTTTCTGTAGTTTTCTCTAGTTTCCCCAGTTTCTCTAGTTTCTACAGTTTCTCTAAATTCTGTAGTTTCTTTAGTTCCTTTAGTTTCTCCAGTTTCTCGAGTTTCTTTAGTTTGTCGTTTTTTAGTTTCTTTGGTTATTTCAGTTTCTTTCGTTCCTCTTGTTTTCGTAGTTTTTTAGTTTATTTCATTTCTGTAGTTTCTCAAGTTTCCCTAGTTACTCTACTTTCTGTAGTTTCTTTTGTTCCTTTAGTTTTTATAGTTTGTTTAGTTTATTTCGTTTTTAGACTTTCCCTAGTATTTCGTCCCCGTTCTGGCAAAAGTCATTAACTCCATTTTTGTCTAAAAGTAGTTGACTACCTTCGCGATCATAGAACAATTATATCTGTGGTCTAGAAAAACTTATTAAGTGCAGTATTGTATTTTTGCATGCTAAAAATACAATACTGCACTTAATAAGTTCTTCCAGACCACAGATATAATTGTTCTATGATCGTGAAGGTAGTCAACTACTTTTAGACAAAAATGGAGTTAATTACTTTTGCCAGAACGGGGACGATTTGTTGTTTCTATAGTTTTTTTGTTTGTTTTGTTTTTATAGTTTCTTCAATTTTCATAGTTTTTTAGTTCATTTCGTTTCTTTAGTTTCTCAAGTTTTTCTAGTTTCTTAGGTTTCTACAGTTTCTGAAGTTTCTCTAGTTTCTCCAGTTTCTCCACCGCCACTGATAGAAACCACATTTGTAGAAAGTAGAGTCGCGAATTTCAAAAAACACTTTAACATTTAATTTTTGAAATTATACTTTTGTAGGCTTTTAGCCAACGAAAATTTAAGAGCATGTTCGATTGTGTGTCTTGGCGTAAGGAGTAGGTGGCGGTGCATAAGCAAAAGAGAGAGATAAAAATATGGGGATCGCCTATATCAACATGGGTATCAAACTAAACGGTTTGACGAGTATAAAACGAATTGTGTTTGTAAACATTAAAATTTGCTACTCACTTTTTCTCGGCTTGCTGTGTATGTTAATCGCGTGCGTGCTGTAACAGTTTTCGTTGTTTTGAGTGTCTTGAATGCACACCAAGTGCGAATCGGCTTCTTGACTGAAGTTTCCGGCAAACGCTAAAATATGATCGGTAGAATTGTTGACCGACCGCATCACCTAAAAACAAACATTCCATAAAAGCAAAGAACCAATCAGAGCAACTCATTACCTGATCGTATCTGTTGACGGGTATCGTAACGGTCGTATTCTTATCTTCCATGTGTATCGTCAGGCCTCTAATTTGCGGCAGCGTGTAAGAATAGTTTCTGAAGTCCTAAAAAGGAAGCAACAGTGAATTGAAAAACAACCCGTCTATAAAAGACTCACAGCGAGCAGATTTATGATGGTGTGTCCGATTTCCACGAAAACGCTGTCTCGATGTCGGGTGGAAATGATCGGGCTCGGGTAGTATCTGTACAGAGCGCCGAATCTCAGGATGAGCCGGAGCGGAAAGAGTTTGGCCCAAGGAGTTTCCCATCTGGAAGGATTCGTTGAGGAAAAAATTAAACCACATATTCCCGACACCAAATAAAGCAATTTAACCAAATACAAAAGTTAACAATAAACAAGATACAGTATATCAAAGTTAAAAGTTTGTTTAAAATGTTGTTAAATAACTTTGGAAAAAAAAGCGTTTTTGCACAAAATTTGGTATTTGGTAGTTTTTAATGAAAATATTACTGTTTTTATCTTTAATGATTAAAAAAGGTCTTTAGTTTTTTAGTTTCATTTTTTGTGCATTTAGTTTCCTTGGTTTCTTTAGTTTTAGTTTTATGTTTCTGTCGTTTCTCCAGTTTCTTTAGTTTGCTTGGTTTATCCATTTCTTTAGTTTCACTAGTTTCTTCTCTTTCTTTAGTTTCTCCAGTTTCGCCAGTTTTTTTAGTTTCTCCAGTTTTTCTAGTTTCTTTAGTATCTGCAGTTTCTCAACTTTCTTTAGTTTCTCTCCAGTTTTTTTAGTTTCTCCAGTTTCTCTAATTTCTTTAGTTTCTCTAGTTTTTTTAGTTTCTCCAGTTTCTTTAGTTTCTTTCCTTTCTGTCATTTTTCCAATTTTTATAGTTTTTTTTGGTTATTTTAGTTTCTTAAGCTTCTTTCGTTATTTTAGTTTCTATAGTTTTTTTTTAGTTAATTTCGTTTCTGTAGTTTCTTTAATTTCCATAGGTTTTTTAGTTTATTTCATTTCTCCAGTTTCCCTAGTATTTCTAGTTTCTTTAGTTTTTTTAGTTTCTTTTGTTTTTATACTTCCTCCAATTTCCATAGTTTTTTTAGTTCATTTTATTTCTTTAGTTTCTCCAGTTTCCCTAGTTTCTCTAGTTTAAGTAGTTTCTTTTGTTCCTTAAGTTTATTTAGTTTCATTCGTTTCTTTAGTTTCTCCAGTTTCTCTAGTTTCTACAGTTTCTGTTAATTATTTAGGTTCTTTAGTTTTTTTAGTTTCTTTAGTTTCTCCAGTTTGTCTAGTTTCTTTCCTTTCTGTCGTTTTTTCCAATTTTTATAGTTTTTTTGGTTATTTTAGTTTCTTAAGTTTCTTTCGTTGATTCAGTTTCTATAGTTTTTTTAGTTTATTTCGTTTCTGTAGTTTCTTTAATTTCCATAGGTTTTTTTTAGTTTATTTCGTTTCCCCAGTTTTCCTAGTATTTCTAGTTTCTGTAGTTTCTTTTGTTTCTATACTTCCTCCATAGATGTTTTAGTTCATTTTGTTTCTTTAGTTTCGCCAGTTTTTTTAGTTTCTCCAGTTTTTCTAGTTTCTTTAGTATCTGCAGTTTCTCCACTTTCTTTAGTTTCTCCAGTCTCTCGAGTTTTTTTAGTTTCTCCAGTTTCTCTAGTTTCTTTAGTTTCTCCAGTTTCTCTAGTTTTTTTAGTTTCTCCAGTTTCTTTAGTTTCTCCGGTTTTTCCACTTTCTTTAGTTTCTCCACTTTCTGTAGTTTCTCCAGTTTTTTTAGTTTCTCCAGTTTCTCTAGTTTCTTTGGTTTCTCCAGTTTCTTTAGTTTCTCCAGTTTCTTTAGTTTATCCGGTTTCTTTAGTTTCTCCAGTTTCTTTAGTTTCTCCAGTTTCTTTAGTTTCTCCAGTTTCTTTAGTTTCTCCAGTTTCTTTAGTTTCTTTAGTTTCTTTAGTTTCTTTAGTTTCTTTAGTTTCTTTAGTTTCTTTAGTTTCTCCAGTTTCTTCAGTATCTTTAGTTGGCTACGTTTCTTTAGTTTCTTTAATTTCTCCAGTTCCTTCAGTCTTTTTTGTTTCTCCACTTTAATTAGTTTCTCCAGTTTCTCCAGGTTCTTTAGTTTCTCCAGTTTCTTCAGTATCTTTAGTTGGCTACGTTTCTTTAGTTTCTTTAATTTCTCCAGTTCCTTCAGTCTTTTTTGTTTCTCCACTTTAATTAGTTTCTCCAGTTTCTCCAGGTTCTTTAGTTTCTCCAGTTTCTTTAGTTTCACCAGTTTCTTTAGTTTTTTAGTTTCTCCACTTTCTTTAGTTTCTTTAGTTTCTTATTTTCTTTAGTTTAATGATAATAATAATAATGACAACGAAAAACAATAAAAACATTTTCGATATCGGTCAAAAACTATTATTTATCCATAAGAAAACTGTGATAACTGCCTGTACCTACTTCCACATATTTATATTTTAGTGTTTTTATATAATATTTGTTGAATATTTTTATTTTTTTACAATTGTACCTGCTATGGAATCATGTATTCTTTTTGGGTTTAATAATAAATTTAAAAAAAACACCAATTTTTTAGAAAATATAAATTTTTCATCCTAAAAAAACCCAAAAATCAATTTTGAGCGAAAACGTTTCTTTTTTCCAAAGTTATTTAATAAGATCAAAAACCAACTTTTAACTTTGACTAGTTTCACACCGACTTACCTGTGAATCAATATCCCAATCAGATACGGTTCCTTCGGAACGACAATGTTTTGCAGGCACTGAAAGGTGGGCTTGATGTAAACGAACCCGGCGTGATTCTTGCTGTCTAAAAAGTTGGACGCGCTGTGCAAAGACAAGCCCAACTCCTTGACGGAAGATCCTGCAACGATAAAAAGTAAAAAAAAAAAAACGTTCGAAAACCCTTCAAGCAGTTTGCAAACCTTTCACCGCCTCCAAGTAAACGCTGTTAATGTGGTGGAACATGTCCTTGGGGAGTTGATTTTCCCCCTCGATGACCTCCAAGAGGTAGACGACCTCGTCCTGCCCCACGTTTATCAAACCTTCCGAGGAAAAACACCACGCCACCTTGTTTACGCAACAGTCCACTGCAAAAAAATGAATGGGGTGGTTAAATTTTTTCTGACCTATACTTTTTATGGTTTTATTCGAGGCGTTTTGTAATTTTAAACATTTCTGTGAAATCGGAATTTCAATTGAGATATTTACAAAAAAAATCTCCTAATTACGTCACTAGGCTATTGACGACGTTGCCAGCTTTTTCTATCGTTGCCGGTGTGTTTAGTTTAAGATTCTTACGATAGATGGCGCCACGTTATAATATTTCAGTTTTAAAACCACTTGATCTATAATTTTAGTTGAGAAGAAGAAGAAGAATTGATTTTTTGACGTTTCTTTTTTTCGGGTTATGTTTTTTTTAATTTAGATTATTGAAAATCAATGTTATTTGTAATTGATATTAGATAAGTGATTTATTAATAACGGACTCCAAAGCAGAGGAATCTTGTGGAATGGTTGGTTACATTGAACATTGGAGCTTTTAAACAAATAAAGTAATTACCTATAATTATAATCATATTTTGTCGTAAATGCATTTCATTAGTATAATGCCTAGTTCTTTATATTTTTTCAGATATATCTTGGACTCTTAAATATCAAACAGTAATATGATACCTCGTAATAAGGAAGATAGGTACTTAATGAATTTGGTGACCATCTTTCACTCAACTGACAGTGACAGTATTTGTACATAACCTCTTCGGATATTTTCTGACATAACCGAATGAAATCATTAACAAGACAACTTGACAACAGGGTAATTTTCAACCAATAGAAATCTTAGAATGTTGGTTACATGGCGAGGTTTGTGACGTCATAAAAATTTATATTTTTTGTAAATATCTCGAAAACGGTAAACTCAATTGAAATTCAGATTTCACAGAAATGTTTAAAATTACAAAACGCCTTGAATAAAACCATAAAAAGTCTTGTTTTCTATTTCAGGTTGGATACTTACTGTTTACAATTTTGACGTGAACAAAGAGGTTCAGGTTCAAAGCAAAACATATTTTATCGGTTCTCAGAGATTCTACTAGGGCTTCAGTGTTATCGCAATCTTTGTAGGTGATTTCTGAAAAAATGTCCCGTCTATTTTCGAAACTCTCAAATGTCGACAAAAGCTCACCAGATTTGTGGAAGGTGGCGATGGGCGGTAGACCTTGTTCCGCCTTCGGTATGAAGCTCTTAGAAACCGGATCTAGTTGCGGAAGGTTCGGTTTCGTACGGGCGGGGGCGGATTTTTCCGGTTTTTTCGTCGCCGCCAATTTGGCCTTGCTGTAATTGAAATCGTTGTCGAGATTTGTGAGGTCGCTGCCCGGCCTTATCCCGTCGCAAAACATCACGGTCTTGTTGTGTTTCGTTTTATTGGAACCTGCAATCGACGGTGCCGATGAAACTAATTTTTGTCAATTTTGGCGCCCTCTATCTTTTTACTAAATACAGAAAATTTTGCCCGTAAACAAATTTGTTGGAAATTTCGAGGTCTACATTTTTTGTCTATTCTATTTTTGGCTCCCAATAGAAAACGTAATAAAACAATTAATATTCTTCTTTTAAAATTGGCGCCCGAGCAGGGTCTTTTTTTTAACGCGTTTTCGATAAAACAAGAATCTCGACTCACCTTTCCTCTTGAGCACGCTGGCGGGCACCATGACGACGGGCGGGGGCGGCAAACTGGCCGCCCCCATCTGCTCCAACGGGCTCACCGTCGAGCAGTACTCCTCGGGGTTGTTCGGGTTGGGGCGGCGCGGGGCGGGCGGCGACGACGAAGCGCCGACCGCGCCGCCCCCTTCGCCGCCCGCCGCCCCACCGCGCCGCTCGTCGACGCGCTCGAGCTCGTCAAGGCAGACGTGGCAAACGCGCGCCTCCGCGTCGAGGTATCGAAGCCTGTGCTTCTGGTTGCAGCACTTCGAGCAGAGCAGCTGAAAGTTATCGTAATCACAGAGAGAGAAAAAAAAGAGTCGTCGCAAGTCGGAAAAAGTCAGAATAAGACTTATTAAGTCGGAAAAAGTTTGAATAAGTCTTATTAAGTCAGACTAATAGCAAGATTTGGGAGTCTTCTGGAAGAGTTAATAAGACTTTTAGTAGAGAAATGGTAGGTACCTATGGCGATAAAAATAAATATCCGAAATAATTCATAGAGGTTGAATTTGGTTATCGTAAAATAAAACACATAGAAAGGTATTTATTAACATTTTTGCTGTTGTTATAAGCCAAGTTTATTGCATAATTACCTTAACAATTATAATTTTATACATACGATGCGCTTGACATGCTTTCATTGTTTCCACCATAGAAAAAGGAGTCATGTCTACAGACATGATATTTTCGATGGACTCATAATACAAATATGGTTGATCTTCGTGTTTCATTCATCTTTGTATCATGGTTGATCTTCGTGTTTACGTACAGTGTTGCCATAAAAGTTCCTGACCATAAATTACAAAATACTAAAATAATAATAAAAATGTAACAGGATAGAATAAAATAATTGTGCATATTTAGTAAATATACAATATTATTTACTGAAAATTTCTTTTGTTATTATTTTGATAGAAATTTGCAAATCACCCGCAAATATTACGAAAATACCCGATTTTCGAGTAAAATACTTGCAAACGGCAACACTGTGTCCCACTGACAGGTCAGCTGTGCTCTACTTGTCAGCTAGCTGAGCTGGTCTCTCGATATTTCATTTGTAACAATGTTTAGATAGGTAAATATTTGCGTGTATCAAAAGAAACTATTAAAATAAAACGTACAGTGGCAACTCCCTTTTCTATGGTGGAAACAATAAAAGCATGTCAAGCGCATCCTATGTATAAAATTATAATTGTTATAATTATTACATCTTACCTATGTAATTATATAGGTAATTATGCAATAAACTTGGCTTATAACAACAGCAAAAATGTTAATAAATACTTTTCTATGTTTTATTTTACGATAACCAAATACAACCTCTATGAATTATTTCGGATATTTATTTTTATCGCCATAGGTACCTACCATTTCTACTAAAAGTCTTATTAAGTCTTAAAAAGTCTTATTAACTCTTCCAGTAGACTTCCAAATCTTGCTATTAGTCTGACTTAATAAGTCTTATTCAGACTTTTTCCGACTTAATAAGTCTTATTCTGACTTTTTCCGACTTAATAAGTATTATTCAGACTTTTTCAGAGAAAGTAAGACTTTCTCAGAGAAAAATTTCCACAGGGGCTGGTATTCTTTTTAAAATTATTTTAGATAATATAGCACTTAAAAATAAAAAAAAAACATAAAGAAATACCTTTCCGCATGCTCGGCAGTGATGCCGTCGCTTGATAACCGTAAACTTGGCATCGCAGTGAAGACACTTGTCGGATTCGTGGTCCGGCATCCAATAGGGAGCGCCGTCACCCAAAACATCTTTGAAAAAAAAAGTTACGACAAACACAAACACAGATTTAACCTCACTATTTCTTACCTTCGGAGGTGTTTTCATCATTATCCGTGTTTTCCCTGTGCTGTTGGGCCAAATTTTCTCCCAAATCGTTTACCACTTCATCGCTAAGACCGACTGCCTCTTCGGTATCGTTTTGTTGACTAGACAACTCGTTTTCAGTGGCGACAACTTCCAAATTTTCCACTCGACTGTTTGTAGCAGTGTTTTCTTCTTCGCTCTTTGGGTTTTCGCGATTTTTGCTCATGCTTGCCTATATTAAAATTATTCGTATAAACTCTACTGGTGTACACAGCAAACGGAAAAATATAGAAGTGTATTGCATGACGGCACGGTTGAATACAGTTTTCTAAACCCTCGCCACGGTATATATACTAGTATTAATACGAACATTATTTTATGCTTAAAAAAAACATACATCTTATCCTCTGTGCTTTACATACCTGAGTTGTTACGGTAAATAAAAATCAGACAAAGGAACCAAAGAAAGGAACCATTTTCAACAAAATCATATGCAGAAATGAGAACATTCAAACTACTTGCATCCATCAAAAGATCAAAACTTCTTGCAATATTGAATTACACCCTCTTTTCATGCTCTCAGAAATATTGACTAAAACAGTATTAGAGAGACTCCAGTTTCTATAACTTGGCAGAGTAAAGAGAAGTCGAAACCGTTGCGATATTGCATTGCGCTGTTTTTCTATAATTCTCGGAGACGTTAACGAAAATCATTGCCAGACATTTGAAAACATATAGGTTAACCTAGAAAGAGTAGCAGTCACGGAGGATGGGTTTTAGACTTTCAGGAACCAAATACGAAAATTTGTCGATAAATAAATAAGTTAAAAATTTGAAGCTTTAATTTTTTTGTATTATATTTTTACTCCGACAAATATAAAAGGAGATAAATTTGTTTCTTTTAAAATTGGCGCCAGAGCAGGAACTCACATTCCAACAAAATCCAGCCATTTCGAAATTTTTAACAAATTTGTTGACCTCAACTACATTTTTTGTGTATTTGTCTATATTTATGCTCTCAGAAATATTGACTGGAACGGTATTAGAGAGACTGCAGTTTCTATAACTTGGTAGAGTAAAGAGAAGTCGAAACCGTTGCGATATTGCATTGCGCTGTTTTTGTATAATTCTCGGGGACATTAACGAAAATCGTTGCCAGTAGAATTCGAAAAGCTCGAGTTTCTATGTCTCTGAAGAGAATAGGAATCCGAAGTTGCTGCACCATTGGACTGCCCCCTTTTTCAATAATTTCTAGAGACGTAAATGATTGCGTCATTCGACGGGGTCGAGTTTCTACCTCTCCGTTGAATATAGAAAATCAAAACAATGCATCTTGTAAGACACCATTGAGTTTGACGATTTAATACAGTTCTGATATTCCCATACACTTCTATATTTTTCCTTTTGCTGTTTAGTGCGCAATATTGCATCTCTAACCTTGTTGCGCGGGTCCTTTTTGTACTGCTTGACCTGCACGGCGGTAGATACGTTGTCAGCGCTACAAGTTGACGCCGTGTCGCTACTTGAAGCGTCGCTAAACGACGTCGACGACGACGACGACGAAAACTCGCTGTCGCTCTCGCGAGTTACTGGCGGCGCCGATGACGTCACTTCCGACGCCTTTTCAGCGTCGGAGCCGACCTCGTCGGCAGATGGCGGTACAGGTGCCTTACAAACCGCGAGATCTTTGTAAACGTTGTTGTAGGGCGTTGAACCAGGCTCTCCTACAAAACGCCAAAAGTTTGAATCTGGTTGCCAAATTTTGTTTAAATTTAGCTAATTTTGCAATGAAGGTAAATTCAAACAAAATCTGGCAACTTTACGACAGAATCTAGTGCATTTCTTTCAAATTTTAGGTTATGGGCCCAAATTGTAAATATCTTAACTAAGGGAAGTGCTTTTGGTTTTATTTACACAAATACAAGTAAATAAGCTTTAAGGGCATGAAACTTTTGTATTTATTGAGTTTCTATTTATTTTTCTAAAACATTGAACGTTATTGTGGTTCGACAATGTGAATAAAACACGCACTTATTTACAATTCAAACGCTAAGAAACTATAAAACTAACTACCCACTTAACTACTAATTATTTATCACTGCTGTACATGAGTCTATTTATTTGAATGAATATTTAATTTATTTCGTCGCGAGTACCAAAGCTCGACTAACTACTCGATGCTCCGCTGTGCCTTATATATCCAGTGCGTACGCGACCCACCTCACCTTGTCCAATGTGGAAATAAGAATCAAGAAGAATTTAAAAATGTAAAAAGATATGGGGTGTTCTATTTAAAATAACTCTTCTGTTTAAACCATATATGGGTATTTCCACCTTGACAAAAAATCAGATGTGTTATTTAACAAAATAACAACTACATCTGAAGTCAAACAGTTTAATTGCGACGTAATTTATAACCTTAAAATATTCGTACATTGTGATGCTAAGAAGTTAACATTAAGAATAAATATGGAAGAGTTTTAATACTCTAAAAACTGTTCAAATGTCGTACCCGTTACATATTGAGAACATTTTTGAAAATAAAGTATGCAATTTTTGTTCATGTAAAATACGTGCTTGTTTAAGGTTACTATTCAAGTTTTACACAAAAAATTATTACTGTATGCTTTCATCCAAAATTTTACAGTATCAACTTTAGAAGCCAATTATTATTCATGACGTTATAAAAGGTTTTCTATACAAGTTTTTATTGACATTTTGTTTGAGTTAAATACCTAATTTTTTTATATTAAAGTATATTGATAGGTATATATAAACAAACACTTTATTATCATGAAAAAACGCAGTTTTAGTGTCGCACCCGTTACAATGGAAATACCCGTATGTTTTTTTTCTAAAATTTGTTTTATAATGTTTTGTTTTTATTTTTATAGAAACGGTTACACTGGGTGAAATTTTTAAGTTACATGCCTTGTATTTGAAAGTCACTCTCCTTTATTTAGTCTTCTTGGTCAAAATCTCTATTTTGACTTTTAAATCGTTTTATCTGTTTTATATTTGTCAGACAAAAAAGTGGTAAAACAAAAACACTTGTTAATTTAGCATTCTTAATTATATTCAATTTTTATCAACATTGGCGCCCTCTATCATTTCAGAAACAAAACACAGATAGTTTTGGTTTTAAAACTTTTTTTTGACCAATAGAAAACTAGATAAACTGGTTTGTTTTTTTTTTCAAGAAGAGAACACAAGAAATTTAGTATTCTACCTTTTAGACAGTCAATTTAAAAAAAATATACCTTTGTTGAATTTTACTGAATTGTCACTAAAATTACTATTTCTGAATGCACATAAAATCGCTTTGACATTGAAAATAATGTATTCAGTTGAACTGATAGCATAGACAAATATTTAGATATTAAAAAAAGTACATAAAAAAGTTGTATGTAAATTTAGCAACAAAACAATTTTTTATTATTAAAATTTTGAGATATCTTACCTATCAAATCAATTTTTTTAACATTCACTTCAGCATCAATATTTAATGGTAAATGATCAGGCCTATGTATTTCTTTTTGACTTTTCTCTATGATTTCATCATTGTCTTTCAAAGTATCACTTGGTTCTTCATTATCTGCTATTTCTTTAATTTTATTAGTGACTGTTTCAGTAGCAATATTTTCTTTGATATCAACAGTTTCTTCATTTTTTAATTGTAACTCTTCATGTGTATCTTCAAACTCATCTTCTAATTGTTCCAACATATCATTTAACTCAGCCTCGTTTATTTCCAGTTCTTCATCAAAACCAACAGTTGCTACTTTTGTTTCTTCTTCTTTTATTGAATTTTCTTCAATTGCAACTACATCTTCCACCAATTCTTCTATTGCATTTACATTTGTATCTTCTTCCACTAAATTTATTTCTTCCTCTGTAATTACATTTGTTTCTTCTTTTATTGCATCTATTTCTTCTTCTTTTATTACATTTGTTTCTTCTTTTATTAAATTTATTTCTTCTTCTTTTAAATCTTCCAAAATCACTGAATCTTCACTGCTTGTCTTGGATAAATTTTGACTTTGTTCCACATCAATTATTTCAGTGGTTTGGTCTTCAATTATTTCAGTGGTTTGGTCTTCAATTTCTTCATTTTCCACGTTTTCTATAACCTCTTCTATATGGGTCAAATTTTCCTCAATGATCTCCTTTGTTTCTTCAATAATTTGTTTGGTGCTTTTATCTACTTTAATTTCTTCATTTGCGCTACTAATATCTATTAGTTCTTCATTATTTTCTACTTCTAGGCTACCACATAAAGCTTCATTATTATTGTCTTTAGATACTTGTATATTGGTGCTAGAATCCTAAAAAAAAATACATAATTTTTATTGTTTTTCTATGATGCTTATTACATTCAACTTACCACTAAGTTTGGTTCAAAAACAGTACTGCTGGGTTTAGGAGTGATATCAGTGTTCAAATACTCGTTTAAGCTGTGAAAAACATTGTTTATGGAATGTTTAACGATACCATTTTGACTCAGTGATGTAGATTCAATATTCCTTTGAACAATAGGATAATTATCGGTGAGCTCACTGTATTCAAAATCGTTCAAAAGTTGGTCTAAATCAACGGCGTATTTATCCATCTGAAATTAAAAATTCACATGACTGTATTAGAGCTAATTAGACCAATTAGGTGCGTCATAAATAATTATTGCGAATATTTACCTTTAAAGCAGTTTATGCTAAATTTCATAGCTTACTTTTAGTAAAATAACATAGAAAATAGATTCCTCACTATTTTGACATTGTTTGACGTTTAATACCATTAACATTAGAACCATAGATAACAAATTAGAACCATAGAGAACACCTTATAATAGTTTTGCTAACTTATTGGGCATTTAGTCGATAAAAAATACCAAATAAATTCTGTTTTGAATAGGATTTGTTACACATTTTCAATAGAATTGCACATTAATACAACAATAATACCATTTGCTGTCTATTTGTTTACTTCGTTGGTGGTAATCTGACGTTTCGTTTCCAAGGTTGGCAGCAGTGCTCGAAATGACGTCATCGACACGGAATGTCACAATTTTGACAGATTATAATTCGCTGGCTGTTTATTTCGGCGATATAGCGTTAAAAAACGTTTATAATTAATGTTTCCGAGGAAAAGGTGAAACGAAAATTAGTCGAAAATGGCCAGAGACTATGATCATTTATTTAAGTTGCTCATAATAGGAGACAGCGGTAAGTTTAGTGAGGGCGGGGTTATACAGGAATTAACGAATTTATTATTGAAAAATTGGTTCGATTGTTCGTCAGAATAAACAGGGTGTGCTGAGAAAATTCAGGAGCCTATCATATTATTAAAAATTTCCCCTCCCTTTTCTTAACAAATTAAAAATATAATTTGTATTTTAGGAGTTGGGAAAAGTTCACTTTTGCTGAGGTTTTCAGACAACACTTTTACAGGGAACTACATTACCACCATTGGGGTGGATTTCAAAATTAAAACAGTTTCGATAGATGGGCAAAAAATAAAACTACAAATTTGGGATACGGCAGGGCAAGAACGATTTAGAACAATTACCAGCACGTATGTTGTTTAAATAGTGAAAAAATAATTTTTATTGTTTTTTTTCATAGATATTACAGAGGCACACATGGGGTTATAGTTGTATATGATGTAACAAATGGGGAATCTTTTGCCAATGTAAAAAGATGGTTGCATGAAATAGAACAGAATTGTGATGTTGTTAACAGAGTTTTAGGTACATATTTATTCTCTATTTGTATTATACAGATTCCAAAAATTATTTTCTTGTAGTTGGCAACAAAAACGACTCCCCTGAAATCAAAGTCGTTTTAACTGAAGATGCACAACGTTTTGCCGACACAATGAACATTCAATTGTTTGAAACATCAGCCAAAGACAATTTAAACGTAGAAGAGATGTTTATGGCTGTTACAAAGCTGGTGGTACGCTCCAAATTAGAAATGAAAGAGAGGCAAAGTGTCACGCAAAATGACACTGTTAATTTAAGGAAAACAAACAAATCCGGTAAAAAAAGGTGCTGTTAGCATTCGGTATTTCAGACTATTTATAATTTTAAGGAATCATTGTAGAAAATTGTCATTATTATTGGATTAAATATAGCTTTATTTAAGTGGTGCAAATTGTTGAAATGTGAGCTGAATTTTAAAATCATATCATTGTATATAGATTTTTGTTTTATCAAGAGTTTTGGTGACAATTTTACTTCAGGAAAATCAAAGATACAGGGTTTGATTGTAGGTAGGCAACCCGGATTTCAGATCGAGCTTTAAATTTTCTTCAAAATCTCCAAATTTTTCAAAATTTTAATTTTTAATAATTTTAAAATTACAAATTTATGAAATTTTTTTTGTTTTAAAATCAAATTTTCAAAAATTCACTGAAATTGGGAAATTTGTTTGACTCAGAATCTGGGAGTTTTTGTTTTTTGCTATGTTGTCAAATTTACAAAATTTTCCAAATCTTGTTAAAATTACGACATTCAAATTTTTACAAAATTCTTTAATTTTTTTAAATTTTCAAAATTTTTTTTAGAATATTCAAAATTTTATGATTTTTTAAAATTTTTTAACAAAATTTTTAACATTTTCAAATTCTTTAAAATCTCCAGATTTTCCAAAATCGTCAAAAAAATTTGAATATAACAAAATTTTCAAAATCTTACAATTTTTAAAAATTTTAAAATTACAAAATTCTTGTAAGAAGTTACACCCTGTATGTTATGTTTTACATGCGGAAAAATTTAAATGTTTGTCCGTGGATGTCTAATAATTTTTTTAATGCCAAATAAATAACTGTAATGTGTGTTGCCTACCTTCATTTCAACAACATTGGTTTTAAACCTAACAATGTTACGAATTTAAAAAAATGGTGAAGGAAAATTTGCCTTGGAATTTCAAGCAGATTTACCTTTGGGACACCCTGTATATTACCGGTATCTAATGCTCAACTATCATAATTTTATAAACTATGGAAACATTTGCCGAAAATTTTGTATATAAGTAGCTACCCGAAAAAATGTACAGTGTTATATTGTAGATGCGACTTATTTAGATTTTCAGGGCTTATTTACAGCATTCCACAGAAAAAGAAAAAACATGGAGAATAAGTTATGCCCAATAAGTATTATTCAATACTAAACAACTTCCTTTACTTTAAGAGTAACTTATTTTCCATTTTATACTGTTGCAGTGGTATACAGGTTGTATAAGTGAAGAATTAAATTCTGACCCACCGCCCATCGTTTACACCCTGTATATTTTGCTTTAATTTTATGTACACAGATTTCGTAAAAAAAAAGAAAAAGCATTTTTATATCATATCAGTAATTGTTAGTATATAATATACTATGACAATATTAAAATAGATTGTTTAAAGACCAATCTTAGGGCTATGTGTGAATTATTATAATGCGCAGTTGCAAAACTTCCGACGACTTGTGTAATATTAATTAACTGTACAATAAACAAAGGCCATTTATATTTTTTTGTATTTTATGTACCAAAACATGTTTTTAGTGTATAATCTTTATTATTGTAAGTTTTGTGTATAAAAACTAAATGAATTTATCGTGTACCGTCATATATTTTTAAACATTATATATTGTAACGATTTGTTGTAATAAAATTGTGTTTAAATGTTTTTTGTTTTTTTTTATAAATAAAAAGGCTCGTAACGAACTGCAGGTTTTATTAAAGCTGTGACAACGCCTATACGACCAATCGGTTGTATAACGGTTTACAGAGCTGCTATAAAACCTCTACTGCGATTATAGCGTTTTAAAGGTAATCTGAACAAAGTGGTGAAACCTTCACACCAAAACATTTTATTACCGCGGTCACCAATAGATTTATAATTGTTTTGTAACCAGGAGGGTCTCATAAATAATAAACACATTAATAAACTATTTCAATTTTTATTACACTAGGGTCTATAAAGTAAAAACATCAAATCCTTTTGTGAAAATATATTTTTTCTTATAATATAGGTGTAATAATAAACACGAAACAAAATTTTTGAGTGGCCTAAACCTATTTTCCGATACCAACGTATCCTAAAAATGTTATTTTTGATTGAAAAGTGTTTAATTTCAAGTTAAGGCACGATAAAAACTAAACAATTTTACTGGAACACAAATATTACAGAATCCTAACCTTAAACACAAAAAATACGCTTAAAAAACCTTTTTTGTTGAACTTGTAAAAAAATTGACGCTCGATTTGAGTTTGGTTTGCCGAGGAAGAGCGTTTTTGTGGCAAATCAAACTCGAACCAAGTCAATAATACTAGGTAATAAGTAAAGTAAAATAAAAATATATAAAAAGGCTCATAACGAACGAATCTGCATCGCGAACAACCGCAGGTTTTATTAAAGCTGTGAGAACCCTTATACGACCAATAATGGGTTGTATAACGGTTTACAGAGCCGCTATAAAACCTCGGCAGATCCTTTTTCTCTTTGAACGCGTTTTCCCCAACAAAAACTCGTTTGTGTATGCTAGTTGAACGTTAGGGAGACAGGGGGCGCTTTTTTTACATGATACTACATCTGTCGTCCCCCTGAGGGTCCCCCTGCTGGTGGTGGAGCTCCTCGAACCCGCCCTCACGGTGTCTGAGCAAGCGGCTGGAAATTTGCCTCTTAACTCTGCAAAAGTAAATCAAACAGACGGACTTTAGAACGAAGCGCAAATTTCGAGACCAAATGCCACCCGAACGGCGATCTAATCTACGAATCGACGAAAACCGGTCGAAAAGCAGGTAGCAAGGAAACCTACTTTACATAAAATCAAAACATTTTCGATGGTCGGGCTCAAGAAAACTCACATGTAGCATATATAAGTGTAATTTATTCACTACTACCATCTATCTACATAGAAGTCCTATATATATATAAAAATAAAAACAATACATATTTTGCAAACTCTTCTTAGTTTATCTTCTTTGCTTCATTATCTTCCAATACCATTTTATTTCTTTTGCCCGACAAATTGTTAGTAAAAAGCAAGACAGAATCGAAATGCGTGATGATGTTAGATTTTCCTACACTCAATGGACAAAATTGATTTACCTATTTTGTCCATAACCAGTGCATAATATAATACTATGATAGCCCGTGAGATTCCAAACAATAATAATTATAATAACTTTTGTTAGTTTTAATTTAATAAATGCCAGTTACATAGCTAAGCTGCTATATAGTGTAATCTAATAATAATTATAATATTAAGACCAATTTAATAACATACGTAAAATGTAAAAAATTACATACAACTTTATAGGACACTTTTTACTTTTCAGGCAACTTTGGCTCTATTATAGTACCTACATCGAAAAAATTCCATACAATTTTTAACATATTGTTTTTTTTAGTTTGATTCAATTTTAGAGGGTCATAACAAAGATAATAATTATAATTTTCTTATATATTTGAGATCTACGACTTTTTTACTTGGCATTTTGAGTTTAAATCGATTTAAGATGGTCAAAATGTGAAAAACTAATTTTTGTCAACATTGGCGCCCTCTATCTTTCGAGGAACTAAACGCAGCAATTTTTGAATGTAAACGAATATGTTAAAAATGGCAAGCTCTACGTTTTATGCCTCGAAACTTTTTTTGTCCGACCAATAGGAAACGAGATATATCATTTTTTCTTAAAAAATTGGCGCCCGAGCAGGGACCACAGTAATTTTTCGTTCCACCTTGTAGACCTTCATTTCGGAATTTTTTCGATGTCAAATTGACGCGTTGGTACATTTGATTGCAAAAATATTAAAAAAATTGAAATCGAATGTACCACAGACTAAAAAATACGTGGATAAGCGTTTTGGTTAGTTTTATAAATGACTTAGGAACATTTACACAGCATGCACATTACAGTGGAGGGGGGGGCAGTGACAGTGAAATAAAGTCTCAGTTGCCAGATCGCATCCGTTCCGAACCATCCATTCAATTTTTTTATGTAATTTTTTTTTGTGGGTTTTGTTGTCGATTTTTTTAAAGTGGTCGATTAAATAGCGTGATCCTAGACGAGCTGCTCGAGCGAGTCATCGTTCTGCGGAAAAATTAACAAAGAATAAGCCAACGACATTTTTTTTTTGTTCATCGTTTGGATTTTTAGTGCGCTTTTAATGGACTTGATGTTTTTTAATCACAAGGTGCATGGTGCTGGCGAGTTTAATGGTGCGATGCGAGAAAGTTAAGATAAATTACCCCAAATGCTGAAAGGAAAATTTTGCGTCGTAAAAATTTAGAGAAACGTTTTTTCAAGTACTGGGAGGTCTGAACGCTCACCGCTGTTGCTGTACCTGTTTGCCTATATAAGGCATGTTTTACGACAGCTGTCATTTTGACAAACGTCATCTTGAGAGCTGTCATCCTGACATGTCATCTTGACAACATATTGGCAGATGTCATTTTGAAAGATGTAATTTTGGCAAACGTCAGCAAAATTTTGGCAAATGTCACTTTGACAGCTGTCATTTCACTGATGTTATTTTAACAGAGCAAAAAAATAAATACCTACTATTGCCCGACAGCTGTCATCGTGACATTTGTCATTTTAACAGAGTTCGTTTTTACACCTGGCAATTTTTGTCATTTTGACAGATGTCATTATGACGGCCAACATTTTGGCAAAAATGCTGAGCATTTTTTAAAATGTTATTTATGTTGTGTTCTGTTTAAAAGCTAAATTTCAAAAGTGTTTACGTTTGTTTTATATGCGCGTAAGTTTAATTTTGCTGTGAAATACTTTTTTTTATTTTCCGCCCTAAGACACTTTGAAAATTGTTAATGTTAATATTAGTTTAAATTTATTTCAATGTTTTTTCATGGATAACTTGACAAAATAAATTTTTGTAGTTATTTTTGTGCATTTTTTTTTCTTAAAATTTTTCAATAAAATTTAGTATAGGATAGTTTTGAGGGGTGGTGAATCCAGTGCCGTGCTTATATTTTGTTTAAAAAAATATGAATTCTTAAAAATTTACTCTTAAAAACTGACAAAGTAGGCCTTGTATTTTGTATTAATATGGCGTATTTTGCTCCAAAAATACAGTTTATCAAGATCTACACTTTAAAACAAATCCGGTTAATATCGCACAATAAATAAAAATTTTACAGGGGTGAGTCGCAAACAAATGGGTCATACTGTATTATAATTTTTTCTAAATTTTTTATTTGAAAATTTCATAATATTTGTATTTTTTTTTGTAAATTTTAAACCTTTTGCAAAAGTATTTAATTTAATTACGGTAATTACGTTACCGAGTAACGTGGAATTTCTCAGATGTAAAAATAACAGCTGTCAGGGTGACATTTACCAAAATGCTGCTGTCAAGATGACGTTTGTCAAAATGACAACTGCCAAAATGACAGCCGTCATAATGACATCTGTCAAAATGACGTTTGCCAAGATGACAACTGTCAAAATGTTGGCCGTCTTAATAACATCTGTCAAAATGACAAAAATTGTCAAGTAACGTGGAATTGCTCAGCTGTAAAAATGATAGCTGTCAGGGTGACATTTATCAAAATGACGTTTGCTAAAATGACAGCTGTCAAGATGACGTTTGCCAAAATGACCCTATACTAAATTTTATTGAAACACTAAAAAAAAAATGCACAAAAACTACAAAAATTTATTTTGTCAAGTTATCCATGAAAAAAACATTGAAATAAAATTAAACTAATAATAATATGCTACTATTACTATAAGTTCAATTTTATTTCAATGTTTTTTTCATGGATGACTTGACAAAATAAATTTTTGTAGTTATTATTGTGCATTTTTTTAAATTTTTCAATAAAATTTAGTATAGGGTCGTTTTGAGGGGTGGTGAATCCAGTGCCATGCTTAGATTTTGTTTAAAAAAAATCGTCAATATGAATTCTTAAAAACTGACGTAGTAGGCCTTGTATTTTGTATTATGGCGTCTTTAGCTCAAAAAATACAGTTTATCAAGATCTACACTTTAAAACAAATCCGGTTAAAATCGCACAATAAATAAAGATTTTACAGGGGTGAGTCGCAAAGAAATGGGTCACACTGTATGTTAATAATTTAAATGTTAAGGTAGATAATTATAATAATATACAACTTATTTTAAAAAGTTTACCAATACCTACCTTATTTTCAAAAAAATCTAACAATTTATATGGGCAACATTGTGTAATCAGCTGACTGAAAAGCATTTTAATTGGCTTATAATTTAAACAAATAAACCCTTGGTTACTACAATCTTTGACAAGCGTTTGTTCCAAGAATTAAAATGTTTTGTTTAACAGTTTATAGTGTTGTTTGAAGATTTTTGTTTATTTGTTCAAAAAAGTAAGAAAAATTTTAATGAGAATATTGGAAATAACAAAACCATACTATTTTACACTTTGTATTTAGTTTATTTAAATGTTTATGTTGTTTTTGTTTACGTATTTAAATATTTAAAACAATTGTTTTTATGATGACAATCTTTAAATACTTATATTCAGATTTTATTTATGTGAGTGTAGCTATGTAAGTATTAAAACATAAAATCACTTAAAAATGCTGATTACATAAAAATAATAAAAAATCACTTACTACTTTGTTGCCGATTGCCTAGTTAATCGGTCCCGTACTGGACCTACCTGTAACAAAGAAAAAAAATGTTAAAAAACAACTCAAACAAGCAAAATCACAAGTTTTACCTTTAAAGCCCTTTCCCTGTCACCATCGTTGTTATTGCATCTCCAGACATAAAAAAGGTCACTCACGCACTAAAATATCGCACCGAAATACAAAAAACTGCAATAATATCGGCATTTTTATCAAAAGGACGCTAAACATGTCAAATTACCGATTGTTTTGCAATGATGGCTGACAAAGTGACAAAAGCGAATCGCGGCCGGGCATGCGCGGTGTCTCTGTCAAAGATGACACGATTATACCAACAAAAAAATGCTGCTGAAATTTGAACCTTATATTATTTTAATATTATTTTATCGATTGCAGTTTTATACGACAATTACCTACACGAAATATTTTATGTTTTATATTGTCTTTACACTGTTTCTAACGTATACAAACAATAATAATAATAATTATTGTACAACAAATGTTGTTTTTTTATGTAAACAGTTACAACGAAAATTTGGGTCTACTTAAGTTGGCAACATTTACGAAGAAAGGTTATTCTTTATAAAAAGTTGTGCATGTTCTAAAATACAAAATAAAATCACCAGATATCAGATTTTTTCAGTCATATACGAGGTTTGACGAAAAATATGAATTTGGTACAAGAGTAAAGTACCTTTATTTGTGACAATATCGAAAACTGTAAATATGAAAAGTTGTTTGAAATAAAAAACTATGTTTTGACATTAAATCAGTGTTGCCAACGCCTTATAACCAGATAATCCGCTCCAACCTGTAAAAAAATCCGAAAATATCCAAAAAAAATCCGATTTACATACGAGGTGTGAACAGAAAGTAAAAATGCTTTTTATGGATAGCAACGACCAGAAAAAAACCACGTTCGATAGGTTATTTGCCAAAATGTTATTTATGTTGTGTTCTGTTTAAAAGCTAAATTTTAAAAGTTTTTACGTTTGTTTTATATATGCGTATGTTTAATTTTGTTGTGAAATACAGGAAAAAGAAAGTGTTTAAGGTTTTATTTTTATTTTCCGCCCTAAGACACTTTGAAAATTGCAATAATAATAGGTTATTATTGCAATTTTCAAAAAGCATTTTTACTTTCTGTTCACACCTCGTATGTAAATCGGATTTTTTTTTGGATATTTTCGGATTTTTTTACAGGTTGGAGCGGATTATCTGGTTATAAGGCGTTGGCAACACTGATTTAATGTCAAAACATAGTTTTTTATTTCAAACAACTTTTCATATTTACAGTTTTCGATATTGTCACAAATAAAGGTACTTTACTCTTGTCCCAAATTCATATTTTTCGTCAAACCTCGTATATGACTGAAAAAATCTGATATCTGGTGATTTTATTTTGTATTTTAGAACATGCACAACTTTTTATAAAGAATAACTTTTCTTCGTAAATGTTGCCAACTTAAGTAGACCCAAATTTTCGTTGTAACTGTTTACATAAAAAAACAACATTTGTTGTACAATAATTATTATTATTGTTTGTATACGTTAGAAACAGTGTAAAGACAATATAAAACATAAAATATTTCGTGTAGGTAATTGTCGTATAAAACTGCAAAGGATTAAATATTATTTAAATTACTATAAGGTTCAAATTTCAGCAGCATTTTTTTGTAGTATAATCGTGTCATCTTTGACAGAGCCACCGCGCATGCCCGGCCGGCGATTCGCTTTTGTCACTTTGTCAGCCATAATTGCAAAACAATCGGTAATTTGACATGTTTAGCGTCCTTTTGATAAAAATGCCGATATTAATGCAGTTTTTTGTGTTTCGGTGCGATATTTTAGTTCGTGAGTGACCTTTTTTATGTCTGGAGATGCAACAACAACGATTGTGACAGGGAAAGGGCTTTAAAGGTAAACATTGTGATTTTGTTGTTTGAGTTGTTTTTTAACGTTTTTTTCTTTGTTACAGGTAGGTCCAGTACGGGACCGATTAACTAGGCAATCGGCAACAAAGTAGTAAGTGATTTTTAATTATTTTTTAGTAATGAGCATTTGTAAGTGATTTTATGTTTTAATACTTAATACTTACATAGCTACACTCAAATAAAATCTGAATATAAGTATTTAAAGATTGCCAACATAAAAACAATTGTTTTATATATTTAAATACGTAAACAAATAAACTAAATACAAAGTGTAAAATAGTATGGTCTTGTCATTTCCAATATTCTCATTAAAATTTGTCTTACTTTTTTGAACAAATAAACAAAAATCTTCAAACAACACTATAAACTGTTAAACAAAACATTTCAATTCTTGGAAAAAACGCTTGTCAAAGATTGTAGTAACCAAGGGTTTATTTGTTTAAATTTTAAGCCAATTAAAATGCTTTTCAGTCAGCTGATTACACAATGTTGCCCATATAAATTGTTAGTTTTTTTGAAAATAAGGTATTGGTAACATTTTTAAAATAAATTGTATATTATTATAATTATCTACCTTAACTTTTAAATTATTAACATAAAGTGTGACGCATTTGTTTGCGACTCACCCCTGTAAAATCTTATGGCGTCTATTTATTGTGCGATTTTAACCGGATTTGTTTTAAAGTGTAGATCTTGATAAACTGTATTTTTTGAGCAAAAGACGCCATAATACAAAATACAAGGCCTATTATGTCAGTTTTTGAGAAAAGTAGCATATTATTATAAGTTTAATTTTATTTCAATGTTTTTTTCATGGATAACTTGACAAAATAAATTTTTGTAGTACCTAATTGTGCATTTTTTTTTAAATTTTTCAATAAAATTTAGTATAGGGTCATTTTGGCAAACGTCATCTTGACAGCAGCATTTTGGTAAATGTCACCCTGACAGCTGTTATTTTTACATCTGAGAAATTCCACGTTACTCGGTAATTTTTGACGCGTCCGTAATTACCGTAATTAAATTAAATACTTTTGAAAAAGGTTTAAAATTTACAAAAAAAAAATACAAATATTATGAAATTTTCAAATATTTACAAAAAATTATAATATGTTCAGGGTGATCCCCTATAATGTCGCCCCCTTTTAACTTTTTTATTTTAAGTGTCCCAAAAAATTTCAAGGTGTGGTTATGTAGGTACTAAAAAATACTTTTTTTCTATGTATAAAGAAAATTGGAAAATTGATCAGTATACAAGGAAAAACAAAAAGTTTATTTTTTTTCAATGGATTACCCTATATATGTATTTATATTTCAATTCCTTGTAAAATTCTAAGCATATTTCATATAACATATCATATACCTAAATTCAACCGTTTCTGAAATATTTAAATTATTTTTAAGATAATATAAGTTGAAATAGTTTTTCTTTCTCTGTCTGAGTGGGCCATTTTGTTTTTCCCTGTATATTGATCAATTTTTAATTTTTTTTAATACGTAGAAAAAAAGTATTTTTTAGTACCTACATAACCACACTTTTAAATTTTTTGGGACACTTAAAATAAAAAAGTTAAAAGGGGGCGACATTATAGGGGATCACCGTGTAAAAAAATCAAAATTTGCTGCTTTGATGAAAAAAAATTAAAAAATGTACAAAACATTTAAAATTTCCAAAAATTTTAATTTTTTTTTAATTTTCCAATCATAAATATTTTCACGGTGCTGTTCTGAGAGGTGATTTTTGAACATTCTGTGAAACCTAATTTTTTTTTATATTCTTGTTAATTAGGTCATAACTTAAATTTTAAGAGCAAAATAAAAAAAATTTGACGGTTTGAATTGTTTTAATTGGCTGTTTATTAAAAATATTATGCACTCTTTCAATTATCCAATTAAAACTAGCGATTTAATTTAAATATTTAATATTTGCATAACTAAAAAAAAGGTTTTTACAATTGTTTTTATAAATTTTACTGTTTTGTTTGCAATAAACGTTCAAACTTTTAATCTAACCTTTGACGTATACATTTATGTTCCCTTAATTAATATATCCTTAAAGGTTGCCATGAAACTAAGATCTATTAAAAATTTATTTGATGTTTGAATTGTCATTTTTAGTATACGTATTCTATAATTTTTGTTTAGTTTTTTTAAGTGTTTTTTATAAACAAAAATGAAAAATTGTAGTAAAAGTTACGAAGAAATTCATGAAATTTTCATCTTTAGTAAAATTTATCGGGCCGATAACTTTCATGTCTTGGCCATATCTAGTATCCAAAGAAATTATTCGTTAAATAAATCAAAAATGAATAAATCGGCCCTAAATAAAATGTGGCACCCTTAGAAGTATTGTTTAATAAATGTATACTATACATTTAACCTTAAATTAAAACTTTAAACGTGTATTACAACAAAACAGTAAAAGATATAAAAAATGTATAGACCTTTTTTTAAGAAATTATCTAATCTTTAATCTGATTTAAAAATGTATGATAATATTTAAATAAAATCGCAAGTTTTAATTGGAGAATTGAAAGTGTGCATACATATTTTTAATAAACATCCAATTAAAACAAAATTAACCGTCAAATTTTTTTTATTTTGCTCTTAAAATTTTAGTTATGACCTAATTAACAAGAATATAAAAAAAAATTAGGTTTCACATAAAGTCCAAAAATCACCTCTCAGAACAGCACCGTGTTTTTAAAATACCAAAATCTTTAAAATTCACCAATTTTTAAAATTACGAAATGATTTTAAGAATTGGGTGAAAATTAACAAATTTTATAATTTTTCAAAAATTTTAAACTTTTCATAAAATCCTCAAAATTTACAAAAATTCACAAAATTTACTCGCAATTTTCGATTATTACGGACGTGACAAAATTGCCGAGTAACGTGGAATTGCTTATCTGTCATTTTGACAAATGTCATTCGCAAAAATTAATAAATTGTAAATTGCGACTACTGCAATTAACAATTAATGAATTTGTAATTGTACCAATCAAAATTAACAGTTAATTAATGGTTAATCTATAAAATATTTAATAAATGCGTTCAGACTTCCTGTAGTTCTTGAAACGAATATTTTATTATTTTCTCAAAATCCCCTAAAAATTTTTATAAGTTAGTCATAATTTCCCTTTCAACTGGTTGCAACCGCAAAAATAAACATCGTCCTAAACCTAAAGACAAAAAAAAATTCTCGCATCGAAAATAATGTTCAGAATATTAAGTAAGTAATAGAGAGATGGATATTAATAAAAATTAATGGTAAAAATAAAGTTAATAGCGTCGAAACCGACGGTGCACGTACCTTTCCGAAACGGCCACCTCCTCGCCGTTATTGTTGATCACCACGGTGACCATGTTGTCACCAGTCACCCACTTCTGCCCCTTCATCACCAAATTGCTGGGCGGCTCGTGGTCCTTGTTCAGATCAGAGGACCAGATTGTCACCAAGCCGTTACCCTCCAACTTAAGGCTCCTGAGAATGCAAGACAAAAAGAGAGATTTGTTTAATTATGTAATCCATTTAAGCAGTGGTACTTTAGTTTTGTAAATAAATCTGTTTGGATTAAAATTGCACGACCGGTTTCGCCTTACGGCATCTTCAGGGTTTCTACAAGAGGTACATGTATAGATATTAGATACATATATATTGGGGTGATTCATTTCCGCAAAGTTTTTGTTTTTTTTTTCGGTGCTCAGGCAAAATATTAATCTGCATATAGGAAAAAACATTCTCGCCAAGTTTGAGGTCTTAATATTAATTTTAAGCACTTACTATTTAAATTTAAAGTTTTACCGTTTAAAATCCATGTAAAAAATATATTTTTTTTTTCAAATTTCTAATGCTTACCCACCTTTGACAATATTGCAAATCGGTTTAATACACCTTATGGGGAATTTCACGCTCTTTAAAATTGCTTTTGAGTTTTTTTTTGTAACTCGCATTGGTTCACCAGTAGGAGTCGTCAAAGGACAGTTTTTGAAAAAAATCGTTTTTTTTTTTTAATTTTTTCTAACAAACCGCTAAAGTAGGAAGAAAAAAGGGCTGAATCATAAAAAAAGTTATCCAACCAATATTTAATGAATTTACAGCCATTTTTATAACTGAAAACGTAAGAAATTGATAATTACCAACTCATAATGTTATTTAGATTGATTTTTTCTATTTATTATCATTATATTTCCCTACACTAAGAAGTTTTTTAAAATTATTGATTTCTCACTTATAATGAATATGAAAACAATAGATAAATTCATAAAAAAACAATAAGAAAATTGTAACGTGGATTTTTCAACATTTCTGTCATATAGCAAAAAAATATAAATGAAGATTATTTAATTTTTTGAAGCGAAATTTGAAATATGTTACATAACCTTCTGTATATTCCGATTAAAGTTTTGTTGTTTTTTTATGAATTTATGTGTTGTTTTCATATTCATTATGAGTGAGAAATCATAATAATTTTAAAAAAGTTCTTAGTGTAGGGAAATATAATGATAATAAATAGAAAAAATCAATCTAAATAACATTTTGGGTTGGTATTTATCAATTTCTTACGTTTTCAGTTATAAAAATGGCAGTAAATTCATTAAATATTGGTTGGATAACTTTTTTTTATGATTCAGCCCTTTTTCCTTCCTACTTTTTGCGGTTTGTTAGAAATAATTTAAAAAAAGAAACGATTTTTTTCAAAAACTGTCCTTTGACGACTCCTACTGGTGAACCAATGCGAGTTACAAAAAAAACTCAAAAGCAATTTTAAAGAGCGTGAAATTTCCCATAAGGTGCATTAAACCGATTTGCAATATTGTCAAAGGTGGGTAAGCATTAGAAATTTGAAAAAAAAATATATTTTTTACATGCATTTTAAACGGTAAAACTTTAAATTTAAATAGTAAGTGCTTAAAATTTATATTAAGAGCTCAAACTTGTTGAGAATTTTTTTTTTCTATATGCAGATTAATATTTTGCTTGAGCACCGAAGAAAACAAAAACTTTGCGGAAATGAATCACCCCAATATATATGTATCTAATATCTATACATGTACCTCTTGTAGAAACCCTGAAGATGCCGTAAGGCGAAACCGGTCGGTTTTTAAAATAAAATATTGCAGCAGGGAAGTGCAATCTTAATCCAAACAGATTTATTTACAAAAAAAAAGAGATGTTGCAAAGAGAGGAAACTCCAAAAGAAATAGAATCTTCTAACCTGTGAAACTTGAAGACGGTCTCGGCGTCGTTGCACCGCCTAACCACTTGCCACCCCCCTAGAGCGATCTCGTTCTGGCTCTTGTTGTGCAGCTTGACAAACTTGCCGTCTGCATCTACGTCTGCAACTTCAACGTCCCCTTTGCAAGAGCTGTTTACGCTGAAATCGTTGACAGAAGACTCCGAAGATTCTTCAAGTAAAGTGCGCTTGCGCTTTGCGCCTGCGCGCACTGGCGTGCGGCGCGTCGAAGAGGCGCGAGACGACGACATCGTCACCTCCTGCGTGTCGTTGCCTATCGAGAGAAAGCGCCTTTAAAATACCACGAGACAAACATGGGGCAAAATTTGCCAAGTGTACCAGGTGAAAAAATTTTGTCACCGATTTTGTTTAAACTTTACTTATTTGTTGTTCTTATAACGAAGAATCATGGCATAATTTTTTTTTGCTCTAGGATAGTTCATTCAAGAGTTATGGATTATTGAAATTTATCGATTTTTTACTTTTTTATGAAATCACTTTTTATTTAAAAATTCATAACTTCTGTTCATCTCTTTATTAAATATTTCAATTTAACCACCTTAAATGATTTTTTCCGTACTTTTCAATGGGCTAAACCGTTTTTGCCAAAAAATAAAAATTGCCTTTTTTATTGAAATTTTGCAAAATTTTGCATTTTTTGAAAGAATGTGTATTTTTTTTAAAATAGCATAAAATCCAAGTTTATTATGTTACCTTTAAATTTTAAATTATTATTTTGTATTTGTATAAACGCATACGGCAATGTAGTAGCTATTCGATGGCTAGACCCGCACGCATTCAAATATGAAAAACTTCCCTTCTACATGTCGGGCCCACTCTAAAATTTTTTTTATTCAAAGGTAACATAATAAACTTGGATTTTATGCTATTTAAAAAAAAATTAAAAAATACACATTGTTTCAAAAAATGCAAACTTTTGCAAAATTTAAAAAAAAATTGGAATTTTTTTTTTTTGCAAAAAAGGTATAGCATATTGAAAAGTACGGAAAAAATCATTTAAGGTGGTTAAATTGAAATATTTAATAAAGAAATGAACAGAAGTTATGAATTTTTAAATAAAAAGCGATTTCACCAAAAAGTAAAAAATCGATAAATTTCAATAATCCATAACTCTTGAATGAACAATCCTAGAGCAAAAAAAATGTATGCTATGATTTTTCGTTATAAGAACAACAAATAAGTAAAATTTAAACAAAATCGGTGACAACAATTGTTTCACCTGGTACACTTGGTAAATTTTGCCCCACATACAAAATAATCGATCCACACAAATTTTCGATGAATTTCAATCGCAAATAACTTTTTTATTCGATGTCGGATTTAAACGAATATTAAAGAATATTGTGGATAAATTGATGGACAATCGCTCACATTTTAAAAAAATACCAAAAAATACGCGTACGTTTATAATATACAGGTTTAAACAAAAAGATGTTTTTTACCATAAGTTCACTCTGCAGAGTGGCAAAACCGTATATTGTTCTAAATTAAGTTTTATTTATCAAGTCACATCTATTCTTAACAGTTTCGTTTTTGGTTCACCTCGATATATTTATTTTTGTGGAAAATATGGATTTTTAATAAAACATTGCAATTTCCGATATTTTTCCTGTATAAAGAACTAAGGTTGCTATGGTCCATCCATAGTAGGGTGATTCATTTCCGCAAAGTTTTTGTTTTTTTTTCGGTGCTCAAGCTAAATATTAATCTGCATATAGGAAAAAACATTCTCACCAAGGTTGAGCTCTTAATATTAATTTTACCGTTTAAAATGCATGTAAAAAATATATTTTTTTTTCAAATTTCTAATGCTTACCCACCTTTGACAATATTGCAAATCGGTTTAATACACCTTATGGGGAATTTCACGCTCTTTAAAATCGCTTTTGAGTTTTTTTTGTAACTCGCATTGGTTCACCAGTAGGAGTCGTCAAAGGACAGTTTTTGAAAAAAATCGTTTTTTTTTATTTTTTCGAGCAAATCGCCAAAAGTAGTGAGAAAAAGGGCTGATTCATAAAAAAAAAGTTATCCAACCAATATTTAATGAATTTACTGCCATTTTTGAAAACGTAAGAAATTCATAAATACCAACCCATAATGTTATTTAGATTGATTTTTTCTATTTATTATCATTATATTTCCCTACACTAAGAACTTTTTTAAAATTATTATGATTTCTCACTCATAATGAATATGAAAACAACACATAAATTCATAAAAAAAACAACAAAACTTTAATCGGAATATACAGAAGGTTATGTAACATATTTCAAATTTCGCTTCAAAAAATTAAATAATCTTCATTTATATTTTTTTGCTATATGACAGAAATGTTGAAAAATTGCAAAATCCACGTTACAATTTTCTTATTGTTTTTTTATAAATTTATCTGTTGTTTTCATATTCATTATAAGTGAGAAATCAATAATTTTAAAAAACTTCTTAGTGTAGGGAAATATAATGATAAATAGAAAAAATCAATCTAAATAACATTATGAGTTGGTAATTATCAATTTCTTACGTTTTCAGTTATAAAAATGGCTGTAAATTCATTAAATATTGGTTGGATAACTTTTTTTTATGATTCAGCCCTTTTTTCTCCCTACTTTTTGCGGTTTGTTAGAAAAAATTTAAAAAAAAAAACGATTTTTTTCAAAAACTGTCCTTTGACGACTACTGGTAAACCAATGCGAGTTACAAAAAAAAACTCAAAAGCAATTTTAAAGAGCGTGAAATTCCCCATAAGGTGTATTAAACCGATTTGCAATATTGTCAAAGTTGAAAAAATATATATATTTTTTACATGCATTTTAAACGGTAAAACTTTAAATTTAAATAGTAAGTACTTAAAATATATATTAAGAGCTTAAACTTGTTGAGAATTTTTTTTCTATATGCAGATTAATATTTTGCTTTAGCACCGAAGAAAACAAAAACTTTGCGGAAATGAAACACCCTAATCCATAGCCTATGGAGAATGACTGACAGTTTTGTTAAATCATCCCATACTTGGACATGTCATATACATCTTTCAAAAGCTATCAAATTGTTTTTTGTAAATTAATGTGTTAATTTTGAGGCGTCTTCTTACTTTTAAAAATGTCTCCGACTGATGTTGCCTTTTGTACTGACGTTTAAAACACTTGCCACGTAATACTGCGACCGTCCATCCTGGATTAAATTAATAGCTCTGGCAACATCAGTCGGAGACATATCCATTTTATAAAGTAAGAAGACACCTCAAAATTTAAACATTAATTTGCAAAAAACAATTTGATAGCTTTTGAAAGCCGTGTATGACATGTCCAAGTATGGGAAGATTCAACAAAACTGTCACTGTCATTCTCCATAGCCTATGGATGGACCATATTTCCAAATCTTAGTTCTTCATACAGGAAAAATATTGGAAATTGCAATGTTTTTTTAAAAAATCCATATTTTCCACAAAAATAAATATATCGAGGTGAACCAAAAACAAAACTGTTAAAAATAGAGGTGACTTGATAAATAAAACTTAATTTAGAACAATATACGGTTTTGCCACTCTACAGAGTGTCTTAAACTTAGGGTAAAAAACATCTTTTTGTTTAAACGTGTATATTATAAACGTACGTGTATTTTTTAGTAATTTTTAAAATGTGAACGATTGTCCATTAATTTATCTACAATATTCTTTAATATTCGTTTAAATCCGACATCGAATAAAAAAGTTATTTGCGATTGAAATTCATCGAAAATTTGTGCGGACCGATTATTTTGCACGTGAGTGGAAAACCAAGTAAAACGAACATAAACCTGCAAAAAAAAATTTTTACCTGACGGTGTGATGTTGAGGCGAGCCTCCTCCGACTCGAGCAACTTCCTGTACGCCGATATTTCCAAATCCAAGGATATCTTGATGTCCATCAGGTCTTGGTACTCTTGCATCTGGTGGGCCATGTCTTCGCGCATGCGCGCCAGCTCGGCCTCCAGCGATGCCAGATCTTCGGCGTGACGTAGACGTTCGTTCTGGAACGACGTTTTTCGTGAGTGACGTCACGGAAAATCGATTTGAGCGAGATGAGAGAGATGGGAATATAATATATTATATTATACAAAACCTCCTTGACGTGAATAACTAATGAAAGGGTTCGACAGTAGCCGTGGCGTAATAAATTGGTGGCTGTGCTTATGCACAAGAGAGAGATGGAAACAAATGAATTCAATATGGCGGATTCAAATGAAAGGGTTTGGTGAGTAGAAAACGATAAGGTGAGTAAAAATTGACAAAAAAATTTCACTAGTAGAAAATGATAAGTGAAAATTGACGAAATGGCGAAATTTTTATAAATTTTGAGAAAAAAATCTTAAAAATTCCCCAAAATCTCAAAATTTTGTAAAATTTTATGATTTTAAGAATCTTCTGAATTCCAAAATTTACAAGAAATTTCAAATTTGACAATTTTGAAATGTCCACAATTTGTGGGTTTGATAAATAAAAAACGATAATTTGTGGGTTTGATGAGTAGAAAACGATAAGGTGGGTGAAAATTCCAATGTTCCAAAATTTTGAATTTTCAAAACTTTCAAATTTAATACAATTCTGAAATTTCTACAATTCGTGGGTTTAATAAATAAAAAACAATAATTTGTGGGTTTGATGAGTAGAAAACGATAAGGTGGGTAAAAATTCCAATGTCCAAAATTTTTAAATTTCCAAAACTTTTAAATTTAGTACAATTTAGAAATTTCCACAATTTGTGGGTTTGATAAATAAAAAACAATGATTTGTGGGTTTGATGAGTAGAATTTAGTACAATTTTGAAACTTCCACAAATTGTGGGTTTGATAAATAAAAAAATGATAATTTGTGGGTTTGATGAGTAGAAAACGATAAGGTGGGTAAAAATTCCAATGTCCAAAATTTTTAAATTTCCAAAACTTTTAAATTTAGTACAATTTAGAAATTTCCACAATTTGTGGGTTTGATAAATAAAAAACAATGATTTGTGGGTTTGATGAGTAGAATTTAGTACAATTTTTAAACTTCCACAAATTGTGGGTTTGATAAATAAAAACCTATAATTTGTAGGTTTGATGAGTACAATTTAGTACAATTTTGAAATTTCCTCAATTTGAGGGTTTGATAAATAAAAAACGATAATTTGTGGGTTTGATGAGTGGAAAACGATAAGGTGGGTGAAAATTCCAATGTTCCAAAATTTAGCAATTTACAAAACTTTCAAATTTAGTACAATTTAGAAATTTCCACAATTTGTGGGTTTGATAAATAAAAAACAATAATTTGTAGGTTTGATGAGTAGAATTTAGTAGAATTTTGAAATTTCCACAATTTGTGGGTTTGATAAATAAAAAAATGATAATTTGTGGGTTTGATGAGTAGAAAACGATAAGGTGGGTAAAAATTCCAATGTCCAAAATTAATAAATTTCCAAAACTTTTAAATTTAGTACAGTTTAGAAATTTCCACAATTTGTGGGTTTGATAAATAAAAAACAATAATTTGTAGGTTTGATGAGTAGAATTTAGTAGAATTTTGAAATTTCCACAATTTGTGGGTTTGATAAATAAAAAAATGATAATTTGTGGGTTTGATGAGTAGAAAACGATAAGGTGGGTAAAAATTCCAATGTCCAAAATTAATAAATTTCCAAAACTTTTAAATTTAGTACAATTTAGAAATTTCCACAATTTGTGGGTTTGATAAATAAAAAACAATAATTTGTAGGTTTGATGAGTAGAATTTAGTAGAATTTTGAAACTTCCACAAATTGTGGGTTTGATAAATAAAAACCTATAATTTGTAGGTTTGATGAGTACAATTTAGTACAATTTTGAAATGTCCACAATTTGTGGGTTTGATAAATAAAAAACGATAATTTGTGGGTTTGATGAGTGGAAAACGATAAGGTGGGTGAAAATTCCAATGTTCCAAAATTTAGCAATTTACAAAACTTTAAAATTTAGTAAAATTCTTAAATTTCTACAATTTGTGGGTTTGATAAATAAAAAACGATAATTTGTGGGTTTGATGAGTAGAAAACGATAAGGTGGGTGAAAATTCCAATTTTCCAAAGTTTTGAAATTTCCAAAACTTTCAAATTTAGTACAATTCTGAAATTTCCACAATTTGTGGGTTTGATAAATAAAAAATAATAATTTGTGAGTTTGATGAAACGAAAATTTGTGGGTTTTATGTGTAGAAAACGATAAGGTGGGTGAAAATTCCAATTTTCCAAAATTTTGAAATTTCCAAAACTCTTAAATTTAGTACAATTCTGAAATTTCCACAATTTGTGAGTTTGATAAATAAAAAACGATAATTTGTGGGTTTGATGAGTAGAAAACGATAAGGTGGGTGTAAATTTACAAAAAATGTTAAATTTCCAGAATTAAAAAAGGTCATGCACGTACAAATAAATTGTACTCACCTCCAAAAGTTTCTCCAAGTCCCTGTTCCTGCCGCACAGCGCGGCGTTCTCCTGCTCCAACCCTTGAATCCTGTTGTTGAGCGTGTCGATGCGCGTGCGAATCGTGCGCAGCTCTTCCAGCGCGTTCGCCGCCGTCGACGTGTTCCTATTGGCCGACGCCTGCAGGTTCTTGATCTTCTGCTCGTAGAGCAGCTCGATCTCCTCGCGATTGGTCGCCATCTGGTTCTCGTACTGCGCGCGCAGCTCCTGCAGCGCCTGACGCAGCTTCGCCTCGTACTTCTTCTCGAACTCGCCGTCGATCTCGCTCAGCTCGACCTGCCGGCGCGTCCTCGTCTCCGTCAGGATCTGCTGGTGGATCTGAATCACGCACATCGAGATTATTAACTGCACAGTGTGCATTAAAACGAATAGATGCACTTAAATAAATCAAGTGCCAAACCCCGCCCACTGTGGTGGGGATGAAAACTAAACATATCCCTACGACAGCGTCGGAGCTACTGAACAAACAGTATGCCCTTGTATCTGGCTGCATGCCGCGCTCTTGCCATATGCTATTATTGTTTCCTAAAAGGGTTGTTTTTCTTATTTTTTAATATTAAAAGTTAGAAAATTAACTAAATCAAATTATTTTTGACATCTTATTAATTTTTAAAGTTTCAAACAAATAAAATTGAACTATTCATTAAATAATTATAATCGTTCTCTTCTGATTTAAAACAACCTGGCAACGAATGGCTTGGTTTAAACCACGCCCATTTAAAGTTTGTTTCTTTTTCTTACTTGATTCTATACAGTCTGTATCTCGTTCGTATTGGTCGCGCGAAAAAAATGTCAAAAAATTTAAAAAAAAGTTTTTTCATCATTTTCGTTACCATGCAAAACCTATTTAAACTGTATTTAGTTCCTAAGAAGGTAGATGGCACCAAAGTCGACAAAAATCAGTTTTTCTACATTTTGATCCTCTAAAATCGATTAAAACAAAAAATGCCAACGATAATTTGTTAAAAACATCTTAAAGCAATAGATTTTGCTAAAGAATTATTTTTAAAGTATTTTTTTTTTAATAAGTTAAATTACACCTTAATCTGCATATGTAAAAATTCCTATTTGAATAAAAAAATAAAAATTAAAAGTTATAACCTTTTAAAGACACATTGGTAAAATTAAGAGAGAAAAAAATTCATATAGGCATTTAACTACGATTGCCTCCAATTTCCACGTTGACATCTACATGAGGTCGTTCAGTAAACTTTACTTTATCAGTGCACAAAAAATTAGCTGCATATACGAGGTGTGTTCAGAAAATAACGGGAATTGTTAAATTTCGCCGATTCGGAGGGTCCGGTTGTCATACAATTTTTTTATTATGTTGGTATACATGCCCCCGAAGTACGATAAAAACTTTAGCTGTTTATATTGTTTACTTTGTCTGTGGCAGCCGCTAAGGTTAGACGTGTTTTATGAGCTCGGCGATTTTCGTTCGTTAAAAGAAATGGATCAAAGAATTTGTATCCAATTTTGCTTAAATAATTAATTAAATTCTGTGAAATGTTAAAAAAGGCCTATAGTGAGTCTGCTATAAGTAAAACAAGAGTTTACAAGTGGTATAAGAGTTTCCAAGATGGCCGTGAAGACGTTGAAGATGACGAATGCCCCGAACGCACAAGCACATTAACAACCGATAAAAACATGGAAAAAGTGGAAGAAATGCTTATAAACCATCTGAGAAGTCGCTGATGATGTTGGTATATCGATTGGCTCATCCCATGAAATTTTTTCGAATGTTTTGGGTATGAAACGCGTGGCAGCAAAATTTGTTCTAAAATTGTTAAATTTTAAACAAAATTTTTGGCCAAAAACAATACTGTAATGATGCCCCAGCCTCCATATTCGCCAGACATGCCTCTGTCTGACTTTTTCCTATTCCCAAAAATAAAGAGAACCTTAAAGGGCCGTCGTTTTGCAAGCATAGATGACATTAAAAGCGCATCGCTGAAAGAACTAAAGGCTATCCCAAAGATCGAGTTTTAGAAGTGTTTCGAGTATTGGAAGAGCTGACACATGTGCATAATATCCAATGGGGACTATTTTGAAGGCGACAACATTAATTTAGACGAATATATAAATATTTGTTTCAAAAAACGAAAATTCCCGATATTTTCTGAACACACCTCGTATGTATTTATTTACAATAAAAAAGTTATTGAATTATTTTCGCAATCGTTTCATCTAAAACGCATTTAAAAAATAAAAATCTTTAAAATTTTCTATAAAAATATAGTTAATTATACGTAATAACTATATTTAACACATTAAAAAAAGAAAAAATTAATATTTATTTGTAATAAAAAAGTAATTGATTTTTTTCCGCAAAACGCTGGTTTTTGACCATACTTTTGCGCCATCTATGATTCAAAGAGCCGAACAAGGAAAATTTTGAGCTCTAGATTTTTTTTCGCCCAACCAATAGGAAGCGAGATACAAGTTAAAAACGAAAGTATAACAATCGATGCACTATTAAAAGCCCAAACAATAAACACGCGATTATATTAATGATGGCAGATAGTACAACGGCCGACTCGATTTTTGACCTAAATGATGCGATGCGTGCTTGTTTATTTTTGGAGGGTGGCACGCCAACTCTGCGAATAATTTACGGAATCTAAAAACAATCGCGATGATGTCAGTTTTTTTGTAACACGCGTGCACGTGTTAATTTTACTGCTACGGAAATAGCTATGCGCAAATAATTCACAAATTAATAAAACAGTGACACTATTTTTTCAATGTATATAAAAAAGATTTTCTTATAAGGGTTAAATGTTAATTTTAATGTTTACCCTTTTATTTGGACGAGGTATATTTTTGCACACACAAATCACAGACATTTTTAACAAAATAACGGTATATCTGACTTATGTACGAATAGATACATTTTAAACAAGATAAAAGTAATAAATATTACATTTGAAAATTACTATTCAGACTGATTGACCAAAAATGAATAAATTATAATAACAATCAATTTTCAAAATGTTTTTTTAAATACAAATGATAATTTTTATTGTTATTTACATCAACAAATAAAAATATTATGTTACATGTTATAGAAACGATGATTTCAGGAACAATAATAATGTTTTTTTATGAAAAAATATAATATTTTTTGATTTAACAATTTTTTCGTACGACCAATAGGATTTGGTTAAAATAATATTTTTATGTATGTTTGTACCACATTTTTATTTTGAATCCTTGACCTATAATTTAATTATAGCCAAGAGATGACATAATTTTGAATTTCGGACATTTTTAATCTTAAAATAAAATAAACAAACTATTTTTATAACTTATCTCATAATAATAAAAAAAGAACGACAAATTGTTAATTTTGCGTTTTTATTAACTGTTATTATGTCATTTTTGTAATAAAGGTAAATTCAAACAAAATCTGGCAACCTATGACAGAATCTAGTGCATTTCTTTCAAATTTTAGGTTATGTGCTCAAATAGTAAATATCCTAACTAAGGGAAGTGCTTTTGGATTTATTTACACAAATTGAATGTTTAAATAACTTTTGTATTTATTGAGTTTTTATTTATTTTTTGCAAAAAAAATGTTTAGTAACAATTTTTACATAACACCATGTATAGTATTGATTTGTAAAATTGATATTTTGATCAAAATATCAAAAAAACAGAACACATTTATTTTATCATCTCTAACGCAAACACCCTGTATAACATTTTGCCCGCAAGCTGATATTTCGTAGTTAAAATTTATTGGTTGTTTGCCCTCAAAATTAATTTTGGATAATATTAAAAATGATGTAATTAAATAACCTTAAGGTTCCGAAATATTTTATACACACAGTAATATTGACGTAGATGACATCATCGTCTATTTATAGAATGTTACAAATAGGTTTTTAGGAGAAATTATTTCCACTATTTTCACGATGTCTTGTTTGTTCTATTGAACAATTAAATACCCAATTAGATTAGATTAGATTGCCAAAAATAATAAAAATGATGTTATTATTTATAAATAACTATAGTTGCGAGTGTAATAAAAAAAATGGTAAAATAAAAACGTCTTCGTATGGTTGGAAATTATGTTAATTGGTTACGCAATATAGATATACCGGTTACCTTGTTTAAGTGGGTACATAAATCTTGACATTACAAAAGCATGGTCTTTTGAAACAAATTTTACAGTGTATACATACTAATTAAAAAAATAAGGTTCTTGTAATCTTTGTTTGCTTTTTTAAGGTATGGATGAATGAAATTACGTCACTTGAAGATATCCTACATTATAGTAAACGTTTATTTTAAGTTTGTAGTTAAATTCTCCTACGCGTTTTGTTTGAAATTCCTTGAATACAGGTTTTATTTGGAATTGACAAGGTCAAACCCCATATCTGGGTCAAAATTACAATATTACACGTTAAAGTCGTAACTTAATTAAATGGGATAGATAAAACTTATTATTCCAACTTCCCTTCTAAAGTTTTGTTTATTTTATAGTAAATTGCACGTGTAGTTGCCTAATAACGCTAATTTTCTGCATACTAGTCTTAGCAAGCCTAGAAATCTAACCTAACTTCGTTATTTTGACAGTTTTGATTGGCGTATAACGCTGATAACTGTAAACAAGCCTACCTGATCTTTGAAGGAGAGCTCTTCCCTCAAACTTTGGTTTGCGTTTTCAATTTCGACGCGTGCCAAACTCTCTTCTTCCAGATGTTTGCGGTGCTCGTCCAGAAGCTTCCGCAGCTTGTCGCGCTCCTTCTCCAAGTTTCGGGCATCGTTGATGGCCTTCTTCGCATCCTGGTTGGCCTGGGTGTACTTCAGCTGCATCTCGTTGGCTTTGGTTTCGTTGATACGTGCAGAGTTGTCAGCGATCATCAGATCTTTGCTTTTACGCGCCAAATCGTCCCTTAACTCGTCGTTTTCTTCCAGCAGACGTTTCACGTCGATTTCCAGGCGAGCTTTTTCCCTGTGCGTCTCGTCCAGAAGCTTCCGGGCGTCGCTGAGTTCCACATCGTACATGGATTTGATGTTGGTGATCTCCCGCGTAGTGCATTCCTGCGAAGTTTGCACTTCCCTGGTCAAACGCGAGTTTTCCTGCTCCAAATACCGCACTTTATCTATGTAGCTGGCCAAACGATCGTTGAGGTTCTGCAAGTCGTGTTTTTCCTGCAGACGGGAGTGTCTTGTTGGGCTGAGAGGGCTCGCCGGGCGCTGCGGCATCTGCGAAGCCGGCGTCGAGGTTTTTTTCGATTTCGAAGACATCTTCTAACACTACAAAGTACTCTAAACACAACACTAACGCCGCACTGTCTCGCTATGCTGCTAAAGCGGTCGAAAACTAACCGTGCGGGCGACTATTTTCGGCGATGATGAACAAACGTTAGAGGGGAGCGCCCGTTTTAACGGTTTTCACATAAAAACTCGAATAGGTGGGGCGTGTGACGCTTTCGCAGGCATCTGTAATCGAACTGAGGCGCGCGCGCCACCTACCGGCACTAAAACTCAGTGTTGCCAACATAAAGTACCAAATTCGACTTTTAAAATGTACGAAATGTCCCTATCAATAATAATTTCTATGTTTAAATGCAATAAACACAGCAGCAACTTTATTGAAAATGGGCAAAATATTGAAAATGTATCAAAATTTAAAAAATTCATGAATATGTACCAAAATAGTCTGGCAACACTTTTAGTAAAACTAACAGAAAATGAAAAGTGTGCACCAAGATTGTACACTATAGCAATCAAAAATTTGAAATGGTCAAAAAAAGAAAATCAACGCTTAAATGCTTATATAGTTACGTTAGCGTGTGTATTTTATTTAAGGAATCATGGTGAATTATTGTGTTTTTAATTGTAAATAAAATTCAAGAACTAAATCGTTGCATTTTCATGTTTTGCCAAAGGATCCAATTCGGTTAGTACATTTGTTGGTGCAGAATTAACTAATGATAACTTTACCTAATATAATTTATATTTAAGTTTGGACATTTTTTAGAAATTGATAAAAATATTTTTTCCACGAACATAACCTTAAAATCAACCAATTTTATATTTGACCCTCTAAAAAACGCCGACAACTGCATTTTAAACAACAAAATATACCTACGAGTTCATGGCATATTATATATAATCAGTGATGTAACCGATACATTTTTTTCAGTATCTAGGTACCGATACAGATACTCTCTGGTAGATGTATCTGGGTACAGATACCGATACATTTTCCCAAAAGTATCTGGGTACAGATACAGATACATTCAAAAAGGATCTAAGTTACTTCCAGATACTATGTTAAAAAAACTTAAAAATTAAATGAAAAAAAAATTTTTTAGACCTTATAAACAAGCGTGTTAACTATAAAATAAAACTGTTTTGATAAAATTGACGAAATATCCATGAAAAACGGAAATAAATTTTATATTTACGCGCCATATGAAAGCTTACTACAAAATTTGTAGTACAAATTCAAAATTATCAGAACGAAGAAAAATGCCTTCAAAGCCAACTATAGGTAACCTACAGCGCTTTTGTTTAACTTTACTCACTAGTGCCTAAGAGTTACTTTATGCACTTCGCACTCCAAAGTGGGTTGAAGGGAAAAAGAAATAAAATATCTTTTTATTATTTGTATTGTTCATTTTCCGTATGGCCCACACGGTGTGGAGTTGGGTAAAATAAAATGTATCTTGTATCTAAGGATCTAGATACTTTCAAAAGGATCTAGATAGGTACTAAAGTAGATCCTGATTTTTTTAAGTATCTCGATACGTATCTAGGTACATAAAATGTATCTAGATCCAGTATCTAGATACATGTATCTCGATACATTACATCACTGTATATAATACATAATATAATGGTATTTTACCGTTGAGTGGAGACTTTAAAGAATTCTTAATCAACGCTTAATAATGCTAAATGCTGTTTAAATTTAGACGACTTATTTGTTTGACGATTATTACTGAATTGAAATGTTTACACTTTTCACGTTAATCATTACTAAAATGTATATTTATTGTATCTAATAGATACAATTTATATTTACAGGGAACGTATGAAATGTATTTTTTCATTTTTCACATTTAGTATTATTTTACAACTTATTTTAACGATTGTATGACATTTGACAATTGTCAACTTTAAAAGGTCATAGAAAGGTGAAAATAAAAAAATGTATTATTTGTAAATTTTTTTTGAAATTAATTTGTGCACACTTTCCATTTTTGCGCACACCAACTGCCAAGCAGTACCAACTTAAAAAGTGAACTTCCCAACGTCAAAATGGCGTGTTGTTGACATGCCAGGTTGTCACCCAAAATTCAAGCACAAATTTAAAACGAAAAAGCCACAAGTCGAACGAAACTGATACGATGATGAATTGATTTGGAGCCGTGTCGATGAAAAAATAAAGGCAAACTCTACTAGTCGTTTGCGTGAAGTAAATTAGCGACAAAACATAAAAATATGGGGAGAATGAGATGGTTCACCAGAACCTCGAAAATAGTTGCGTTATGCAGTGCAGCGAATTTTATCAACAGTGCGGACAGGCTGATAATGCCCATAGCTATCGTGCCCATGGCTGATATATTTAACTGGAGTTTGCACGATCAGGGATGGATACATTCGGCTTTTGCTGTTGGATACTTTACTAGTCAAATTATAGGTTAGACTTTTAGCAAAGTATTTTTTTCCAATTTGACATTTCATATGACAACTGTCAAGCGTTTTTAACCTCACTTTTTACCAATCTGACATCTGTCAAATTTATATAATAAAAAAATCATTTAATTAAAAAAAAAAATTCTTGTTTTTTCTCTTTTTAGGTAGTTTCTGGGCCACAAAACTGGGAGTAAAAAATGTTTTAATATGTAGTGTGTTTCTATGGAGCATAGCCACTTTTATTACACCCCTATTGGCTCACAGTATCAACCTACTTATATCTTGTAGGATAATTCTTGGATTTGCTGAAGGATTAGGTAAAAAAATATATATAATGTGTATTTATTTGTAACAATCACAAAAGAATATAAAAAAGTCGTAAATCTCTAAAAACATTTTTAAGCATTTGTATTTCAAATTCTGTGCTGCCAACTTAAGAAAGACAAAAATATGACAGTTTTAAACTTTTATTTTGCCATTAAAACAACAATATTGTTACTTATTTGCTTTTTATGTGATTTTTTGTTTTAAATGATAATTTAATTTGTATTAAAGTATTAATTTGTCAATTAAAATACAACGTTTAATTTTTATCACATTGGCACCGCTGATTTTGATGTAACGGCCTACTGTTTTAATTTGTCAATTTAAAATGATTTTATAACGCATGGAGCCTACACAAGGAGCCCGAACTTCATGTAAACAAGAATCTTCCTAAGATAAGAGGGCGCTGGTGTACTACCGGTCCAAAACAGTAGAGGGGTATAACCAGAGATGGCGCCACTACCTACCACTTATTATTGCGCAAATAATTGAGGTTATGCAACTGTCAGTTTATCACTTTCTGAAAACAATGTACCCATGTACCTGGTTCACTTCACAGATTATAAAGAATCACTTATATTTCACAACCAAAACCTTTTCATTAGCATCTACCTACCAGGTACAGCCATAAATAACAAAACGATTCGTACGTCAAAACATTATTGCAAATCAATTGTCATTGATTTGTCAAAACTTACTTGCTTACTTCACATGTATTTTCGATACTATTTTCACGTCATTCGGACGCATTAACAAGCAGCGCCGCTGGTGGTGAAAAAAAAAGACTTAAATTGTACAATTTAGTGGACAGGTTTTGTCAATTTTCCCTATTAAGTTCGGGCTCCTTGTGTAGGCTCCATGTTATAACGAATAAAAAGGTTTAAACTGTCAACGAAATAGGTTATGTTCGTATTTTAATTTTTGCGCATACTTCATTTGTAAGTCTTGACACACAGACAACCACTTTGGTAATAAAAATGAATGTTTAACAGGACCAACTATGGTACAAGAAAACAAGGTATGTTTTTTAGTAGGTCAAATTTTGGTTTACTTTGATATTTTAAATTTAATTATTCTCTTATGAAATTCATCAAAATTTCTATAGTTATTCGATTTTTATATTAAATTGTCGAATAATTTAAAGATCCAAGTTACAATATTAACACTTCATAAAATATTATTAATGAAAAAAAACTATTTTATCTAGGTATTTTGCGTTCATAATGACTTCATTATAACACTGCTTTCAGTGCTGTAATGGGATACTTTATCTACCCAAAATTTTTATTTTATAGGTTGGCTATACTTTAAACAGCATATTGGTTATAATATTTTTATGATTTTTTTAGTATTTTCTGGCAATAAATTTTGTGTACAGGTTTTTTCTTTTGGCATTGTTTATATAGATTATTACTAGGCAGGTTGACATTTTTACACTTGGAAAACTTCCCTTGTTTTTTTGTTCAATGGTACCAACTAAAACCGTATTTTTTGCAGGTTTGCCAACGATATTTCAACTATTCGCACACAGCATCCCGGTAGAGGAACGGAGTAGAGCGTTTTCGTATCTTATCGCGAGTGGTTCGGTTGGCCAGACTGTCGCGTCGGTTCTCTGCCCGCATTTAAGTTGGCAATCGTGTTTCTACTGGTTCGGGTCGTTCGGGTTCGCGTGGGTGTTCATGTGGTTTCTGTTTTACCCCAAGGACGCTTACAACGGGGAAGATGTAATTCCTTTGCACGCGCCTAAGGTTAGCCAGAAGATCCGCTGGCCGGATTTCGTGCTTTGTAAGGCGTTGTGGGCGATTTATGTGGCGCACTTTGCTATGAATTGGTCCTCGTATATTATAATGCAGTGGTTGCCTACGTATCTCGCGAAGTATTTGGGCGGGAATGCGCACAGCTTGAGTTTGACGGCGTTGCCATATATCGTCAATTCTGTGTTTGGGGTTATTAGCGGGCACGTTGCAGACGGTTTATTGCTGCGCAAGAACTGGTCAGTGTTAAACGTGCGAAGGTTGATGACGTGTGTTGGTCTTATAGGGCCCGCTTTGTTTCTCGCTATATTCTGCGTTGTGGACCATTTGTGGTTCGCGCTAATACTCGTCAGCATTTCCATGGGACTATTCGCGAGTAATTCTGCCGGGCATTTGAGTAATCACGTGGATATAGCCCCTAATCACGCCGGTACTACGTTCGCGATTAGCAACACGATTGCCACCATATCCGGTATACTTTGTGGACCTGTTACCGCCAGTTTGGTTCACTACTCAGACGGCAAATGGATGACGGTCTTTCTAGGTGCTACAGCCATCAACTTGACGGGTGCTTTTATATATTTTACGAATAGTGTCGCTACGCAGGTGCTGTAATCCACTATGTACCATTTATAGATATGTATATTTTGTAGACTAAGAAATATAAAGACTAATTTATTTATAAACAAGTTTATTATTTTATATTATTAATCAGTTTACCAATCTGACATCTGTCAGGCAGGTCTAACCTCAAGGAATTCAAGTATACGCTAAAGAACAACCTTAAAATCAACCATTTTTATAATTGAGTTCTCTAAAAAACGCCGACAACTACATTTTAAACAACAAAATACAACTACAAATTTATGGCAACATAATATTATATATAGTACATAATATAATGGTATTTTAGCGTTGAGTGGAGACTTTCTTAATCAACGCTTTTAATAATGCTAAATGCTGTTTAAATTTAGACGATTTTTACTGAATTGAAATGTTTACACTTTTCACGTTAATCCTTACTAAAATCTGTATTTATTGTATTAAATAGAAACAATTCTGCCGTGCTTAATGAAAACGCCGTAACCAACAATTTTGCGATTTTTGGTTTACGGCATTTTCTACTAGAACAATTCATCCTGCGTCTATCCCCGGTACTCAAAAAACCGTATCTATATCTATAGCTTATATAATTATGAACCATTGAGGCACAAAAGAAATTAGGTAAATAATGACATTTTTCATTGCTAAATGTCATTTTGATTTAAATGGTTATGTTTGTTGTTATAGATGACATTTTGCCATATCTCTGCATTTTGCATTGTTTATTTTGTTATTTTTATGGTTATGTTTTTTGTTAACAATAGCCAGGACCGGCTCAAAATTTAATTAAACTTGGAAGGCCTACAACTCTCTTATTTTTGAGTTTTGATAAAAAAGTTACTTAAAATATTTATTTGTTTATCTGATTTCTACACGCTGTTAAAAGAAACGCGTCAACTTAAAACTCACCCTGTATTTTTAATGGAAATGGAAAAAACAATTGTCATTTTAAAATTCGCGCTGCCAATTTGAGAAGCACAAAAATGTGGCAGTTTTAAACCTTAATTTTGCCATTATAACAACAAACTAACAATTACTATTGTTATTTGTTTACTGTTTAAGTTGATTTTAGTTTTTAATATTACTTTAATTTGTAGTACTTAATTAAAATATAAGGTTTTATTTTCACTACATTGGCACCGCTGAATTTGTCACGGCCTACTGTTATTTATTTATTTATTAAACTCTTTAAATCAAAAAACGTTTAACTATCTTGAAGACTATTTTCCCACTGAAATTTAAAAAAATGTCGATACAAATTATAAAGCACGGCAACCTGGTTATTTATCGATCCGGCAACGCAGCGTTCAACTGTCAAACGTGGTTGTCAGTGTTTGTTGACGTACAAAATGAATAAAAAGCGATATTTTAGTTTTATTTGAAACCCTCCGCGCCCGAAACGCTTAAAACCTTTACGAACCGAAGGTAAGGCATGGAATTGGCGTGAAATCGTTGGATGCTAACCGCGTAAATTGCAGAATGGACTTGCAGTTCCATCAGTTGCTAATTCGGCCCGATTCCATCGAAATACAGCCTTTGAATCTCGTTGACATAGTGGCAGAGACGTATGAAGAAGAGGAGAGCGTGCCTAAGAAGAGAACACGGAATGAGAGCGAATGGGTGAGGGTTAAAAGGAAAATAGCGCGACAAGCAGGGCAGGAATACGTAAACTCGCGAAATGTGCTAGTCAAGGCAAAGAAGTTTAAGTACAAGATATGCGAGAAGTGCCCTTTCAAGTGCACCACTAAAATAACGTACGAGGCGGCCAAATCGATACACGACGAGTTCTGGAAGTTAAATGATAACCTCAAAAGCAGGTTCTACGAGAAGACTACGTTTAAGGAGTTTAAAAAAAGGGAAAGGAAGAGGGTTCCCAGCAATGAATCGCGACGTACTTACAGCTTTCTGTACTACTTTCACGTGGGGAAGGAGAAGATACGCGTGTGTCGGGATTTCTACGTAAAAACGTTGAATATAAGCGCTTGTAGAGTCGCGAGGTTTCACGAGAAGGTTTTTGAAGGCGTGGCGTTGCCGCATATGGACGGTAGAGGGCGCAGCACAAAGAATAAAATCCCCAACGAGACTCGACAGAGAGTTCGCGACCACATTAACTCCTTCCCCTACGAGCAACTATTAGAGTGCAAAAATTTAGTTAAAACCCCTACAGCATTGAACGTAGTCAAAATGTACGAAATGTACTCGCAGCAGTGCAAAAATAACGGCATAGAACCGTCAAAGTTGTGGTTGTACCGGAAAATTTTCCAGGACGAGATGTACTACAAAGAAAATCCCGACGCCGTTATACCGCAAGATTTCTGCCACTACGTCGAGGAGGAAGAAGAAGAAGAACCGGACGTCCTACCGGAAATGCTCAACGTGGAAATTAAAGAGGAACCCAAAGTCATAGAAACCAAGCAGTTCGAGTACAAAAAGTGCCCCGACAAGTGCCCCCACCAGTGCTCGCAAAAAATCGACTACGACGCCGCCAAGAAAATCTACGGCGACTTTTGGAAGCTCAGCAGCTACGACAAGAACAGCTTCTACAACACCACCACAACAAGGAAAACCAAAGATAGAAAATCAAAAACGGGAAGAACGAAATTTTTATTCGAGTTCTACTTTAACCTCGACGGCGAAAAATTACGCGTCTGCAGGGATTTTTATCTGGCAACGCTGTGCATAAGTCTGGCCAGGATCGTCTATTTTTACAAGATCAAGCTGGCCAGAGTTAAAACAAAAAATATAGTCAACTATTTACCTACCGAGTGCAAAGATGTTTAGGTTGTTTGCCTCTATTCATGTGATTTTTGTTATATTTTAGTTATTTATTTATTTTATTGGTAGCCGCTTTAGTCATTGTTTTTATTATTAAATAAACTTTAAAACCTAAAAATGTGTTTAAATAATAAACTCGCTCTTGATTATTAATATTATTATCAAATTAATTACCTGCAGTATTGTTGTTAAAATTTGCATTGGATAAAAATCTCATTAGATAAAATTTCCACTGGATAAAATTTCCATTGTCTAAAAATCGCATTAGATAAAATGTCCATTAAATAAAATTTTCATTGGATAAAATTCGCATTAGCTAAAAAATTCCATTAGATAAAATTCTTGTTGGTTAAAATTTCCACTGGATAAAATTTCCATTAGCTAAAATTCTCATTAGATAAAAATTTCCACTGGATAAAATTCTCATTTGCTAAAATTTGCTTTGGAACTTTTTAGTAATAAAACAATAATTAGTTGAAAAATTATTTATTACTCTTTGAAATTTTATTTACAGTTAGGAAATATATCGATATATTACAATAACTTAAAATCTACTTTGATAAATTAAACTAAGAGTGAAAAGGCTTAAAAACAATATTTGAAAAATAATCAAAAATATGCTTGCGATCACATAATAAAACGAAATCTGACACAATTTCGTGCCCGATTTTGATAAATTTATATATGCACTATACAGGGTGTCCTAAAATTTGGGTGAAATCACAAGACAGTTTTTCTTTTACAATTTTCGCGAATTCGACGAAAATAGTAAAGGAAAGTTTGTCTTGCATTTCAAGAGTAACAATTTTGGGACATCCTGTATTAAAAAAAAGTATGTCAGTCATATTTGTACTTAAGTTAAATAAATACAAATTAAATTACAACCGTCACGATTAGTTTAAACCACTACTCATGACATAGAGAAAAACTATACGCTAATTGTGAGTTAAAAATAATAATAATAATATATAGTACTGTCAATGTTCTAGAAGTGTTGCATTTACAAAAAATACTTCCAACAAATAAAATGCAAAACTTGCGGAACATTTAAAATCACTTTTTTGGTTTTTACAAGGTAATGTTGCTGCATACTCTAATATTTACACGTACACAAACCTGGCGCGAAAAAAAATTAATTAGTCATAAAATTAAAAAAAAACAACAAAAACTCACCAAAATTAATCGGTGTAGACGATATATTCTGGATCGCCAACTTCCACTTGCAAAAAGTGCGGTTGCATTATTTGAACATTGTTAGTTTGCCTGGCGATGTTGTTTCTCGATCTAAAAAAAATAACAAAACGCGAAAATTTATGGTATTGAAACTATCGTTCATTTCGATTTCTTACTTTGCTTTAGCGTGTGTCAAAATGTGACTTTTCAGGTTTGTCGATTGCGCAAACTTTTTGTTGCAGCCGTCGAAGGGGCACACGTAGGGCCTGTCGCCAGTGTGAATTCTTACGTGGGTTCTACGAAAAAAAATTACTGTAGACCTCAAGATTGTTTTTTTGTTGTGGGTAGAAATGGAGATTTAATCAACAATACAAATTGTTGATTTGGCGTTCTGGCAACTTTTATGACAGAATCTAGTACACTTCTTTCAAATTTTAGGTTATATGCTCAAATTGTAAATATCCAAGGGAAGTGATTTTGGTTTTATTTACACAAATTGAATGTTTAAAGTTTAACCTATGAACTTGTCCTAATTCCATCTGAGTAAACTGAAAGTTGAAAAAATTAATTTTGTGGTCATGGAGTTTTTAAAATAGGTACTAAATTTTCAAATCATTGCTTAAGCTAATAGCTGGATGAGTAAATAAATACAGAAGGGTGTTAGAGCTTTAAGGGCATAAAACTTTTGTATTTATTGAGTTTTTATTTATTTTTTGCAAGAAAAATTTTTAGTAACAATTTTTTACAACTGGCAACCAAAAATTGAATATTTTAAAGAAAGAAAATTTTCGAATTTTTTTTTAAACCAGAAATTTGTAATTTTAAAATTATTCAAAATTATGAGAATTTTGTTATTTTTAAAAATTTGAAAATTTTTGAATGCAAATTTAGGAAAATTAGGAGATTTTGGTGAAAATGGAATTTTAACAATTGATTTAAAAAAAAAAAATTTAGGAAGAATATTGGAAATTATTAAAAATTAAAAGAAATTTGTAATTTTAAACTTTTTGATGATTTTGGAAAATTTGGAGATTTTGAAAGATTTGAAAATGGTACAAAATACTGGAAAACTTAATTTTTTTTTAATTTTGTAAATTTAAAAATTTAAAAATTTTGTATGAAAATTTTAAAAAATCATAAAATTGTGGAAATTTTGAAAAATTAAAGAATTTTGTAAAATTGTAATTTAAACAAAATTTAGAAAACTTAGAGATTTTCAAGTCGAAAATTGAAAAAATTTTACAAAATTCTTGTAATATTTAAATGTAAAATTCCAACGTTCTGAGAATTTTTTAAAATTTCAGCATTTCTACTGAAATTTAACGTCAAACAAATTTCCCAGTTTCTGTGAATTTTTGCAAAATTATAAAAAAATTGATCCAAAATTTTTAAACATTTTGAAACTTTTAAATGTATCCCAAGATTTTAAAACAGAGGTTCTGGGAATTTTTGGAAACTTGGCAACACCCCAAAAACAAAAAATCCCAAGAAACAGAAAAAAATAATTATTAAAAAAAATCATTTTAAATTTTTTTTTAAATCAAAAAACATTGATTTGGAAATTGTAAATCCGACAACATCGCATCGAGCCATAACGAAAAATCGTACAAATGAGGTTAGCTATCTGTCACTTTCAGTTGAATAGAGGTTAAGTGGCTGTCACTTTCAGTAGAATTGAGGTTAGATATTTCTCACTGATAACCATGTATAATAAAAACCTAAACTGTTCAACACTTACCTTAGATTAAAATCGAGACTAAACCGTTTTCCGCACCCCTCGAAAGTGCATTGGAAAGGCTTTTCACCCGTGTGCACCAACTGGTGGCGTTTCAACTTGCTTGATTCCACAAAGGCTTTGCCGCATTCCGCGCAAACATGAACTCTGGGCCCATGCGTGTGCAAATGCTTTCTCATCGCCGAATTATCCCTGAACATTTTGTTGCATCCTTTGTGTGGGCAAGCTACAAAATACAAAAAAATATTGCACAGTGCATCTATAAATTAATTAGGTTATACTCACCAATAGTGCGATCGGTGTTATCTTGGTTCGGCCTTCTAACCCGGGGGCTTTTCAGCCCCGGTCTGGCAAACTCAGCCAACTGCTTGGGGTCCGACAGGTCCAACCCTGGTATTCCGTCCGTCGGTATCTTTTTGCCCGTCATGTATTCCGTGTAATCCGGGTCTGGTTCCGGATTCGATCCTTCATCTAACCCAATAAATATCAAATATTAAACCTCAAGTTAAATAAATACCTAGCTCTATGTACAGAATGTACTCTATCGTGTCGTCCTCCAAAAAGAGGGACTTAATGTAGTTGTAAACATCTTCCTCAACAAAGAAAGACATGTTTACTTATTTTATATTTTAAATTGTTGTTTGAATTTGACGTTTGGTGGTGCGACATCTATGAGTGATAACGTTAAGGTTGTAGTTGCGGTGTTTAGCGGTAGATGGCGTAAGTAACGTCGCTTTATTTTGCAAAAAAACGCCTCAAGATAGCTTTGGACAAAAAAACTTTACGTAGGATATTATTAGATGCTTTTTGTAGACAATTTGGGGGGATATTGATGAGATACGGTTAAATTTTGTTGTTTATTGCGGCCATGATGGTCGTCCATTGCGAATAACTCAGCCATTTAATAAATATGGCAGAAAGTGGTGATGGCGGCTGTTAATGAAAACAAACCGCGGTTTTTGGTTGATTTAGAGCGAAATAAGTTGGAATTAATTGGTTTTGGGGGTGAAAATCGAGTGACCTGTGTGACCTTGATTGATTTCTGTGTTTCTGTTTTCGTGGACTTACCGTCGCTGGCTCCGGAAGCCCACATCGTGACCGAGAACTCGCCTTCCATCGTCTTGATCTGCACTTGCTTTTGTTCCCACTTCCTGGGCTTAGTTTCCATGTGCATGTCGCTGAGCAGGAGCTCGTTGTCTCTTCGCGAGAGTATGCCGCGGTTTTTGGCCGATTTCTTGCGCTTAGTCGAAGGTCCGGGGGAAGATTCGACGTACAAATCCGAAGAGTCGGGGACGGGGACCTCGTACAGACTTAAGGGGTCGCCGGAGTCGTCTATGATCTCCTCCTGCGCCTCCAGGATGATGTCGCGGCCCTCTAGACCTTGCATGCCGCATTCCACGATCGTTTCAGACATTTCCACCGGAATCGCCTCGATTTCCACGCATTCCTGGATGTCCTGCTGAATCTCGACTTCGCACATGATATTTTGGTGGTCGGCCATGACTGATTTTTTTGTTTATAAAAGATGGTCGACAAATATGGCCACTGACGAACACAACAACAATGGCGACCGTTTCGCCAGCACAAACGAAACTCTTTTGAGAGATGAAACGCGCAACTACCTCGCATTTTCCGCCTTTGTCTTACCTGTTGTTGCAACTGTTGACGTACGTCTCGCATTAGTTCACCTATACGGCCATCTTTTGACGTTTACGATAAACAAAAGAGGCGCGTTGTTTAAATATCCCAAGTATATATTTGTTTGTTTTTTACGTTCTTATTTGTTGTTTTGTTTTTACATTATGTATACTTTTGAAGGTATTTTTTACTTTGATTTCAGTTGTTTTTTTATGTCTTAAATTATGCGTCAATTATATTTGCAATTTATCTGACAAGTTGACCATCTAGCATCTGTCAAGCGAGTTTAACCTCACTTTTAGTGTATTAAATGGGAGAATGGTTAAAAAAACACCCATTTTTACAAATAAATTTGTAAAATTTTAAATATTCTGAAATTTTTTGTTATTTTGACATTTTCTCTGACAATTTATCAGCGACAACTGTCAATTTGTTTTAACCTCACTTACCAATGTATCATCTGTCAGACGAGTTTAACCTCACTTTTAGTGTATTAAATGTGGTAGTGGTAAAAAAAACACCGTTTTTTACAAATAGGTACATTTATTGAAAACAATATTCAAATTTTTCTGGTGTTAAAATTTTGAAAATTCTGAAACTATTCGTTATTTTGACATTTTATCTGACAGGTTGTCATTGACAACTGTCAATTTGTTTTAACCTCACTTTTTACCAATCTAGCCTCTGTTTAACCTCACTTTTAGTTTATTAAATGTGGTAGTAGTTAAATAAACAGCGTTTTTTACAAATACATTTATTGAAAACAATATTCAAATTTTTCTGGCGTTGAAATTTTGAAAATTCTGAAAATTTCGTTATTTTGACATTTAATCTGACAGTGCCAACTGTCAAGCCGTTTTAACCTCACTATTTACCAATATAGCATGTCAGACGAGTTTAACCTCACTTTTGGTGTATTAAATCATTTAATTTAAATGTGAGAGTAGTTAAAAAACAGTGTTTTTTTAGAAATTATGGATTAAAATTTTGAAAAATCTGAAAATTTTCGTTATTTTGTCATTTTTTCTGACAAATTGTTGGCGACAACTGTCAAGCCGTTTAAACCTCACTTTTTACAAATATAGCCTCTATCAGACGAGTTTAACCTTACTTTTACTGTATTTAATGTGGAAGTAGTTAAAAAACAGCGTTTTTTAGAAATACGTTCATTATAACAATGAAATGAAATAAAAAAAATTTGGTAAAATTTTAAATTTCTGTATATTTTCTAAAATTTTATTTAAATTTAATGCCACAGCTGTTTTAACCTCACTTTTTACCAATCTGACATCTGTCAAACGATTTTAACCTCACTTGAATGTGCGAGAAGATAAAATTAATAAAAAACATTTTTTTTACAAATACATTTATTGAAAACAATTTTAATACAATATAAACATTTTTCTGGATGTTCGCTCTAAAATAAATAAATAAAAATAATTCGTAAATATTTATTAGTCTTACGTCAATTTTATAGTTGGCACCTTTAAAACCAAAACAAATCAATATTTTTAAAAATACTGCACCTTCCATCATTAGGATAATTTTTATTACATAATAGGTACCTAAGTTAAATTTTCTTTTAAGTGTATCTTATCATTAATTGAATCATCACAATTGTTTTACCAGAAAAAATGCGGCAACAACGCAACTTTTCTTGCCTGAATTTGACATCTGACAAGTGGTTTTAAATTCCAACATTAAAACATTAAAAAACACTGTTAAAAATTAAAAAACCATGAAGATTATTTTCGACTAAAAATACTTTATTTAATTTTTTTAACTTAAAACTAAAACGCCTTATAGTTATCAAACTCAGGCAAAGCAGCAATAAGTAAAACTTCATCATTTTAGACCTGTAAAACAATAAAACAACCGTTAAAAAATGGGCATCACGATTAATGGTGATGACCTAGGCTGAGTAGGATGGGAGTTAGGCAACCCAGAACTAAGCACACTATCTCCGCTTTGCCTAGAGACGAGTGCGCATGCTTGATTGGCTCGCCGGGCTGCGGCAGCCTATCGTAGCCGCCCGAGTGTTGTGTAAGGTCGGCAACCACGTGAACAGTGGCCACGTAGAGGAAAGTGCCGGCAGAAAACAACATCGCAATGCCTGCAATGTTATTTAACATGTAAAAATGCAAATTGTTAATTTGGCGCTCACATTTTAAAAAATTACTAAAAAATACACGTACGTTTATAATATACACGTTTAAACAAAAAGATGTTTTTTACCATAAGTTTCAGACACTCTGTAGAGTGGCAAAACCGTATATTGTTCTAAATTAAGTTTTATTTATCAAATCACATCTATTCTTAACAGTTTTGTTTTTGGTTCACCTTGATATATTTATTTTTGTGGAAAATATGGATTTTTAAAAAAAAACATTGCAATTCCCAATATTTATCCTGTATGAAGAACTAAGGTTGCTATGGTCCTTCATACAGCAAAATATTGGAAATTGCAATGTTTTTTTTTTTAAATCCATATTTTCCACAAAAATAAATATATCAAGTTGAACCAAAAACAAAATTGTTAAGAATAGATGTGACTTGATAAATAAAACTTAATTTTGAACAATATACGGTTTTGCCACTCTACAGAGTGTCTTAAACTTATGGTAAAAAACATCTTTTTGTTTAAACCTGTATATTATAAACGTACGTCTATTTTTAGTAATTTTTTAAAATGTGAGCGATTGTCCATTAATTTATCTACAATATTCTTTAATATTCGTTTAAATCCGACATCAAATAAAAAAGTTATTTGCGATTGAAATTCATCGAAAATTTGAGTGGATCGATTATTTTGCCTGTGAGTGTATATACATATATAACTTACCAGTAGCATTTAAGGAACTAAGTGTCTCCTTGGTCCCTTGTCCAAGACCAAAATAGGTTACAACAGTCGTAACAGGGGCTGATAGGGAAAATATCATTAAATGTTTCCTAATCCTTTGCCTTAAAAAATAATAATAACAATAATTATACTACACGTTTCCTATTGGTGCGACAAAAAAAGTTTTAAAACAAAAAATGTTGACCTCGACTTTGAGACACACTGTATAGATCTATACAGGGTGTCTCAAAGTCAAGGACAGCAGAATGATGTGGGACAAAACAAACTTTTGTACAAATTTCATGGCTATGAACGTTAGTTAAAATAATTATTTTATTAATATTAATAATAATTAATTTTAACAATATTATTTAATTAGAGATATTTAAATGAATATGTAATTATCACAATCCAAACAACACACCCTGTTTAATCTTGTTTCGCGCATACTAAAAATCACTGCAACACTGCAAAGAATCTAACGGCGGCCATTTTTATGTCTATACAGATGAAAAATCGTTTTAAACGTTGTGTTTCTTACAGAGGCACTTGTAAGTCAAATGAGGCATTTAAGTGCTAAGAACAACCATTTTAAACCTTATTCTATCAAGGCTGTCATCAAACTAAATTTAAATTTGTGGGTTATGGCAAATTAACCTTAAAATTAAAATTTGACAGTTTAATGACAGTCCTGATTGAATATGGTTTATTTTTACCAAAAGAGGAGTAAAACGGTTGTTCTTAGCACTTTTAGGCCTACAAGCGCCTCTGTAAGAAACACAACGTTTAAAACGATTATTAATCTCTTTAAGTTAAAACTACTTAACCTAAAAACTAAAACACTGACAGTGACAATGTCAACCATATAATTAAGGTCATTTTACACTACGATTTTATATAGAATTTCCAATATTAAACTGCACATTATACTTCTTCCACCTCTAATCATTCTGCTAAAACCACAGACCAAAACAGGCTACTTTATTTTATTAATAACTAATTAATGGTGCGTCTGATCGAAAAACGGCAGACTATTCGACTTATATATTTAAAAAACCTAACCTAAGATTTTAAAAACGCCCTGTAACTCGGAAACGGTTAACCGAACGAAATTAAAGTTTGTACATTTTTTATAGATATTTTCGAGATCTACAACTTTTCTATTTAGCATTTTTAGTTTTGATCGATTTTAGAGGGTCAAAATTTAAAAAAGCTATTTTTGTCAACTTTGGCGCCATCTATCTCTTCAGGATGTGGTTACAGAGAGTTTCGACTGAAAACAAATGTGTTGCAAATTTCAAGGTCTACATTTTTTGTCTTAAGACTTTTTTTGTGCGATCAAGATGTTTCTTTAAAAATTGGCAACCGAGCAGGGAACAGAAAATTATATTTTTTTTATTGTTATTTTATTAGTAGCTGATAAATATGTATATGGTTGAACAAATAAAAACAATTTATTTTTCCTAGAAACCTATTTTTAAAAACTTAATTTATTTATTATTTTATAAACGTGTTCGGTTCCAGCGCTCGAGTAGACGGGTCGCGTGCGGGCGAGCTCTTGAAACGTAAAGGTTTAAAGATGAAACCAACAATAATTAAAAAAATAAAGTGAAACAAACATTTTCATGGAGTGCAAGCTGGAGTGGTGTAGTGGTGTAGCGGTCATTGATGAGTGGAGTGTTGGAGATATGAGTGACTTGGGTGCCACCTGTCATTGGAGGCTTTTCACTGGACGGACGGGGGAGGTCGGAGAAGAGGGGAGGTGGTCATCCGCAAGGGGAAAAATCTGATAAGTTTTACTTTAAGAGTATGCATGACCTGATACAAATCTGCAATATAAATACGGCAGATCCCGGCAAGCATTTTCCGTTGCTTGTCTCCATTAACATTGCCCGTATTCATTTCATTAAACATAACATTTATTTTACTTGAATGTTAAAATAACTTTAAAATATGATTATGTTAAGAACATATTTTACTCTTTAAACAATTGTTTTGTTTTTAATTACTATCATTCCAAAATTGTATTAAAAAGTGTTAAAAATTCTTACACGGGCAATGCTAATGGTGTTAGGCATCGTTAAAGTGTTTATTGGGATATCTTAAAACCTATGAAGGGCGCGCGGCGTGGGGCAATAAGTCTGTCAACGGCAAGTGCGTAAAGCGGTCCCAATCGAGACCGAAATAAACACTGGACTGACAGAGTAAACTAACATTGATCACATAATTCTAACACATTAAAAAAAAGGGCCTAATAGCCAAACTCGAGATTTGTAAACATTAGACGACAGAATGATCGCGCTTGTGATTTGTTGGACTAGTGAATAAATGCAATGCCTTGGAATTTGATAAACAAAGACGGAACTCTACCACAAAACGTGCTTGGGACAAAAATTATTAAAAACAACTGACACACTTTACCAAGGGCAGGAGCTATCTGACCAGGACACGGACAACGACAATAACGAACAAGACAAAGACCTCGACTACACCCCTGCAGCGAAATAACAACTCCCCAACTCCATATAGTAATCCCAAATGTTTGGAGTAAAACTAATCGACTGGTCTAGGGGGATTCCGCGTCGTACTTAGTTTTAAGTCGGCGTAATTGTCCCCCAAAAACCAACTCCCTCCCGTCCCTCATCCACACCCCACCGAGCGTATAGCATAGGCTCGGCGAACCCGGGAATGGCTATTATAACTATTCGCCTCTCGCTCTCGAGCCCCAAATAGGGGACAGTACGAAACGCAATGGACATTCGCACCCAGCAAACACGGGTGAAGCCGTGCAGTTGCTGGGGAAGAACAAAAATCGGCGCAAGTAAACATAGGCCTGTACGGGGTTCGCGAGTCAAGAGGAAATGGGGCTGGTTATACGTCTCTTATACTCATACTACTTATACTCATACTCATATAAACGTGTTTTTAACGATAAAAACATTATCTAAGATCATAAAAATTCACCTACCTGTCAATTTTCTCGTGAAGCAAAAACGTGACCAATCCAAAAGCAGCTGGTGCCTTGTGCAACATAATTGCCAGAAAAACTATTATTTCAACATCAGCATGACTGGTGGTTGCAGCTGCACCCAAAGCTACACCGTCTGCAGCTGCATGCACCACCAAGCCAATAGTAGCAGTAATATTTCTCTCATTGGGGCTCAAATTCTCATTCTTCGCCTGAGTAATCTAAAATAAAATTCTGCTGTGTTTAAATGAACAAAACGTAACCTGATTACTCACCTGATCAACCAAAAGCATAAAAACAAATCCCAAAACCAAACTTATTCCTATAACGGAATAAGGATCACTGTGTTCTGGAATGCTCGACTCATTATGAGCATGAGGCAAATTTTCTGTTATAAGAGACCTCACCCCTTCCGGTATTATCACAGCCAATGCAGTCCCCACCAATAAACCAGCCCCAAATACAGTAATTTTCTTTAATTTATCCTAAAAAAAAATATATTAAACAACAAAACAAAAGTACTGCACATCTCACCTCAGAAAAACTAAAAAACAGCGGTATAGAGCCTGCCAAAAACGATCCAATAAGCATTACAAGAACGAGCAATATTAAAATAAATGTTTCCTCCATCGTTAAATGCGTTTTTTATCTATGAAAACTGTTTATCTATTTGTGTCATTAGTTTTCTCCCCGTGTTAACTTTCATTTACTAAATGCATACGTATGGTGATTTAAAAACACGTATTTTACACCATATTTTACTGTTAAACGTCAATTATTTACATACGCGACAGTTATTTTTGCGCTGGAAGGTTGGCGATCTTGGCGAAAAAATACCTTTATTATTGTTATTGTTTATAAGTTATTATTATTTATTTTACTAAACCCTTCAAGAAAATCTCCATTATAGTGTTTTTGTTTATATAATTTATTTAATTTATTTGTTTAATTAAAAAAACACACAGCAGTGTTAGTGCGTTTTGGTTTGTGCCGTTGGTATCACCAACTTGGTGAAGTGTCAAAATAGACGCTGATAAAAAGTGTTTGTAAATAATGCATTTAAAATGAATTTGCACACTATTTTTCAAGATTTTAACCCCAGGTGAGTATTTTTATGCAGTTATCAATCAACCTTTAGTATTAAACGCTTCACACCCCCTCTTAACACACTTATATAACCTCACTTAACATTACAATACGATTTTATTTGCAGTAAATTTGTGGTGCATACTTGTTTGTTCATATTCACGGCCCTGTTCGCTTTAAGATTGGATAATCGCGTGACATGGTCGTATTGGACGGTATTTACCCCTATCTGGGTTTGGAAGGTGTTGGTTATAACAGGGGCAACAGTTGGCAGCTATGTTTGGTGGCGATATCCACACTTTAGGTAAATTTATTTTGATTCATATCCGTGTTAAAATTACATTTTTTTGTTTTAGATTGGAGGGGGAAGCGTATATTCACTATAAATCGATGCTCATATCTTTGGCGTTGCATCTTATTTTATTGATGTTTGAGTTGTTGGTTTGTGATAAGTTGGAGTCTTCTAGACACTTGTGGACGCTAGTTTTTATCCCGTTGATTTTTATTTCCATAGTTAGCATAGCCATTAGCATATGGGCGGTAAAACACGATAGAAGTTTCGAGCTTGAATTATTTTGTGCGGTTAATGTTCTGCAATTTATATTTTTGGCGTTGAGATTGGATGGGTTCATCACGTGGTCTTGGGAGGTGGTTTTCGTGCCGCTGTGGATAGTGATGTGTCTTTCGTTGGTAATAATTTTGCCACAGTTCGATTTTATTTATTTATTTATCTACGTTCTTTGTTTTTCCAAGGTTGGTGTTTTGTACACGATTATTTTTGCGGCCATTCTCTTCAGGACCCCCGAAGTGAACGCGCAGCAGAGGCGGAGCAGTTTTCAGTCGGCCGTGGGGTACACTTTTTTGGTTATCCCAATTCTGATTTTTCAAGTAAATACAAATATAGTTTAGGTCGTAATTTTTTAATAATTACTGTGTTTTCAGGTGTTGTTGGCCAATAAACTGGACGACGACATAAAGATGTCGTACATTGCGGTGGTCAGTCCGTTGTTCATATCATTTTTCACGCTTATTTTAATGTCTTTTAGTGCCAAAGGAGGTAACAAATGTAAGTGTTTTTGTAATAATATTCGCAGGGTGAATACGTCGTTATCTCGTTTCCTATTGGTCGGGCGAAAAAAGTGCGAAAACAAAAAATGTAGGGGTTTAAGTTTTCAACATTTTTCTTAGTAGGCAAAACTTTCTGTATTTACTTGCCAAGGAGATAGAGGGCGCCAAAGTTTACAAAAAATTTTTTTTTTGTTTTATTATTTTTAAAAATATAATAAAATTAAATTTTGAACATTTTAAAAAATTACAATTTTGTAATTTTAAGATTTAGAAAATTTTATTTTATAGAACTTGAAAATTTTAAATTTTTTGACGATTTTATTAAATTTGGAGATTTTAAAGAATTTGTTAAAGTGGATTTTTTTTAAAATTTAAAAATGGTACAAAATACTGGATTTTTTTTTAATTTTAGAAATTTTGTAAAATTTGGAAATTTTGTAGTTTGAAAATTAAAAAAAGTTATAAAATCTTGAATATTTTAAAAATTTGTAGATTGGAAGAATTTGGGAATTTTTATGAATTTGGATTTTGAAGAAAATTTAACAAAACACTGATTTTTTTTTTAAATATTAGAAACGGAAAATTTAAGAAATTTGAAAAAATCATGAATTTTTGAATGTTTTAAAAAAAGAAAATTTTGGAAATTTTAAAAACTACAAGAAATTTGTAACTTTAAAAACTGGACAATCCGAAAGAAATTTAAAAAAATTACAAGAATTTTTAAAAATTTTGATATTTTCAAAATTTGAATTTTTTGACGATTTTGGAAAATTTGGAGATTTTAAAGAATTTGAAAATGTTAAAAAATTTGAAAAAATCATAAATTTTTGAATATTTTAAAAAAAGATAATTTTGGAAATTTTAAAAATTATAAGAAATTTGTAATTTTTAAATATTTAAAAATTGGACAATCCAAAAGAAAATTTAAAAAAATTACAAGAATTTTGTAATTTTAAAATTTTTAGAAGTTTTAAATTTTCAAAATTTGAATTTTTTGACGATTTTGTAACATTTGGAGATTTTCAAGAATTTTAAAATGTTGAAAATTTTGCAAGAAAATTTTAAAAAATCATAAAATTTTGAATATTCTTGTAAAATTTTTTTGTAAATTTAAAAAAGTTAAGGAATTTTGTAAAAATTTAATAAATTTTGTGAATTTGGCAACATAGCAAAAAACAAAAACTCAGATTCTGAGAATTTCTTTTGAAATTTGACAACCTCGAAAAAATTCCCAGTTTCAGTGTATTTTAAAAAATTTGATTTAAATTTTTGTAAACTTGGCAACATCCCAAAAACAAAAAATCCCAAGCAACATAAAAAACACGGTTTAAATTTTTTTAAATAAAAAAATATTGATTTAAATTGTGAATTTTAGTATTTTGGTGAATCGATATTGAAATAAATGGTAAATCCGACAACATTTCATCGAGCGATAACGAAAATATCGTAGAATTGAGGTTAGGTATCTGTCACTTTCAGTTGAATAGTGGCTAATTTGTGGGTTATGGTAAATTAACCTTAAAATTGACATTTGACAGCTCTGTAAGAAACACAACGTTTAATCTGTATAACAAAAATGTTGAAAATTTAAAGTTACACATTTTTCGCCTTAAAACTTTTTCTGTACGACCAATAGAAAACGAGATATTTATTACCCTGACTCAAACTTTCTTCTTTTTTGTGCTATCAAGCACGATACACAAAAAACGGTATGTGACGTAACATGAGTTTTATACGCTAAAGAAGTATCGCTGGTAGCGCCACCACTCGGCTGTTATCATCGTAACAAAAGTACAACTTTTGATAATCAGCTGTCAATCGCGTGTGTTACAAACGAGTGTTTTTGAGAATAAAGCCGGAAAATGTTAATAAATATCGAAAAAAACCGTGGCACGATTTGTTGTGTTGTTGGGTGTATTTCGAGAGGAAATCCTGGGTTGGGTTTTTATCGGTTTTCCAGTAAACAGTGTTAATCCGAATGAAGAAATAAATTTCATACAGTCCCTGTAAATATAAATTGTACCTATTAGCAGTGTTGTAACAGTTACAATATTTTCAGTATCTACCTACAGTTACAGTTACTTACCAAAATTTGTAACTAGATACAGATAAATATTTTATTGCAGTAACTAGTTACAGATACAGTTACCTTCAAAAAGTATCTAGATATTTTAAGATACACACAAATTAATATTTGTTTTAAAAAATTTAAAATAAAAATAAAACGGAATTTTAAAGTGACAACAAAAATATACATGTTTATAATTTTTATTTTTTTTATAATATTTAATTTAAAATAACTTATTTTTTATAATATTTTTTTTTAGCATTAATAACATTTCAAAATTGTAAATTTTCAAGATCTCTAGTATAACTTTATACTTTTCCACACAAACAAACTTTAACTGTCAAAAGTGCAGATTACAGAAAACTGTATCTACCACGGTTTTTAAAACCTTTTATAACCAGTTTAGTATATTTCTTTACTCAACGAAAGTAAATTCGTTAAAAAATAATAATAATAATAACAGTATGGCCACATATTATATGGACATACTGTTGGATGCGTTCAGAAATTAAAAATTGTGTCAGAAGTGGAAGTGGGCGTGTTTTACTTGTCTCAATAAATAATGGTCGCAGTTTAATTAAAAAAGTATCTTTGTATCTTAACACACCTAGTTACTTAGAATTTGTAACTAGTTACAGTTATAGTTACTAGATTGGGATAAGTAACTAGTTACACAAACAGATACATAAAAAGTATCTAGATACTGTATCTAGTTACTTGTAACTAGATACGTTACAACACTGCCTATTAGATACAATAAATACACATTTTAGTAATGATTAACGTGAAAAGTGTAAACATTTCAATTCAGTAATAATCGTCAAACAAATAAGTCGTCGAAATTTAAACAGCATTTAGCATTATTAAGAATTCTTTTAAGTCTCCACTCAACGGTATTACAACATTATATTATGTATTATATATTATATTATGTTGCCATGAATTCGTAGGTATATTTTGTTGTTTAAAATGCAGTTGTCGGCGTTTTTTAGAGAACTCAAACATAAAAATGGTTGATTTTAAGGTTATGTTTGTGCAAAAATTACTTTTTACTAATTTCTTAAAAATGTCCAAACTTAAATATAAATTATATTAGGCAAAGTTATCGTTAGTTAATTCTGCACCAACAAATGTACTTACCGAATTGGATCTTTTGGCAAAACATGAAAATGCAACGATTTAGTTCTTGAATTTTATTTACAATTAAAAACGCAATAATTCACCATGATCCCTTAGATAAAATGCACACACTAACGTAACTATATAAGCATTTAAGCGATGAGTTTCTTAATCAATTATATAAAGAATAATCAATCGAAATCGAGTAGTAAACCAGTTTTTTAGTTTTTTCCTTGCAACGTAAAACACAAATAACGTGCGCGATTTAGCTGTGCAATTGAACAAAATGATGTACAGTTCGTATGCGTTAACCCGATACTTTTTTAGCGTATAACCAGTAGGGTGATTAATTTCCGCAAAGTTTTTGTTTTCTTCGGTGCTCAAGCAAAATATTAATCTGCATATAGAAAAAAAAATTCTCAACAAGTTTGAGCTCTTAATATAAATTTTAAGTACTTACTATTTAAATTTAAAGTTTTACCGTTTAAAATGCATTTAAAAAATATATTTTTTTTTTCAAATTTTTAATGCGCTTACCCACCTTTGACAATATTGCAAATCGGTTGAATACACCTTATGGGTAATTTCACGCTCTTTAAAATTGCTTTTGAGTTTTTTTTGTAACTCGCATTGGTTCACCAGTAGGAGTCGTCAAAGGACAGTTTTTGAAAAAAATCAGTTTTTTTACAAACCGCAAAAAGTAGGGAGAAAAAAGGGCTGAATCATAAAAAAAAGTTATCCAACCAATATTTAATGAATTTACAGCCATTTTTATAACTGAAAACGTAAGAAATTAATAATTACCAACTCATAATGTTATTTAGATTGATTTTTTCTATTTATAATCATTATATTTCCCTACACTAAGAAGTTTTTTTAAATTATTGATTTCTCACTTATAATGAATACTTATGAAAACAACAGATAAATTCATAAAAAAACAATAAGAAAATTGTAACGTGGATTTTGCAATTTTTCAACATTTCTGTCATATAGCAAAAAAATATAAATGAAGATTATTTAATTTTTTGAAGCGAAATTTGAAGTATGTTACATAACCTTCTGTATATTCCGATTAAAGTTTTGTTGTTTTTTTATGAATTAATGTGTTGTTTTCATATTCATTATGAGTGAGAAATCATAATTATTTTAAAAAAGTTCTTAGTGTAGGGAAATATAATGATAATAAATAGAAAAAATCAATCTAAGTAACATTATGGGTTGGTATTTATCAATTTCTTACGTTTTCAGTTATAAAAATGGCAGTAAATTTATTAAATATTGGTTGGATAACTTTTTTTTATGAATCAGCCCTTTTTTCTCACTACTTTTGGCGATTTGCTCGAAAAAATAAAAAAAAACGATTTTTTTCAAAAACTGTCCTTTGACGACTCCTACTGGTGAACCAATGCGAGTTACAAAAAAAACTCAAAAGCAATTTTAAAGAGCGTGAAATTCCCCATAAGGTGTATTAAACCGATTTGCAATATTGTCAAAGGTGGGTAAGCATTAGAAATTTGAAAGAAAATATATATTTTTTACATGCATTTTAAACGGTAAAACTTTAAATTTAAATAGTAAGTGCTTAAAATTAATATTAAGAGCTCAAACTTGGTGAGAATGTTTTTTCCTATATGCAGATTAATATTTTGCTTGAGCACCGAAAAAAAACCAAAAACTTTGCGGAAATGAATCACCCTAATAACCAGCTACCGGTTTATGTGTATTATATGAGCAAATATGCTGTTTTAGGGTGGTTCGGTATGAGAAAGGACTTCTGCTCTTTCGTGCTGGGTATGTGTCCGCTGCTTCAGGAGTACGCCAACATAGCTTACCATTCGGAACGGCGCGCCAATGGCGTAGAACTCCAGCAAGTGGACAAAAACGACAAGTATAACCTTAAAAAGAACGACCACCTGAAACCGGTGCTTCCGATAGTATCGATCGAGACCCCAGACTGAACAAAAACAAAACATAAAACAAACGACAACGCCGCAAATCGAAGAAATAAACAAAAAGAGTTCGAAACAAACGTTTTTAGGCGCGATAGTAGACTTTACAAGGCAGCTTTTGTACATAATATTAAATCATACGTCTTTTTAGTTATTTTAATTGATCTTCCATTTAATTTAATGATTTTTTAATATACTATACTGTATTAGTGGAAAAAGTGAGGTTAGACACGTCTGGCAGATTGGTAAAAAGTTAGGTTAAAATCGCTTGACAGTTGTCAGATAAAATGAGTATTTATTTTAAAACACTTTACTGTATACAATATTTGCCCTAACAAACAAATTAGATGTACGCGCTCAATATTTTGTACAAAATTATTTTATGCATATTGTAATTTATTTTAAGTTATTGCTAGGTTACAGCAGATACAAATTCCGTGGTAGTATGTTAAAAAAAATGTGATAAAATTTGAGTTTTTGTGCCAATTATATGAATTAATTAAGTTCTACTTACTAATAAATCAATAAACCTATTTTACTCCCTATTCCTATCAAACATAACATATCCCTTCACTTGAATTTGAATTGCTTAACAATCCGCCCCAAAAAGCGAATACATACAAATCCATAAAAAGATAACTATGCCAAAAATAATATCAGATTCTAGTTCATCCCCTTATTTTTGGTTTTGCAAATATTGAATCACATTATTTTCAGCTAAGCAGATCAAAAAATATTTAACAAAATATATGTTGGATACATAAAATAATAATTTATATACCAGACTGACTTTAGATGTCAAAATTTATGGGTTTTTCTGCTGAAAATGTCTTTAAAAATAGCTAAAAACATACTTTTGGCGGTTATAAAACTTTTTGACATTTTGGTATTCAAAGGTCCCAAACCTATGGTATTATTCATGTAAACGCCATCTATCGCTCTGTAGTTGCACTACCACTTTCACTTGATGCAATGATTTTAGCAAAAATAAATTTCATACAGTCTAGAGATGGGTAATTCAATCATTTATTAGTGATCCGTTGTGTGTAAATATGAAAGATAATCATTTATATATTAGTGCAGTGATCACAATTTTAATTGCCCAGGCAGCTTGTTGTATATATGCAGTATACTGCCCAACTATGGAGAAAGGCAGTAACTGCTAAACAAGAAATTTGTGGGAAATTAGCATAAACTACATTTTTATAAAAAGCAGTAGGTATTTAACTGATTTATTTAACTTAAAAGATAGTTTACTGCATTTCTTTGTTGAATTAAGATACAAAATGTCCATAGCTTTATCATAGCACAAGAAAACGCATTTAGAATTTTTTTGTAGTAGGGTATAATGAAAAAAAAACTCTACAGCACATGTCCATAACAAGCACTGTGATTGGTCACAATTAAACTTAACAATTATTGATACTTTAAAATATGATTTTGTTAAGAAAATATTTTATCCTTTGATTTTGTTGATTACTATAATTGCAAAATATTATCACAAAGTATTAAAAATTCTTACACGGGAAATGTTAATAGTACGGAAGGAAGGAAGGAAGTCAATCTATAATTCAGGCTTAAACGTTGTATTAACTTATTTATTAAGTCGTTGTGTGAAGTTTAAAACCCCTGCATCTCAGTGTACATTGATTTTGATTACGTAAGCGTGCTTGCAGCATGTACGAATAGATGGCGCTGATGTTTGGTTGTCAATTTAACGAATAAAACACAATCTAGCGTGTTGTCACTTTGACAGCTGTCATACGGCATAGTTATATTACTAATTGAATAGAGAATAATTCAGTTATTTAGTCTTATATTTGAATTACGTAAGTTCCCTCTCCGCGCATTCTATTTTTAACTGTCCGCGCACGGAAGTGCCTAGCGGCGAGAAACCGAACCAGTCGATTCCCGAGGTCCGTTTAGTTCAAGACCATGTTGGGAGCCGTAGCAAGAGCAAGTTCAGGCCTTTTGGCCGGCAAAACCGCCGAAAAATTGGGCGCAGAGACCCTTAAAGCCACCGCCGCGTACAATGGACAACGTGAGTACAAAAATTTCGTAATTTGAACGTGTTTTTTAACCTGCAAAGTCTAGTTTTGTTCGGCCATCGTTATGTCACAATTTTAACATCGAATATTAAGTTTTTACGTGTTGAAACGATTGATAATCCCTTAAATTACCACCTTTGAACTGTACTTAGTAAAATCCACCGGGAAAACACTTATTTTTTACATATTTAGGTTACATAATATCTTATCAAAATCGCCATTTTGAAGTTATGTAAAACTCAACCTAAGGGTTTAAACGCGTTAAAATTGGTGTTATTTCTGTTTTAGAGAGAGGTTTGGCCGCCAAAGCCGCTCCCACCCCCAGCGGTAGGGTAGTTGCAGTTATTGGTGCCGTTGTGGATGTCCAGTTCGATGAAGCTCTTCCCCCAATTCTTAACGCTTTGGAGGTTGCAAACCGCACCCCCAGGCTGGTCCTCGAAGTGAGTAAATTTGGTTTTCAGTATTTTCGGCGTCAAGTCGAATTTTAGAGTGTCAGTGATTTGAGGTTATACGTTGTATGTTTCTTTGCTTAGGTTGCGCAGCATTTGGGAGAAAACACCGTGCGTACCATCGCCATGGACGGTACTGAGGGTTTGGTGAGGGGACAGCAGGTGGCTGATACCGGCTTCCCCATTCGTATCCCCGTTGGGGCGGAAACTTTGGGGCGCATCATCAACGTGATCGGAGAGCCTATTGACGAAAGGGGCCCCATTCCCACCGACAAGGTGGCCCCCATTCACGCTGAGGCGCCCGAATTCGTTGACATGAGTGTCGAACAGGAGATTCTCGTCACTGGTATTAAGGTAAACAGCTTGATAACTTTTTTATTGCAAATAAATATTAATTTTTTTCTTTTTTACTGTGTTAAGTAACACTCATAACGCTTAATTAAATATATTTTATTGGAAAAAAATTAATGTTTCTATTTTTTAATGCTATTTTAGATTTTCGAAAAACACCGTTTTGCGGAAATAATTTAATAATTTTTGTATTACAAATAATTGTTAATTTTTTTCTTTTTTACTGTGTTAAGTAACACTTATAACGCATAATTAAATATATTTTATGTGAAAAAAATTACGGTTTTTATTTTTTTAATGCGATTTAATATGATCAAAAAATACAGTTTTATGGAAATAATTCAATAATTTTTGTATTGCAAATAATTAGTAATTTTTTTCTTTTTAAATGTTTTAAGTAACACTTTTAAATCATAATTAAATATATTTTATTGAAAAAATAAATGTTTTTATTTTTTTTATGCTATTTTAGATTTTGAAAAAACACCGTTTTGCGGAAATAATTCAATAATATTTATATTACAAATAATTATTGATTTTTTTCTTTTTGTTAAGTGACACTTATAACGCACAATTAAATATATTTTATTTTAAAAAAGGTTTTTACTTTTTTAATGCTATTTAAGATGGTCAAAAAGTACAGTATTGTGGAAATAATTCAATAATTTTTGTATTTCAAATAATTATTTATTTTTTCTTTTTTACTGTGTTAAGTAACACTTATAACCCATAATTAACTATATTTTATTAGAAAAAAATAAATGTTTTTATTTTTTTAATGCTATTTTAGATTTTCAAAAAACACCGTTTTGCGGAAATAATTCAATAATTTTTGTATTAGAAATAATTATTTCTTTTTTACTGTGTTAAGTAAGCCTTATTACATACATAGAAAAAAAAATGAATTAAACTTATTAATGTCTAATAGGCAGAGTTAATTTTTTTTTTTTTTAATCATTTTTTAATTTAAATCACATTTTTTAATCGAAATCATAGTAGGCATTTTTGGATTAACAGGTTAAGTGCCACAATTAAAAAAAAAAACAAAAAATTCAACATAAATAAATTATTTAATGTTTATTTTAAATAATCAATATACCGTAAAAGAGATTTTATCAGAAAAGTATTTCATGTGTCTGTTTCTACCAAATCAATAAATTTATATAATTTTTTATTTAAAATGTGATTTAAATCCTAACAACCCTGCTATTAGGTAATAGATAATAATAATATTTATTATTTGAATTATCAAAATTATAAAAGTGGGAAAAAATGCTTAACATTTCTAAGAAAATTTCATACAAAAAATCAATCTAAAATTTCCGAAAAATCTGAATTGCAAATTAATCATAGATCGCAATCCACAAAACAAGGTCTGATCTATCTCGTACTAAAAATACAAAAAATCACTACAACACTGCACAGAATCTAACGGCGGCCATTTTTATGTTGTTTACAATTCTCGTGCTTTGAGTTTTTTCTGTTTATACAGTTTTAAACGTTGTGTGTCATGTAATCAAACAGTCAAATTTTAGTTTTAAGGTTAATTTACCATAACCCACAGCACAAGAATTGTAAACAACAAAAAAATGCGCGAAACGACATGGAACAGACCTTGTTATACAGGGTGTTATGTAATTAATGTTATATATTAAAATACTGAATACCTTTTTACATAAGGAATAGAGGAAAAATATTTAAAAAAACATTTTTCCAAAGATAAAGAAAAAATATGCATTAGAAGTTTTTTATATTTTTTGTGATACGCCACTGGTTACACACTTGGTTTATTTCTGCACACTTGTATTTTGTGAGTACATAGATACCAACCAACAAAGTAGCTATGCGTTGCCAGATGTAAAAAATTGTTACTATAATTTTTTTTTGCAAAAAATAAATAAAAACTCAATAAATACAAAAGTTTTATGCCCTTAAAGTTCTAATACCCTTCTGTATTTATTTACTGATCAAGCTATTAGCTTAAGCAATGATTAGAAAATTTAGTACCTTTGAAATTTAAAATCCATAACCACAAAATTAATTTTTTCATCAGTTTTTTTCTCTGTTTACTCAAATGAAATTGGGACCAGTTCACAGGTTAAACTTTAAACATTTAATTTGTGTAAATAAATCCAAAAGCACTTCCCTTAGTTAAGATGTTTACAATTTGAAAACATAACCTAAAATTTAAAAGAAATGCACTAGATTCTGTCATAATAGTTGGCAGATTTTGTTTGAATTTACCTTCAGTACAAAAATGACATAACCAACAATTAATAAAAACGCCAAATTGACAATTTGCATTGTTAATTTTGTCATTTTTGTAATTAAGCAAAATTTAAACAATGTTTGTCAACTTTTTTGAGAGATTTTGGAAAGACTGTTGTTACCAACCATAACATAATAAATCCACCAGATTAACCTAAAGTTCCTAGTCGATCAGTGGCGTACTTTTTGGTAGGATAAAGGTTATTATAAATTATTTTTAGACTTTGGAATTTAGAAAAAAAAGTTTCAGGTGCTTCTTTATGGACCCTAAGGAACAACCCATTTTAATATATAACATTAATTACATAACACCCTGTATGTATTGTGCCATAGATAAAAAAACGGTTGTCGTAGGTCGTCGACTTGTTGGCTCCATACGCCAAGGGAGGTAAAATCGGTCTTTTCGGTGGTGCCGGAGTAGGCAAAACCGTATTGATCATGGAACTCATCAACAACGTTGCCAAAGCTCATGGTGGTTACTCAGTGTTCGCCGGTGTTGGCGAACGTACCCGCGAAGGTAAGATAATCTCTTTTCGTGCAACGAACAAAAAAAAACGCTTCCTCAAACTCCAGGTAACGACTTGTACCACGAGATGATCGAATCCGGCGTCATCTCGCTGAAAGACAAGACCTCCAAGGTCGCTCTCGTCTACGGTCAGATGAACGAGCCCCCAGGCGCCAGGGCTCGCGTGGCTCTGACCGGTTTAACCGTCGCGGAATATTTCCGCGACCAAGAGGGTCAGGACGTGCTGCTTTTCATCGACAACATCTTCAGATTCACTCAAGCCGGTTCCGAGGTGTCCGCCTTGCTCGGGCGTATCCCCTCCGCCGTGGGTTACCAACCCACCTTGGCCACCGACATGGGTAGCATGCAGGAGAGGATCACCACCACCAAGAAGGGTTCCATCACCTCCGTACAGGTAACAAAGCGTTCTAACGTTTAAGTTTAGGTTTGGTCTTTGGATGGTGGTAAGTCCGTATTAGTCCTTATTTGGGGATTCCCCTGCAAGTATTCTTTGCGAAAAAGTTTTTTATTAAGAGTGATAGATCTTTGATCAACGAGTTGTTATTATTATTTTTTGACGTGCGTATTCTATAAAGGAAGGTTTTGAAGTGTCGAAAAAAAAACGGTAAAATTGGGAAAATAACCGGTTCTCTTTCCAGTCCTTCTTTTGGTAAAAATTGAATTTTTTTGGAATTATAAACATTTAAAAAAATGACAATTCACATCTAAACATTATTTTAATTGAAAAAAAATATCCTTTGAAAAACTATGTTAAAAAAAATACAGAAAAAATCAGAAAAAGGAAAGAAAAGACATAATTTTCAGATTTTTTAATAAATTTAAATTTTTAACTTTTCTAAAACGAGGTTTTTTTATTACTTTTTGACTCTTCTTAAGGTTCTTCCAAAGTTTCAGATTTTTAAACTAATTTTCAAGAAAAAATCCTAAAACAGATTTTTAAATTAATTTTCAAAAAAAAATCTGAAAAAATACTAAAAAAGTAAGAAAAAATCATATTTTTTTTTTCAAACGAGGTTTTTTATTACTTTTGACTCTTCTGAAGGTACTCCCAAAGTTTGAGATTGTTAAATTAATTTTCAAAAAAAAATCATAAAAAATCCTAAAAAAGTGAAAAGAAAAATCATAATTTCAAACCAGGTTTTTTCTTACTTTTTGACTCTTCTAAAGGTACTCCCAAAGTTTCAGTGTATTTGTGAATTTGTTAATTTTTTAGAAAAATAAACATCAAAATTCCCTTTTTTCGTTGGCTCAACCCTACTACAGGGTCCGGCAACAGAATTGAACGGTTTTAAAAATGCTGCTATGGAAATACTTTTGATTTGATATATGTCAAATAGTGACAGACTTGTACCTTATTGCCGAAAGTTTCGTGTACAATGGCAATTAAAAATTGTGTGCAGAAATTGAGTCGATTGACTTTATCAATGGGATTTAGCCTCTGGACTGTCGGTTTTTTGGATGGAGTTTTAAATCCAGATGTAACATTCGTCGCCTACTTTGGTCTGAAATGTGTAGAGCAATCGAGTGCCGCTCAAACGCTTCTCTGACTCTTCCAATATTGTCTTGTGTACAAACTGTACGAGTTCCAGCGGCAAATTTTGCCTCTTTCGTTAAAATCTCTTACCCATCTGAAAATGGCATTTTTTTATGGGACTTCAGCTCGCACTTGAAAATTATATTCACGACGAAAGCGTCTCTGCGTTTGTATACGAAGGACTGGGTCAGGGTAAACGAATTTACAGCAAATATCCGTTGATTAACCGGCCAGTTTGACATTGCACACGAAATAAGTCTGTCACTATTTGACATATACCAAATCAATAGTATTTCCATAGCAGCCTTTTCAAAACCGTTCAATTCTGATGCCGGACCCTGTACAAAGCTTGTCATCTTATAATGGAGAGATACACAAGTGCTAAAAAAACAACACTCAATTTCTTTGTCCTACCAAATCTAAAAGTAAAACAAAGTCGTACCTGTTTTGCACCTTGTTCAATTCCACTTCAAAGATCTATCACTCTTATTAAAAAAACCCTTTACCATGTGAAGAAACCATAAAACAAACCGGATGTCCGTTGCAGGCCATCTACGTGCCAGCCGACGATTTGACCGATCCCGCCCCTGCCACCACCTTCGCTCACTTGGACGCCACCACCGTGCTGTCGCGTGCCATCGCCGAGCTGGGCATCTACCCCGCCGTCGATCCCCTCGACTCCACCAGCCGTATCATGGACCCGAACATCATCGGGCACGAGCACTACAACGTCGCGCGCGGCGTGCAGAAGATCCTCCAGGACTACAAGTCCCTGCAGGACATCATCGCCATCCTGGGTATGGACGAGCTGTCCGAGGACGACAAGCTGACCGTGGCGCGCGCAAGAAAGATCCAACGTTTCCTTTCGCAGCCCTTCCAGGTCGCCGAGGTGTTCACCGGCCATCCCGGCAAGCTGGTGCCGCTCGTCGAGACCATCAAGGTAAGTCGAGATCATTTTTTTTTTCAGCCGTTTCTTTGATGTGTTCTCCCAAAATCGCGTAGCGAAGGTTCCCAACAATTTCCCAACGAAACCCATCATCCAGTTAGTCCATCTGACAGTTAAATTCCATATCGATCGTTGTGAGCACAATGCCATCCATGGAAATTATCTGCCAGATAACTAACCGCAACTTTAACTGGGCATCGATAAACCGTCTCTAAGAACGACGCAAATTTCCTGCTTCGTTTCTTTGACTTGTTCCCTCAAAATCGCGTAGCGAAAGTTCCCAAAAATTTCCCAACGAAACCCATCTTTGGTTAAGTTCCAGTTAGTCCATCTGACAGTTAAATTCCATATCGATCGTTGTGAGAACAACGCCATCCATGGAAATTATCTGCCAGATAACTAACAGCAACTTTAACTGGGCATCGATAAACAGTCCCTAAGAACGACGCAAATTTCCTGCTTCGTTTCTTTCATTTGTTCCCTCTTAATCGCGTAGCGAAAGTTCCCAACAATTTCTCAACGAAACCCAAGCCAAATCTCTTTTGTTTATGCAAGCAACGTATTTCGATATTGCCGACTAAAGGCCGCTTTATCGATCTTTGGTCAAGTTCCAGTTAGTCCATCTGACAGTTAAATTCCATATCGATCGTTGTGAGAACAATGCCATCCATGGAAAATATCTGCCAGATAACTAACAGCAACTTTAACTGGGCATCGATAAACAGTCCCTAAGAACGACGCAAATTTCCTGCTTCGTTTCTTTCATTTGTTCCCTCTTAATCGCGTAGCGAAAGTTCCCAACAATTTCTCAACGAAACCCAAGCCAAATCTCTTTTGTTTATGCAAGCAACGTATTTCGATATTGCCGACTAAAGGCCGCTTTATCGATCTTTGGTCAAGTTCCAGTTAGTCCATCTGACAGTTAAATTCCATATCGATCGTTGTGAGAACAATGCCATCCATGGAAAATATCTGCCAGATAACTAACAGCAACTTTAACTGGGCATTGATAAACCGTCCATAAGAACGACGCAAATTTCCTGCTTCGTTTCTTTGATTTGTTCCCTCAAAATCGAGTAGAGAAGTTTCTGAACAATTTCTCAAACGTCAAAAAAAGTTTTTTCTAAATATTATTAATTTCTTAGGGTTTCCAAGAAATCTTGAACGGAAAGTACGACCACCTCCCTGAAGTGGCTTTCTACATGGTCGGGCCTATCGAAGAAGTCGTCCAAAAGGCCGAAAAATTAGCTGAGTCAACCTAATTATGTAATTAAACATTATTTATACATGTTTTATTCCATCTTCAATGACTTTTGTTTTGCAAAGGTTTCCAATCAACAGCATAGCAGACACCGTTATAATTTTTTTACAACTTGTTTTAAAAATGCAATGAGGTGTAATTGTTGTATTTACTTTTAATTTTAATAAAATAGTACGTTAATCTATTTGTTTTTTTTTATTATTCCTTTTCAGTGATTTAAAAAAATGCTTCTTAAAAAATAACCAAATACAAATCCGAAAATTTCAAAATTTTTGGTTTAAATTTTTAAAAAGTACCAGGATCTGGGATTTTTCGGAAATCTGGCAACATCGCATTGTATCAGGAGTACACCTCCTCGCTTTTCTGCGATCCTAATACAAATCCGAAAATTTCAAAATTTTAAGAAACGGTTTGAATTTTTAATAATTTTAAAAAAATACCTGAATCTGGGATTTTTCGGAAATCTGGCAACATCGCATTGTATCAGGAGTATACCTCCTCGCGTTTCTGCTATCCTAATACAAATTCGAAAATCGCAAAATTTTAATAAAAATTTAAACCATTTCATAAAATTTGAAATTTTCGAATTTGTATTAGGATCGCAGAAACGCGAGGAGGTATACTCCTGATACAATGCGATGTTGCCAGATTTCCGAAAAATCCCAGATCCTGGTACTTTTTAAAAATTTCTTAAAAATTTAAACCGTTTCTTAAAATTTTGAAATTTTCGATTTTTTATTAGGATCGCAGAAAAGCGAGGAGGTATACTCCTGATACAATGCTATGTTGCCAGATTTCCAAAAAATCCCAGATCCTGGTACTTTTTAAAAATTTCTTAAAAATTTAAACCGTTTCTTAAAATTTTGAAATTTTCGAATTTTTATTAGGATCGCAGAAAAGCGAGGAGGTGTACTCCTGATACAATGCGATGTTGCCAGATTTCCAAAAAATCCCAGATCCTGGTACTTTTAAAAAATTTCTTAAAAATTTAAACCGTTTCTTAAAATTTTGAAATTTTCGAATTTTTATTAGGATCGCAGAAAAGCGAGGAGGTATACTCCTGATACTTTGCGATGTTGCCAGATTTCCAAAAAATCCCAGATCCTGGTACTTTTTTAAAATTTCTTAAGAATTTAAACCGTTTCTTAAAATTTTGAAATTTTCGAATTTTTTATTAGGATCGCAGAAAAGCGAGGAGGTATACTCCTGATACAATGCGATGTTGCCAGATTTCAGAAAAATCCCAGATTCGAAAATTTCAAAATTTTAGGAAATGGTTTAAATTTTTAAGAATTTTTGATATATAATGAGAGATAATTTACCACTTACCTTATAGAGTAGACACAAATAAATACAGCAGGTAAATTGATAAATAAAACACATAAATAATACTTAAACTACATATATTATTAATTCATTATATCAAAGTACAGTCTGGGGTTACAAAGTACAGTGCATTTAATAAATCACAACCCTATTAAACCCACTGTATATCAAAAAATTGACAATATCCACATATCATTACAAAATAGGTTAAATAAAAAAAAAACAACATTACAAGATATACATTAATGTACAAAACAGTTATTAATAAAAACGGCCGTAAAACACCCGGTATATAAAATAAATCGACGGGAAGCACAGTAATCAACGAAATTCCTCTTTAATCTCACAATGTGTAAATTTGGCAACGTAGCTTAAGCCATCGAGAAAAAATATTAGTGTAATATCAATTTTTTTAAGTAAACTCGATGGCCGCGCTAAAGTTGTTCACTCAGTACATACATAAGTTGCTTACAGCCATTCAATGGAATGTTAGGACAATTTGGCACGTAACACAATATCCGGTGATGTATATAAAAAATAGGGTTAAAAACACCCTTAAACATGTCACATCAAGCAATTAGGGGTGACTACACGATATAAATAAACAGTCTAAACTTAGATTGCGTGCTAATAAATCTGAAGCGGTTTTTTGACTAGTTAAACAAGGGTACAGAGGTAACGATCGACAGAAAAAGCGTTAAAACAATGTTAAAATCTTTTAGTAACTATATAATAATTAAAATTGCACGTTTGCGGCAAAATCACGGAGCGTATGCTCCTGCTCGGGCGCCAATTTAAATTAATCGTATTGGTCGGGCAAAAAAAGTTTCAAGACGAAAAATGTGGGGATTGAAGTTTTGAGCATGTTTGGTTAAGGGAAAAACTGTCTGTATTTAGCTCCTAAGATGATAGAGGGCGCCAATGCTTGTTCATATTTTTGTCTTCTTCTAACTTCTCAGGGATTAAGTATAGAAAGTTTTGCCCGTAATCAAATATGTTTAAAACTTCGAGCTCCACATTTTTTGTCTTGAAAATTTTTTTCTCCGGTCAAAAAAAAAAAACGCGAGTTGGCGCCCGAGCAGGGACCTCGAAAATTTGGATTCCGCCTTTCAGATGTTTCTCTCATGATTTTGCCGCGCAGCGCGCGTTCCCCTTAATACAAAGGATCACAGAAAAAATTCCAACGACCTCGACCCGCACACACCATCTACCTGCATCAAATGTTCGAGCTGTGAATTTTCTGCTGCACCATGTCCAGCAGTATGTCCGAATACTGCTCCATCACGTTTACGACGGAGTTGGCGCTGGTTGCACTACTCTTAGCAACTAGATCGTTGAGCTTTTTGACGGCGTCCGTCTGATTGACGTCGATGTTGCTGTTGCTCTGCCTGAGGTCGGTGAGGATGCAGTCGTGCAGTATTTTGTGCGTGCGGATTATCGACATCTTTACCCGGTCGATTTGCGCCTGGGACTCCCCGGCGCCCGAATCCCCCCCGTCCTGGATCATCAGGTTGCCGTAAAGTTGCACCACGTTTTCGGCGGCTTTGGTGAGCTTTTTTATCGTGTCGTCGCACAACTGATTCGATACTGAAAACGCGAAAAAATGCTTTAGAAGAACACCCTCATACCCACACGATAGTTTTTGTTCAGCCTGGCTGAATACTAAAATTACCAAAGCATTTTCCGCAACAACCTAGATAAGAAAAAGCACAAAGGCACGAACAAATTTTAGAAATATTCCCTCCTTGTCCTTCTACCAGGTCAAAGGTGTAAATATGCAATCAGAGGGTGTTCAAAAACGAAAACTTGTTTCGTTCATTGTTCTCTCGGAATTTCTGTTGGTGGAATGCACCAAACTGTTTAGTTGCGGTTTATAATTATTAACTAAAGGTAAGTCAATTTCAAAGTATTATTACTCATCGCGGTTTAAAATGTCAAAAATTGCGTCTAGTTTTGGTTCATAAGGTCGCGTGAAAATCGTGTAAATCTATTAGTGTTAGGATAAACACTAGATAGATTAAATTTTCAGCACACTTACAGTGAAATAAATGGAAATAAATTAGTGTCAAAATGAACACTATGAAGTCGCACGAACTGTGTTAAATGGGTTACACTACAAGGGTATAACCTCTAGAGTTAAAACAACACTAATATTCACACTAAACTTAAGGTGAAAATTTAAACTCTAATTAAGTGGACCTGCTCAAGCTATAACTATAGTGTTCTCTAGTGAAGCCTAGTGTGAAGGTTTTTTTACTGCGTGGTTAGTAAATATTATACTTTTGGAGGCCTGTAATTTTTAGGAATGTTTCCCTAAGAAAATTCGCTGAATTTCAAATAAATGTAGGTAACGATGGTAGGGACATAGAGGCAGAATCACTTTTAAATGTAACACCCGAAACTTTGTGTTTTGTTTTGGTGTTGGGGAATATTTCTAACATTTGTTCAACATATCGCCAAAGTAACAAAGGGACGACACAGATGCAAAAAGCGCATGCGACACTTACTTTCGATCGACGATAAGTCTAAACTTTCGATTGAATTAAAATCGTCGTTAGTGATCGTTGTGTCGAAATGAATGGTGTGACGTGATGCTACAAGAAAAAATACTATGGGTGAGACACACCAAGCGTGTAGAATAGGGTGTCCCTTATTTTTATTTTTTTACGCATACCCTCTAATTATATTTATTACTTGTTTATATACTCCCAGTAAAAATTTCAGCTCATTCTATAAACGGGAACCCGTGCCGACTTGCATCTAAACCCTCCGTTAGCCAACGTTAGGCGCGCGCGGTATTTTGTAACACGAAACACTTTAAAAAGAAGATATACTTCATGACTGTATTTTTTTTAATGATTTTATTAAATATTTGTTTCTATCATTTGTTTCACTAATTTAGTTAATTTTATCCCTTAAATATATTAATATATTAATTAGTATTGCTAAAATATACTGTTATATGAAATTTCAGACAGTTCAATAAGTTTTCGGTAGTCATCTCTCACAATAGACTCTTTTAGTTATTTAGATGAAAACCCATTAAGTTTATCAATTTCAGAGTTTACGGCCTATTCACCAGACCCTTCCGGGTAACTAGCCACTCCCTGTGAAAATATACATTTTTATCAAAGTACACACATAAATAAAATTATATTTTAACATTTGTCAATAATTTATAATATAAGGGTCACATAATAACAAACACAAAATGACTTACGATCGAAGACCTCGCGACCAACCGTGTTACAAAATACCGCGCGCCTAACGTTGGCTAACGGAGGGTTCAGATGCAAGTCGGCACGGGTTCCTGTTTATAGAATGAGCTGAAATTTTTACTGGGACTATATAAACACGTAATAAATATAATTAGAGGGTATGCGTAAAAAAAATATAAATAAGGGACACCCTAGTGTAGAATGGCGAGTGTAGTGTTATGTGGCTTACCTTTCGATTTTTCTTTGTTGTTGTTGTTGTTGAGATGTTTTCGGGGAGTCACATGGGGCATGTTGTTGTTCTCGTAGTTGCCGCTTCTCGTCCTAGGCGGCGCTGTAGGTTTCTTGCTGTCGATGTCGTCGTCGGACGTCGAGATGTTTTCTACACCCACCGTACTCAAGTTACCTACAACAGAGTGATAACATTTTAGTCTCTCCCTCTGTTAACACTACACGTCTTGTCGTGCTCACTTGTGGAGTATGATTGCTTCTTCCTGCTGTTCAGGGCTTTGCTCTGCAGCGAGTTCATCTTGTTGTGCGAGCTGATGGTAGGCCGCATCAGTCTGGAAATTTTGTTGCTCTTGTCATTGCTGTCGTTTTCGCTGTCTGAAGCGTTTAGGACGGTTGTAGAACGGCTACGTTGCATAGAAGACGAGCTGTTCTTCTGGTACCGTGACGTAGTGCTCATGCGCGACGCCGAAGACTTTTTGCCCGACACTGCGGAGACATCAATTAGGACTCGCTTAATTTAAACCAAGAAGAATTTAAGCAGGAAGACGTAGATCATAGATCATAGATAGTTTTAAAGATACATTGCATTTCACATTTAAATATTTTAGGTGACTATTGTCCAGGACTATTAATGATCAGTAACCATGATAACCATGGATACTGTCACATTAACCCACATGTAGAATTTCACAGGTTTGTTGATACAAAATAGTATTGAAAATACACTCACAGGCAAAATAAAAAAAACATTGCAATTTCCAATATTCTTCCTGTATGAAGAACTAAGGTTGCTATGGTCCATCCATAGCCTACGGAGGATGACAGTGACAGTTTTGTTGAATCATCCCATACTTGGACATGTCATATACAGCTTTCAAAAGGTATCAAATTGTTTTTTGTAAATTAATGTGTTAATTTTGAGGTGTCTTCTTACTTTTAAAAATGTCTCCGACTGATGTACTTTACTTCTTGTGACGTTTAAAACACTTGCCACGTAATACTGTGGCCGTCCATCCTGGATTAAATTAATGGCTCTGGCAACATCAGTCGGAGACATATCCATTTTTTAAAGTAAGAAGACACCTCAAAATTTAAACATTAATTTGCAAAAAACAATTTCATAGCTTTTGAAAGCCGTGTATGACATGTCCAAGTATGGGATGATTCAACAAAACTGTCACTGTCATCCTCCATAGGCTATGGATGGACCATAGCAACCTTAATTCTTCATACAGAAAAATATTGAAAATTGCAATGTTTTTTAAAAAATCCATATTTTCCACAAAAATAAATATATCGAGGTGAACCAAAAACAAAACTGTTAAAAATAGATGTGACTTGATAAATAAAACTTAATTTACAACAATATACGGTTTTGCCACTCTACAGAGTGTCTTAAACTTATGGTAAAAAACATATTTTTGTTTAAACCTGTATATTATAAACGTACGTCTATTTTTTGTAATTTTTTAAAATGTGAACGATTTTCCATTAATTTATCTACAATATTTTTTAATATTCGTTTAAATCCGACATCAAATAAAAAAGTTATTTGCGATTCAAATTCATCGAAAGATGGTGTAGATCGATTATTTTGCCAGTATTGGAAATTGTTGAATGTCTCTAAAATTTTAACTTTGGGAAACAGTTATTATAATACCAATCGAAAGATTCTTTAATTTTCTATTTGATTATGTTAAAACATACAGGGTTTTACATTTATAATAAAAACGTTATTATTGTTTGAAGTTTGCCTAATTTCAAGTGGTTTTTCTCAAGCTATTTGTTGAAAAACAATGTTTTAATATTCCAAAAATTCCAACCCCATTTCAGAAAACATTATAACAAAAAAATAAGAGGCTAGTTTTGACTTTATATATAGTCTAAATCAAATCGCAACATAAAAAATTAAGTCTTTATTCTAATTTATTTAAAAAATGAATTGAAGCTTGTTTGTGGAGCAAAAAATAAAATTAAAGCAGGTTATAATTTCTAACTTGCTGACACTGTCCATAATTATTATTTAGTTTATTCGTTTTAATAAATTAATGTTTTGAGTTTATAGTACACTTAAAAATTGAAACGCAATCAGTCATTTGCAACTTATAAACTGAACTGTCATATTATCTTTCATGCTTCCAATGGTAGGTTACCATAGAGTCTATAATTTATAAATAAAAGTAATTTTATCTTCATCTATGGCGATTTTTTAAAATAAATATGTAAGAATTGTATGTTATATACAAAAAAAAACCTAATTTGCATGTAGAAGTTTATATATCAAATCATAGTTAATTATCAGTACTTTAACGTGATATACTCAAAATTATAAAACAATGTTGCTTCTTCGACTTTTTAACCCTTAAAAAACGGTAAAATTTTAAATGAAATTGTCCCCAGTGCCCCCTGTATGTTAAAATCTAAAAAAAAACAATACGTGGATTTATTGCCAATAATAATGTCTACATTTTATCTTAAATATCGAAATTTATCTATTTTTACACAGTACACGGTGCTGTTCTAAGAGGTGATTTTTGGACTTTCTGTGAAACCTAATTTTTTTTTATATTCTTGTTAATTAGGTCATAACTAAAATTTTAAGAGCAAAATAAAAAAAAATTGACGGTTAATTTTGTTTTAATTGGATGTTTATTAAAAATATGTATACACACTTCTCCAATTAAAACTTTTATTTAAATATTATCATAACTTTTTAAATCCGATTAAAGATTAGTTAATTTCCTAAAAAAAGGTCTATACATTTTTTATATCTTTTACTGTTTTGTTGTAATACACGTTTAAAGTTTTAATTTAAGGTTAAATGTATAGTATACATTTATTAAACAATAATTCTAAGGGTTCCACATTTTATTTAGGGCCGATTTATTTATTTTTGATTTATTTGACGAATAATTTCTTTGGAAACTAGATATTGCCAAGACATGAAAGTTATCGGCCCGATAAACTTTACTAAAGATGAATAAACCGGTCCTTAGTTAAATTTCATGAATTTCTTCGTAACTTTTACTAATATTTTTCATTTTTGTTTATAAAAAACACTTTAAAAAACTTAACAAAAATTATAGAATACGTATATACCTACTGAAAATGACAATTCAAACGTCAAATAAATTTTTAATAGATCTAAGTTTCATGGTAACCTTTAACACGTTCACTGCCGACGTAATAGTCCGCCCATGTTGCAGTGCCGATGGCTTTTTTTAGAAATTTTAAATAAAAATGGACTAAAACTTGTTTCTTTCGTTTCATATTGAAAGGTTCTATATGAAAAAATACTAAACAAAAAACAAATAAACAAACTCGGTAGACGCGTTGGCGGCACCCAGCGACAAAAACCATGCTTTATGCCACCGTACAGAACGCGGGTCCCGCGTGCTCGGCATATTGTAAAATACACAAGAACGCGGTAGCCGCGTTGCCGGCAGTTAAAGTGTTAAGGAAATATTAATTAAGGGAACATAAATGTATACGTCAAAGGTTAGATTAAAAGTTTGAACGTTTATTGCAACAAAACAGTAAAATATATAAAAAAAAATGTAAAAACCTTTTTTTAGTTATGCAAATATTAAATATTTAAATTAAATCGCTAGTTTTAATTGGAGAATTGAAAGTGTGCATACATATTTTTAATAAACATCCAATTAAAACAAATTTAACCGTCAAATTTTTTTTATTTTGCTCTTAAAATTTTAGTTATGACCTAATTAACAAGAATATAAAAAAAATTAGGTTTCACAGAAAGTCCAAAAATCACCTCTCAGAACAGCACCGTGAGTAGTCAATGGATGAAACAAGGTTAAAAAAAATATATAGTATTAGAACATCTAACTCTAACTTTTTCCAAAGTCATTTGAAAGCACGTTTTAAAAGGAATTCATAAAAACTTTTAACAGGAGCGCTTCCATAAATCATCAAAGAAAAGACTAAAGTGTACATTGAACGCTAATACTGTGCGCATGCAGAAGAAAACAGATAAGTAGAGCTTAAAAAGTCAAAATTCAATTCGAAGTCTTTACTGCTACGCGGTCTTGCATGGTCTAACAAGGAGCAGCTGAATCTTCTTTGAAGTCAGCTGCTTATTTTGAACAATAATGTGTTAGAGGAAGGTTAATCCCAAAGCCACAAACCAATTTTTTTTAAGCTTACAACTTACCGCTGTCTAGTTTTCTGGCCGGTATGGAAGAATTTGACGTCATGCTCAAATCGACCAAACTGCACGACCTACGTAAACTTTTATCGTCCTCATCACTCACATACACTGAAAAAACATGCGAGGATGCAATAAAAATAAACGGCTCTCTTCTTCAAGCTACACAAAAAAATGTATTTACCTTCGAGTCCCAAATCGTTTTGCGTAGCTCGAAAAAAAAACATGCACCTTTAAAACTATAAAAAAAATAACGGAGAAGGGCGAGGAGGTCGTGCTAAGGGAAGGGGGAACAAAAACATCGGCTATGTTCTATGCTCCGCACCTCAAAGTCCCACCACGTGACCACGTACGGAACGCAGTCTTTTGAAAATTTGGCGTTTAAGGCTTTTCAGGTTATGTATCTGTCAAAGTATAGTCAATGAAAGAAATCATATTTATAGTGTTAACGCTTATGTTTAAGCGTTAACAGTTAATAAACCTTTATAGTATCACAATAACAATGGTTGGTTTAAGAATTTAGGAATATAAATATTGCATTTAATGAAATTCCAAAGTGTAAGGTGCAATATAAGTGATATTTTTGTGCATTGGGTCTACATTTCTCCATAAAATAGTTTTAACTAAACAGCATTTATTAAAAAAAATCCAACTTCTCTATAATGAAATAAGAATATCTGTATCAAAGGTAGGTTAATGCATTAGAACAAAAAATATCATCTAATTTTGTATTTTAAGGTTAGAAAAATCTATTTTGACCAAAATAAATAAGTGGATTATTTGAGTGTATTAATATGGTCATAAATAAATATAGGTATACTAAATAATTGTTGAATATAGTTCAAATTAAATTGAAGCTTTTATACTTCCAATGACAAAACTTGTGCATACCTCTCGGCATACTTACTTTAAGTTAGATTATAAGAAAACAAACAATTTTTAGAGAAAATGTGAAAATATTTAATACTCCCATGACATGTGATTTATTAAAATTTTTAAAGTTATAATGATTTTTTGATGTAGATCAAATTCATTTGAAGCTTTTTAACTATTTGTATTGACAAAACTTTATGTAGGTACACTTTAAGCTGGATGAGAAAAACTACCACATTTTTAAATACCATATTATACAGTTTTTTAAATAATTCAAAATATTTATTTTGGTCAAAATAAATTTTTCCAACCTTAAAATTACAAAATTAGATGATATTTTTGTTATAATATATTAACCTACCTTTAATACGGATATTCTTATTCCATAAAAGAGAAGCTAGATTTTTTTAAATAAATGCTGTTTAGTTAAAATTATTTTATGGAGAAAACCAGATATTTGGTCTAAATGCACAAAAATATTACTTATTTGGCACCATGCACTTTAGAATTTCATTTAATGCAGTATTATATTCTTAAATTCTTAAACCATCCATTGTTATTGTAATGTTATAAAGATTTATACATTTTTAACGCCTGAACATAATATTATTTCTTTCGTCGACTATACTTTGACAGATACACAACCTGAAAAGCCTTAAACGCCAAATTTTCGAAAGACCGCGTTCCGTACGCGGTCGCGTGGTGGGACTTTGAGCTGCGGAGCATAGCACAGCGCAAGCGACGCGGTGCGCATGCTCGAGTACCTTCGTCGGAATCGCCGACCCTGACGTTGACGTTCGACGGTTTGGTGTCGAAGTTGAGACGGCGCTCTACAAACGAAGGCAGGCTCAAGTTTCTGCGGCGAAATTTGATGGGGGTCGTTTGAAGTTTGGTCAAGTCGTTGTAGTAGCTTTGAGAGTTGTGAAGGCTCTCGTACAAGCTCGAGAGAGCCCGCACTTTTCCGCATGTAACGTTTTTCTTAAAGACGTCGATTAGGTTGTTGATTTTCTGGATCTTCCTCTGGATCTCGTTGAGGATCTTGATGTTTTCCAAGTCTAGTTGTATTTTGTTATCCGGGGTTTTTTTGATCTTCATCGTGGATGTTTTACTCCACAAGTTGGATTCTAGGGAGTCGTAGATTTTATCATCTGCCCCCCCTGTGTTCAAGTTAACCTCCAGTGAGTCTAAATCGTTTTTGCTGCTGAATATATTCTTGTCTAAAGAGTCGTACAGTTCGTTTAATATTGACGATTGCTGCCTGTTCGACATCTCCAAATCTGTTTCGATGTTTTTCTCCTTATAGCTGAACTCTATGGTCTTTTCGTCGAGAGCGTTGTTAAGCTTCTTGTTGCTGTAGAAATCCTCTTTTTTAACGTACTCGTAGCTGGTTTTGGTTTTTTTAGTTTTCGAGCTGTGCCTTCTAACACTCTTCGGCGGTTTATGGGTAATTTTTTCACTCGTGAAGAGACTCTTGGCGAACAAATGGCGATCCAAACTCGACGTCTCCTGAATCACCTTGTTCTTCTGCTTGGTTTTCTCGAAATTGACGCTGTAATTGCCGCTCTCCTCGTATATCTCCATGTTGAACTCGGGCTTATTGTTTAAGACGTTGCAATACTTGCTTTTGTACTGCTTGTTCTTGCTCGCTAAACTCGGTATGTACATGTTCATCGGAACGTTCTCCTTGCTTGTATTCTCGATGAAGAAAGCCACAGGTTTCTTGTCGCTTTGAGCTATGGTACTCTCGAATTTGAGCAGCTTCCTTTGAAAGTCCGCGCTGACGTTTTTTTTGACGAGGGGAGCAACAAAGTCCGTTTGCGTCTGCGATGATCTGAGATTGGACTTTGTAGTTGAAGTGCTGGGGTTGTACAATGATTTTGATCGCTTAAAATCCCCTTCTATGTTGTCCAAGTCGTAGTAGTTGTAGTTGTAGAGCGACGGGTCGTATGTGTACTCTTTCGGTACGCTTTGACTTAGCAGCAAATTTTTCGGTACGCTCTGCGAGTGCAGCATTCTTTCTGGTTTATTGAAGAGCACTTCCAGTGGTGCGCTCTTGCAATCGCTCTCGTTGGACAGTATGCTTTCCATTGAAGTGCAGCGACTTTTGTTATCACAGTCCAATAGGTTATCATCGGAAAGAATGCTGTCCTGAGAAGTTCTGTGTTGGTTCAAGTAGAAGCTTTCGCTTTTGGTGGGGGGGTCTTCGGTTAGGAGGGCGTAGATTTCGTTGTTCGACATACACCGACGCGGGGTTGACTGTTTTTTGGACGGCTTTTGTTTCACGGATCGGAAACTGTAATCCTCCAACGAGTCGGAGCTAAAATTACCGTCCTCTTCATCAATTTCAACGTTCGAAGCTATTTGGTCGTATTTAACGCTGAAATCTTTCGAGAACTGCTCGATGTCGCTGCAAACTTTTTTGAAGCTTGCATCGGTATCCTGCAGATCTACAAAGTAGCTGAAGGACTTTCTGTTGGAGTCTGCGTAGTCGGAGAACTGCCGTTCTTCGGATACAGGCGATACAGGCAGACTTTTGTTCAACTTGTATTTGGCCAAGGTTTTGTCTAGTTTCAACTTTCTAGGTCGAATCAGATCGTCCAGAGTCCTCTCCGGACTCTTCAAACTCAAAATGTTACTCAAGTGAGTGGTGTTTCGCTCGATGTCTTGCATCAAGCAGCCGCAGAGTTGCAAATTATTTGGGACGCTCGAGCTCTGCGCGACGTTGCCGCTGTTATCGTCGTTGTGGTGGTAGTGGTAGGGGTAATCGTTATTAGAGTGGTGGTTAGTGTTCGCGGGAGTGTTAGTAGTTGTCGTTACGTCGTCGTTACCTTGTTTTTTGTTGTTCCAGGTGTCGCGTACCGGGATGTGCGACAGGTCGTGTATCGATTGGCTGTATTTTAGCGGACTGCCGTGGCCGACCTACAAAAATCGTCATGATAATGCGGGGTCACAAGAGCGTTAAATTTTAGTTTAATTTGTGGTGGCCTTAATGTGCGCAGTACTATCCAGGATACTGAGAATAAGGCACTTCAAAGAGTATTTTAACCATTTTGTTTAGTAAAATATAATGTAATAGATTATACAGGGTAAGTCATTTAACTTGAAACTTCATAATGGATTTTTAACAGTGAAAGAAAAAATAGAAACGATTTTGATTTATGGAGAAGCAGGCAAGAATCTTGATGATGCTGTTAATATCACGGGAGTGTTCAACCGAAAAAAAGAGTTCGTCGAGCGAAAGTCACAGGTGGAAATAATGAAATGAATGTATTAGCAGCAACGGCCGCTAATCCTCATGCAAGCACACGAGAATTATCTAGAGATTTGGGAATTTACCAGAGCAGTGTTGGCAGAATATTAAAACGAAATGCGAATTAATCAATGCATTGAAGTCGAAGGCCACCATTTTGAGCACCTACTTTAATTAAAATTTAAAAAATAAAACCAAGTATTTTATTCAAAAAATATTGGAGAATCGTATACAGAAGAAAAATCGAACAAAATTGATGAAAATGCATACTAACTGAGATATTTTAAAGTTTCAAGTTAAATGACTCACCCTGTATAGTGTAATAGATTATATAGTGCCCGGCAAAAGTATGAAACATATTTTCCAAATGTAAGAATACCTTTATTCTTAAAAAAATTCACTTGATTTAAGTATAAAGGCTAAACCCAAGATTAAACTAAATAATAATCTTTCTTTAAACAAGCAGATCTTATTCTTGCCTGTTAAATGTCAAGAAAGACTTTAAATGAAGTAATCTTATTCTTAATTTAAGATTACCAATCGATTGGACCAAATTTTGGAAAATTCCCTCTATTCTGTTCTTAAAGATATAAAACTATACTGGATACAATAGTTATTTATGTCATTAGGTCAAGAAGTAAGGCTTTTTGTGCTAAGCTCAAGCAAAGCACAAAAAGGCACTTCTTGGCCGAATGGCATACAACATTTTATCTTCAAAGCACTTTATATAGGTCAATTTAATTCAACATCAAAGCGAACTAACCTCACTTTTTTAGAATCTCATTTATTTATTAGCTAAAGATTACATTAAATGTACAATAATTATTATTGCTTTTAGAAGCAGTAATAGTTTGACAATACCTAGCTACATGATTTAAGTAGAAATGGATTTTTGCTATTACATTGAATTCAATTAATTGTTTAATAAATAGGTAGGTATCTAATTTCAATTTGTTTGGATTTTTATTTAAAAAATAGGTAGTTTGGAATGTTTAAGCTGTGTTTAACATTTAATTTCACTGAAAACCTAAAGCAAATTAAAACTTAAAGATAATTTAAATCGTAGAAAAAGAATCGTGCGTTTTCTTGGTTGCCTAACCTCAATTTTTGTTTTATTATTCATATTTAATTTTACAATAATTTAATAAAAAATATTAAACATTAACAGTAAAACAAACAAATTAGTTCTTATTATAAATAAATTAAACCAGTTTAGTACGTTAATTACTTAGAAAAGGATTAATTTGTCAAAACAATACCCCTAGCGAGAAAAAATCGAACTAATTACTTGCCTCATAAAATTTTTTTATCGGCCTAGGCCATAACAAGGTATTTCTTTAACGAATGTTGACAACAATAAAGTTTAAATTATAGACCGCGTGGAGATAAAAACAATTATGTATATTTTACCTCTAGATTATAGGTGCGAATAAAAATTTTGGTTAAACAGGTCAATATATCCAAAAAATGTCCGTCTAGCAGTTAAACAATAATTGTTTCAAATATTGTTTATTCTTTTTTTAACTTTTGCTTGACTTTAAAGGTTAGGATATAATGACCATGTTTATTTTAAAAGGTAAAGAGTGGATTATCCTATCTATTTTTCTCTATCAGTCTTAGAAAGAAAAAATGGTCATTATATCCTAACCTTTATTTACCAAGTGATACATTTGATTTGTTTCATACTTTTGCCGATTACTGTAGTGTGTATTATGTGTATTAGTATTAGATGAACCACGATACCCCGATAAATTAGATAATTTAATAGATCATTAAGATTAGATAGTTAATAAAAAGTTTTCCGGTTAAACTTTTCTCTACTCACATCTTTACTAAAACTTTGCTGAATTTGTCGGTAATTTTTTTCGTGTTTAAACCAAATGCGTCTTTGTAGTGTTTGCGTGTGTTTTGGATAAGAACCGCCCTAGATAAGTGGATAAATTTGCAGGAAAACTATACATATATAGAAAGAGAAATTATTAGTTGTGGGTAACTTACACTTTCCAGCTTCTTTTTGGTGTCGGCGATGCGCTTGTGAAGTTCCTGCCTCGTCCGCATCGCGTCCGGATCGTTCTTCGTCATTTTCACCGCGTTTATCGCTTCCACATTGCGCTCACCCGTGCGCAGGAACTTAGAGGATATCGACGTCTTATTGGCTGAAAAAATAACAAACACCCCGATTCGAAAATGCCCGATCATCGCCTAAAGCCTGAATTATAGATTGCCTTCCTTCCTTCCTCCCGTAGAAGATGATCATTACGTAATTGTCAGCATTAACATTTCCCGTGTAAGAATTTTTAATACTTTGTGATAATATTTTGCAATTATAGTAATAAAAAAATCAAAGAATAAAATATTTTCTTAACAAAATCATATTTTAAAGTTATTTTAATATATTAAAGTATCAATAATTGTTAAGTTTAATTAAAATTAATAACGGGCAATGTTAATGGTGACAATTACGCCAAAAATGTTTATTTAAATCGTAGTGCCAGTTATAGATTCCCGTACCGTAAGGACGGCATTCCTTCCTCCCGTAAGTTTTATCTTTCACCGTAAAGGTCTTTGACATGACCAATCACAGTGCTTGTTATGGACATGCGCTGTAGGGTGACAGCGCGTAGGCACAAAATATTTAAAATACATGATTGTTTAGTATTATTTAAGATGATGGGTGTTCAGTTTATTAAATAATTTGTGTCTCTAAATAGGATATTTAGATATTGTTTATGATCAATGTCTTTCTATTTAGAAACGTTGCTTTGTAAAACCCCGTAGTTTCCCGGTCTTGGTAAAGTGGGCGAGTCTTCCAACGTCTTGTACGATGTTTTTTTTCTTCATTATACTGCCCTACTATGGAGAAAGGCAGTGACTACAAATGCTATGATAAAGCTATGGACACAAGAAATGCAGTAAACTATCTTTTAAGTTAAATAAATCAGTTAAATACCTACTGCTTTTTATAAAAATGTAGTTTATGCTAATTTCCCACAAATTTCTTGTTTAGCAGTTACTGCCTTTCTCCATAGTTGGGCAGTATACAACAAGCTGCCTGGGCAATTAAAATTGTGATCACTGCACTAATATATAAATGATTATCTTTCATATTCACACACAATGGGTAAAACGCAGAATATAAACAAAAACAAATGTCAACCATTTTAGGTGTCATCGCGCATGGTTACGGAATTTTACACGGAAATCCATAAATTGACTTTTTACAAGACGCACAAATCGTACGGGCACGACTACGGGAGGAAGGAAGGAAGACAATCTATAATTCAGGCTTAAGTTTTACTTACTGGGCGTTTGTTCGTTTTCGGCCCCGCTCATGCTTTCAAACGTCGACTGAAGGTACTTCTCGCGACTGACCAGGTGATCCAAGGACTCCGAACTGACGGACAGAAGGGACATGGGGTTTCGGTCGGTGTTGTCTCCGCTAGGCGTGGAGGCCTTTAAAAACGAAAAATCCCATCGATCCAACAACAATACTTACTCGATTTTGTTTACAAGAATCAATTAAATTGTTTGCTATGAAGAAAAATGTCTCTAGCCACCACCAGAAATTATGATTTATCGATAATATGAATGTTTATACTTTGACCATCATACCCTTATTTTTTGTGAGCGAAAAAAAAAATTGCGTTCGTTTTTGTAATTTAATTTACTTACATCGTCGTCGTCTTCGTCTGACTCGTTGCTACCGTAAGGAACGTTTGCCGCAGTTAAATTAATCGTGGGAGGTTTTTTCTTCCGTTGCGATTTTCTCAGCTCGTCCTGGTCCATGTTCGTGACGGTAAATTCACTTCCACTGTGGAAGCAACGATTATATATTTATATATATATATAAATATATATACATACAGGGTGTTATGTAATTAATGTTATATATTAAAATACTGAATATCTTTTGACATAAAGAATAAAGGAAAAATTAAAAAAAAAACATTTTTCCAAAGATAAAGAAAAAATATGCATTAGAAGTTTTTATATTTTTTGTGATACGCCACTGGTTACACACTTGTTTATCTCTGCACACCTGTATTTTGTGAGTACATAGATACCAACCAACAAAGTAGCTATGCGTTGCCAGATGTAAAAAATTGTTACTAAAAATTTTTCTTGCAAAAAATAAATAAAAACTCAATAAATACAAAAGTTGTATGCCCTTAAAGCTCTAATACCCTTCTGTATTTATTTACTGATCCAGCTATTAGCTTAAGCAATGATTAGAAAATTTAGTACCTTTGAAATTTGAAATCCATAACCACAAAATTAATTTTTTCATCAGTGTTTTTCTCTGTTTACTCAGATGAAATTGGGACCAGTTCACAGGTTAAACTTTAAACATTTAATTTGTGTAAATAAATCCAAAAGCACTTCCTTAGTTAAGATATTTACAATTTGAAAACATAACCTAAAATTTAAAAGAAATGCACTAGATTCTGTCATAAAAGTTGGCAGATTTTGTTTGAATTTACCTTCAGTACAAAAATGAAATAACCAACAATTAATAAAAACGCCAAATTGACAATTTGCATTGTTAATTTTGTCATTTTTGTAATTAAGCTAAATTTAAACAATGTTTGTAAACTTTTTTGAGAGATTTTGGAAACACTGTTTACCAACCATAACATAATAAATCCACCAGATTAACCTAAAGTTCCTAGTCGATCAGTGGCGTACTTTTTGGTAGGATAAAGGTTATTATAAATTATTTTTAGACTTTGGAATTTAGAAAAAAAAAGTTTCAGGTGCTTCTTTATGGACCCTAAGGAACAACCCATTTTAATATATAACATTAATTACATAACACCCTGTATAATAGTTAATAATAATTTACCTTGCAGAATCGGCTTGCGTTGGATAATAGAGAGGTCGGTATCGGTATTCGTTATCGGAATCTATGTCGCCGTCATGCGCAGTGGACTCCACGTCACCTATTGCACTGTCGTCGGTCATTATGCTTCTGCGCGTATCGCTGCGCAGTGTTACGTTCGAAAACTACGACGAAAAACGCGTTATTAACAATACAAGGCGTTTAACTTTGTTGATTAATATATTAGTCGACTGCATATTTGATCGCTAAGTAGAGTCAGCTATTATAAAATGCGACCAAAAACCTCCACTCGTGTTAATTTATATGGTTATGAGCGTTTAAAACAGATGGGTCCATATTATTTTGTAACAAGGCAACACATTGGAACTGCAAAGTACGGAAACCTTTTGTCTTTTGAAGATATATGCCGTTCATTTTGGAGAAGATAGTAAAAACACTGGGAAGTCTAGATAAGGTAGATGCTGGGAAAGCAATGTCTGCAAGAGGAGTGAAAGAAGACCTAGCAGAAGACAATTGCAACGTTGGAAGAAGAAGAGCAGACGCTGTTATTATTAAAACTGTACTCCAGTAAGAAGTTTTCAAGACGATGAAAATTGTTTCAGAGAAAAATGCTGGATATAAGAAAGTTATAATATATGTTTTGGTACTTACCTTCTGCATAGAAGTTGCTGTATGGATTTCCCGTTTAAACTCCGAATAGTTTTTGAGGTCTGTACCACTATCTAGAGAGCTGTCTTTAGAGCCATCCGATCCATCCAGTCTTCTATCTAAATTGATCCGCATTAAATAAAATTGTGCTTAAGACAATAGTTGGTCCTTACCTATGGATGCAAAGGGCGATATACTGTACACCCCTGATTTGGCGCCCAGAGTGGTTTCCGCCCTTTGCGCCCAGCGCCCCTTTGGCGCAGCCACGTTCTTGTTCTGAGGCGGTGGTGCCGTTCCCTCCTCAGTAAACTGCCTCTTGGCCCACTTGGGCAGCTGACCGATACTGAATCTGCATCAAAAACAAGTCGTTTCATTTTTTTTAAACCGACGATCAAATGGGGTAGTTAAATTTTTTCTGACCTATACTTTTTATGGTTTTATTCAAGGCGTTTTGTATTATTAAACATTTCTGCGAAATCGGAATTTCAATTGAGTTTACCGTTTTCGAGATATTTACAAAAAAAAATCTCCTAATTACGTCACTAGGCTATTGACAACGTTGCCAGCTTTTTCTATGGTTGCCAGTGTGTTTAGTTTAAGATTCTTACGATAGATGGCGCCACGTTATAATATTTTAGTTTTAAAACCACTTGATCTATAATTTTAGTTGAGAAGAAGAAGAAGAATTGATTTTTTGACGTTTCTTTTTTTCGGGTTATGTTTTTTTTAAATTTAGATTATTGAAAATCAATGTTATTGTTATGTTATTTGTAATTGATATTAGATAAGTGATTTATTAATAACTGACTCCAAAGCAGAGGAATCTTGTGGAATGGTTGGTTAAATTGAACATTGGAGCTTTTAAACAAATAAAGTAAGTACCTATAATTATAATCATATTTTGTCGTAAATGCATTTCTTTAGTATAATGCCTAGTTCTTTATATTCTTTTAGATACTTCTTGGACTCTAAAATATCAAACAGTAATATGATACCTCGTAATAAGGATGATAGGTACTTAATGAATTTGGTGACCATCTTTCACTCAACTGACAGTGACAGTATTTGTACATAACCTCTTCGGGTATTTTCTGACATAACCGAATGAAATCATTAACAAGACAACTTGACAACAGGGTAATTTTCAACCAATAGAAATCTTAGAATGTTGGTGACATGGCGAGGTTTGTGACGTCATAAAAATTTATTTTTTGTAAATATCTCGAAAACGGTAAACTCAATTGAAATTCTGATTTCACAGAAATGTTTAATATTACAAAACGCCTTGAATAAAACCATAAAAAGTATAGGTCAGAAAAAATTTAACTACCCCATTGTTTTCGAAACTGACCGGTAGTTGGCGTCGGTGGTGGCGTCCGCGTCGCCGTCGTCGGTTCGGTTGCCTAGGCTACGGGTGTCGAGGGGCTTCCCCAAACGCATGGCCTGCTGCGTGAGGCGCGCGTGCATCGTTATCACCATGTCGTGCGGAACGCGCCACACGAAAATGCACCTTCGAAAAATATCATTTCGGTCAAAAAACTTGGGAGGCATTAAAGAAGTCGTGGCGTAAGAAATGAGTGGCTGAAAAAATGTCTCACCCGTCTCCGCTGGCGGATATCAGTCTTCTGCAGTCGTTGGTGAACCTGAGCCCCGTTGCCAGCTCCGAATGGCCGCACATGGTTGCCATGCACTCGCCCGAATAGTAATCGTACACCGATAGCGACTTATCGGTGCAAGACGTCGCCAGAAATATACCCGATCTGTCCAAAACCACCTGAAAATCAACAAAATCCATTTTTAACTCTCTTACGCAGATTGGGTTTTATTATTGCTGTAACGGCATCGATAATAAAACTAGTTAGCATGTAAGCATATTCTTTTTAAACATTTTTGCATTGTATGTAGTTTTATATTTAAAAACAACATTTCTTCATCCTGCAGTGATATTTTAATGCTACCACCACATTTTGGATGAAAGTAAATGAAATACTTCTTAAAATAAACGGGCCTTCGCAACGAGCTAATAATAATAAGGAGAATTCATTCTATTTATGTTTTTTTGTTACCATCTTATTTTGTAGTACTTAGATAATAATAAAACACCGATTTTGTCCATATAAAGTGTTAAATTTTTGTACTTGTAACACCCGAAACAGAACCATGGTAACACCAGAAACAAAGAAAATTTTTATAAAAAAAAATAGTAAAACGTTATTTGTGACAGTGACCCGAAACGATAGAATGACCCTATGAGTACTGTACAAACTTTGGCCAATAATTGATACTTACCATTGGCCAGTGTTTGCACAATTGTTTCCTCAATCTTTTGGCAATTCTTGATACCTACACTGTCATTATTAATTTCTTACCTTTATTAACGTTCCTTCGTCTCCGCTGCTCCCCTTGAAGCTCTTCGTGTGTTTTCCGTTATTGACGCTATAAATTCGGACGTTTCTGTCTTGACAGGCTGTCAGAACGTGTTTTTGTCCGGTGTCCACCTCCATGTCGTAAAGAGTGGTCTTTCCCGACGCGTTGTGGTCTCGAACGAACTGAGGAACCTTACCGTTGTCCGACTAAAAATTTAACAAGATTTCGATTTGGTTTTGCAAGTTTAATCGCGTCGTGTGTACTTTTACCTCCGTTAAAGACCGGAAAATTAAGCTTTTATCGGCTCCACACGAAACCATTTGCAGGTTTTTCGTGTTCTTCAAGAACCTTACCGCTGTTATAGACGAAGAATGGTCATCAAGAGTTTGTACAAAGTCGTACCCCTGAAATAAAAATGTCTGCTAGTCTTCTTACTTACCACCAAATGCAAGGACATTACTTACGCGTTTAACATCGAAAACGTGTATCAACCGGTCTCGACTGGCGCTGGCCATCAGATTGAAGCTCGGGTCGTTCGGAGAGTACTCCAAACACAGAACTTCCGCATCGTGAGCCTCGATTTTCAAGGTTTCCTTCATCGTAGCCATCTCGTGGACTCTAATGTTACCTAAAATCGAAGCGTTAGGTGGTTCTATGCTCCACACCTCAAAGTCCCACCACGTGACCAGAAGAACTTAGGAATATATGTAAGTACTGCATTTAATAAAATTCCAATGTGTAAGGTGCAATATAAGTGATATTTTTGTGCATTGGGTCTACATTTCTCCATAAAATAGTTTTAACTAAACAGCATTTATTAAAAAAAATCTAACTTCTCTATTATGAAATAAGAATATCTGTATCAAAGGTAGGTTAATGTATAAGAACAAAAAATATCATCTAATTTTGTATTTTACGGTTAGAAAAATCTATTTTGACCAAAATAAATAAGTGGATTATTTGAAAGAGTGTGTTAATGTAGTCATAAATAAATATAGGTATACTAAATAATTGTTGAATATGGTTCAAATTAAATTGAAGCTTTTATACTTCTAACAACAAAACTTGTGCATACCTCTCTGCATACTTACTTTTTTAGAGAAACTTGCAATGTGAAAATATTTAATACTCCCCTGAAATGTGATTTATTAAAATTTTTAAAGTTATAATGATTTTTTGATGTAAATAAAATTCAGTCGAAGCTTTTTAATTATTTGTATTGACAAAACTTTATGTAGGTACACTTTAAGCTGGATAAGAAGAACTACCACATTTTTAAATACCATATTATACAGTCTTTTAAATAATCCAAAATACTTATTTATTTTGGTCAAAATAAATTTTTCTAACCTTAAAATTACAAAATTAGATGATATTTTTGTTATAATATATTAACCTACCTTTAATACAGATATTCTTATTCCATAATAGAGAAGCTAGATTTTTTTAAATAAATGCTGTTTAGTTAAAATTATTTTTTGGAGAAAACCAGATATTTGGAGCGAATGCACAAAAATATTACTTATTTGGCACCATTTTAGAATTTCATTAAATGCAGTATTTATATTCTTAAATTCTTAAAACATCCATTGTTATTGTAATGTTATAAAGATTTATACATTTTTAACGCCTAAACATAATATTATTTCTTTGGTTGACTATACTTTGACAGATACATAACCTGAAAAGTCTTAAAGGCCAAATTTTCAAAAGACTGCGTTCCGTACGTGGTCACGTGGTGGGACTTTGAGGTGTGGAGCAACATTATATGTTGATAACTGATTATATTATAGATTATATTTACCTGATCGGTCGCCGGATGCCAGACTTTTACCGTCCGGGCTGATCCTGATGCATCTGACTCCGTTTCTACCGTCGTAAGAGGAACTCTCTTGAGTTTTTTCGTTGTTGGTCGTCCCCGATATGTCCAGATCCTTGAGGTACGCCAATTCCTTGTCGATGTAGAGCACCTTCATCAATTCCTGCGAAACCGACTCACTTCGAAAAAATCTCTAGCCAGGGGACTGTCGTACGTACCTTGCTGTAAATGTTCTGCGGGAAGACGCTCTTCGACGCGTTGTCCGGCGCGTCTAGCGACCAAAAGCGGACGGTGTCGTCGCTGCTGCAGGTGAGGAACGTGCCGTCCGGCAGCGGACTGCCGGACGGCGCGGTCTCCACGCCCCAGATGCACGCCGAGTGGAAGAGGAACGAGTGGGATTTACCCACGCGCCGTATACTCGTCACGTCCCACACGTAGATCGAGTGATCGTTGTAGACGCACGTCAATTTCGAGTTGGCTTCATCGTAGGTAAGCGCAACCGCGTCCGGGTACTTTGCGTTGTCCGGAGACGAACCCATGTGACTAAATCATCAACATTTTACGTTAAAACGCATAAAGAACCCCACAATAAACACCTACGTGATGTTGGTTCCCAAGCTGACGTCCACCCCTAGATAATGCGTTCTGGGGAGAGTGGTGACAAACCTCAGCTGCGGATCGAAACATCGGATGATACCTTCGGCACAGCCGACGAAAATGTACTTCTCCCCCACCGCAATGCAGTTGGCCGACGACGTCTAAATAAAACAACTCGTAAAATCTCCCAACCAACAGAAGAGTTAATCAAGTCTCACCCTCAGTTCCACCCATTTATCGAGCAGGCGTCGGTTGTTAAACTCGCACAGCAACCCCGACCTAGTGATGGCGTAGGTGCTATCGCCGCTGTCGGCCTTACCGCAGGCAACGTCGCAAAAATAGTTGTTCCGTTGCTCACCCAAGATGGCCGATCTGCCCATCAAAGGCACCGCCTCCTTGTACTGAAAAGTGTTCGAATTAAGTGTAGAGTCATTCCATGACAAACGATGAATTTTGAAAGAAAACATTATATTAGTCTTCAAAATCTGTACTCAAGTGAACTGGCTGAATGACCATTGTGCCTCTAACTATTCGAAATACAACTTTTTCACATGTCGATATATGAGTGTGTATTGCTTGAAGAATGCAATAAGTATTGTTTTTAAGGCTCTTTCGACGGCCCACTAGCGCCGCCATCGGAAAAGCAGTCACACCTCTTTTAAAAACTGCTTTTCCGATGGTGTTGTCGAACCTACCGAAATTTCGGTGTTTCTACCTAAATGGCAACGGACCTACCAAAATACAGAATACTTTGATTTTCGTCAATAATTACGTTTCTACCGCTTTTTTTTTGCCGATACATCGATCGCACCCGAAGCTGCTTAAGGTATGTTTAAGGAGAATTCATTCTATTTATGTTTATTTGTTACAAGAGACTAATAAAACACCGATTTTGTCCATATAAAGTGTTTATTTTTTGGATCGAATGACCCTATACTTCTTTTGGAGCTTCGAGATTAACCTTAGTTGCATGGAAATCAAATGAATGGATTGGATAAGTAGAAACGATAATTAAAAAAGGACAACATTGAGAGCTACCAAATTTAAATACCCCAGTGATTAGATCCAACTACTCTAGAGTTTGATATCTACAGAAAACCTACAGGCACACAACATAAGCAGGCCAGTTTTAACTTTCTTGTTCGTAGGTTGGTAAACTTACCACCTAGTAACAGTGGATACAAGAAAGAGCTCAGTTTTATAAAAGACAATAGTTTTGGACCCACCCTAATAGATAGTTGAGTTCAACATTGCTTTTAGTTCAAGCAGCAACACACTTCAGAAACTTTAAGGCAACCCCAAAGATAAGATTCCTAAAATTGAGGTAAACATTCAATTTTCTTAGTTTCTTTAAGAAACTTTCTTGACCCATCACTGGTAATATTCATAAGAAAAAATTGAACCTACACCTAGCCAAAGTTTTTTGTTTTTAATGCGTTCCACCAACTTCCACCAAGTTGCCCGACACTGATGAGACCCAATAAAGGTCGAAACAGCTGTCTGTCGGTATTTGAAGTTGGTGGAACGCATTCAAAACAAAAAACTTTGGCTAGGTGTAGGTTCAATTTTTTTTCCTAAAATTGATGTCCTCAAAATCAACTGTTAAGTTTGCGACAAGGAAGTTAGGGAAGCAAGTCTGCTAGATAGTTATGAAAGTTTATGGTGTTGGGGAGGTGAGTTGGTCTTACCTTTCGTTTTTCCTGCTCCAGGTACCAAAACTTGACGTGTCGATTTCCTACGGTAACAAAATAGCTTCCGTTGTCGGCAAACGCGATTGACTTCACTTTGGTGCTGACCTTGTTGCTAGCCACCTTGATATTGTTCTTCCAGTCCCAAACGTTCACAATCATGTCGTGTTGCGTGCCTATACTCACCACGTACTTTGTGGTTGGTGAAAACGCCTAAAATTAGTTTTTTTTTTACAAATTTAGTATTGGGATTGTTGTAAATAACTTACAACGCAGTTGACGCCGTATTTGTGGCCCAAAAATTCGGCAATTTGCTGAGGTTGCGGGGTCAAGCCTGGATGTTGCGATTGAAGATCCGATTGCAGATCCCAAACCCTCACCGCGGGTTGGTGACCGCATTCTCCTACGAAAATCAACGTGTAGTCTCTTATTAGCAAAAATTTAATATACGGTACCTGTTACGATGTATCTTCCACATGACGAGAAAGCTAGAGAGGTTATTGTTTTTCTATTGACATTTATTATATGGCTTTGTCGCTCGGTTACTGTGTTAAAGAGGACCACGGTACATCTAAAAAAAACAACAAAAGTTTTTGACCACACGCTCTTAAGATAGATGGCGCCTCGTTATAATATTTTAGTTTTAAAACCACTTGATCTATAATTTTGGTTGAAAAGAAGAAGAAGAATTGTTTTTTTGACGTTTCTTTTTTTCGGGTTATGTTTTTTTTAAACTTAGATTATTGAAAATCAATGTTATTGTTATGTTAATTGTAATTGATATTAGATAAGTGATTTATTAATAACGGACTCCAAAGCAGAGGAATCTTGTGGAATGGTTGGTTACATTGAACATTGGAGCTTTTAAACAAATAAAGAAAGTACCTATAATTATAATCATATTTTGCCGTAAATGCATTTCATTAGTATAATGCCTAGTTCTTTATATTCTTTTAGATATATCTTAAAATGTACTCTAGAGCGTAGTATCTTCGAACAGTCCAAAAGTTTGTCATACATTTTTTTAATCTTACAAAAGGTTTTGAAGCTCATCATCAGGGATGCAAGTTTTATAAAAACTATACACAAATATCATAAATACCATTGTTAACTTACATTTGGTGTTATTTTTTGTAAATTTATTTCATTCATTTTCAGCTTTAATTTGCCACTTTTTTCTATGAAATATATTAAACTCTGCTTTAGACAGCTATTAGGTACCTATTTATTACATTTTATTAGGTTTCACACGGTGTTTCAATGTGTAAACCTATCACTAAAAGTTTTAATTTCAGAATTTTCTTCAACCTCCTCTTCTTCTTTCACTCAACTGACAGTGACAGTATTTGTACATAACCTCTTCGGGTATTTTCTGACATAACCGAATGAAATCATTAACAAGACAACTTGACAACAAGGTAATTTTCAACCAATAGAAATCTTGGAATGTTGGTCACATGGCGAGGTTTGTGACGTCATAAAAATTTATATTTTTTGTAAATATCCCGAAAACGGTAAACTCAATTGAAATTCTGATCTCACAGAAATGTTTAATATTACAAAACGCCTTGAATAAAACCATAAAAAGTATAGGTCAGAAAAAATGTAACTAATGAAAACTTTACCTAATATAATTTATATTTAAGTTTGGACATTTTTAAGAAATTAGTAAAATATAATTTTTTTTACGATATTTTTTAACATGTTCCGGCTTTATTCTCAAAAACATAACTATAAACTTATTGAGTAAGATTAATTATCGTCATTACTCGCCATAAACGCATTGCAAGGTAATTTATAGGGAAAGTGTCAGCATTTTATTTGAAGGAGATTTACGACTAGAAAAGGAAATGTTTACGTTCGAATGCAATGAAAATAGAAAGGAAATTCGCGATTGTTTATGGCTTTATGTTTATTGCACATTAAAATAAATTAAACACCAGTAAATAATAAAGGAAGCAGGAGACAACAGACTAACCCAAAACTAAGTACAATCTGGGGTACTCCTCAACAAGGGATTCGGTAACAACCACATATAATCAATTAATTTTTCAGCTTAACCCAGATTAGATCTTAGATCAATAGTCGGCGATATTTAAATTAATTGGTTTTATTGCGAATTATTGGGAAATTTCAATGTACAGCACACTTACGATAATAATAATAATTACATAAAAAATACACATTGAACGAGTGACCCAATAATTTTCCATACTCTTAATAGCATAATTTACATAAACAATTATAATTATAACTGAAGAAAAATGAAAACTCAACGAACCATACGAGTTTCAATTTAATATGCTTATTAGTTGTTTGCAATAGATCCTAAGGATGTAATTAAAATGAGGTTGAATTTGAACCATCATTAAACAAGTCCATTTAACTTACCCTGCTGGATAGGCAATTATTCCAGTATTATCACTTGTCAAAGCAGCATTATTTGAGACTGTTACTCCTAATACTTTCTCGAGACGTATCTGAAAAAAAATAATCCTTATTAATGAGGGAAAATGCAGAAGTACCACCTAGAATCCAAAAATTTCGTAAAAAGAATTATTAAAGAAACTGCAGTATATTCTGACACCCCCAGATATAAACGTTAAATAAGCATATATTTAATGAATTTCAATGTCAATAAAATACACATGTTTATTTAAATTGTTATTATGCAACTAAATTATTCAAGAATTTATTTATTTTTACACATGTCGTCATTTTTAAAACCCAAATAAACACCTAATTAATTTATTTTTCTCAAAAAGTACACTTAAGGTTAACATCAGAAGTGGGATACATTTACCAAAAGTACTTTAAAGTCAGTAACACTAACAATTTAGGTGAAACGGGGCATAAAGATTTTAATTTTAGCATTTGTGTACCAACATAGATAAATCTCGAATCGTATAACCTAAAAAGTAATCAGGAACTAATATAAGCAAAACTGGAGCGGTTACCAAAAATGGTAGTAGTCAAAGCGTTAAAATATAATTAATTGTGGCATTTGAATTCCATATCACCCACGATATTATTGGATTGGTACTGTAGTAAGTTGTTAAGTTGTTTAGAAAAAAAATCACCTGTTCAATTTATTAGGTTAACTTATTAATTGTTAATTAAGTTTCGATATTAGGTTTAATAAGATTAAATTAGCGCCTTGGATTATTTCCTTTGTTATATTGGCCCGGGTTTTTTTTTTAGTGAACTGACATACCTGATAAGAACAAACGAGTTCTTTCTCGATAATTGGCGAAGAATTCCTGGGCATCATTTTGATCAAAATTTTACGCGAAAATTAAAAAAAAAAAATTGGTCACTGAACGCGACTGATATCGTCTAAAATATCGGCAACAGTGACGTTTTAAGGGGGGGTGTTTGGTTTATTAAATGATTCTCGAATGTCGGTTTTGTATTTCGGTAAAAAGATCCACCTACAAAAGAAAAACAATTTGTAGAATATTAAATCAAACGCGACCTTGTACCATATTTCAAATGTTTATATAGAGAAGTAATAAATAAAATAAATATTTGCGAATATCACGAATCGATTTATTGACCAGTGCAGTAGAGGCGGGAAGGTCAACCAATTTTGATGGTATGTTTGTGGTCAATATTTATCGGGTGACGTTCACAATATCGAAATTCATTATATCGAATTCAAAATATCGAACACTTTTTATCGAAAATCAAAATATCGAAAATACAAAATGTCGAAAATCAAAATATCGAAAATTAAAATGTCGAAAATGATAATATCGAAAATTAAAATGTCGATTTGAAAATGTCGAATAATTAAAATTTCGAAAATTAAAATGTCGAAAATGATAATATCGAAAATTAAAATGTCGATTTGAAAATGTCGAATAATTAAAATTTCGAAAATTAAAATATCGATTTAAAAATATCGAAAATTAAAATGTATGATTAAAAAAATCGAAGTGTATATGTACAGAGGCGCCTCTGTAGATAAAGTTACGGTTATGCACCGAATTATCTTGGCTCCCTGGCTCCTAGAGATGCGCGTTTTATAGAAATGTACTCAAACTTAACAACACAACCCAACCGACCCCGCCCCATTGGCCCCCCCCCCGCCCCATTGAGCAAAAAACCCAACTAAAATGGGCAAATTCATGTTACGATAAAAATAAAACACTTTTTAATTACATAAATTAGCCCATTTTAGTTGGGTTTTTTGCTCAATGGGGCGGGGGGGGGGGCAATGGGGCGGGTTCGGTTGGGTTGTGTTGTTGAGTTTGAGTACATTTCTATATCAGAGGCGCCTCTGTACATATACACTTCGGATTAAAATAATATAATTAAATAAAATTTCGACATTTTGTATTTTCGACATTTTAATTTTCGACATTTTGTATTTTCGATATTTTGATTTTCGATACAAAGTGTTCGATATTTTGAATTCGATAAAGTGAATTTCGATATTATGAACGTCGATATTTTATTTTCGATAAATTGAAAATTCGATTAAATAAAATTTCGATATTATCATTTTCGACATTTTAATTTTCGATATTTTGATTTTCGACATTTTGTATTTTCGATATTTTGATTTTCGATAAAAAGTGTTCGATATTTTGAATTCGATAAAGTGAATTTCGATATTATGAACGTCACCCATATTTATTTATTTACTATAATATATCGTAATGTGTAAAATATACATTTAAAAAAAAGGCGGGGTAAGTGTTACTTTTACCTCCATGTAAATCATGATTATCCAAACAAAATATAACAATAAACATTAAAGGTCGTAGAACTAGATTAATAGGTTATGATTTACTTTTTTGTTTGTTTTTTTTCTGTGCTATTAAATCCATGGGAACCGAGATCAATATTAAAATACAAAACGAAGAAATTGTGGGAAATATCTAAAGACCAAGCCTTGGCTCCTAGCTATGGTCTGTTCTTACCACCCAAGCCTCAATATTGTCCCCATAGGTTCATTACCAGTTTTGGTCTCCAAAATAGAAGTTTGATCTTCCTATGATGAAAGAGCATCTTCTTATTATTTGAGGAAAATGCAGATACCGTAAATGCAAATTAAACTGCCTTGTTATGCTTGGACGACCTTGTACGAAAAAAATTAACCACCGACATTCGAGCCATCTTCCATCTCTTTCTCCAACGATGAAATCGCCAATTTACGTGGGTTTGAATTGCGGTACGTCGAAATCGAACAAAAACAACATAGACACGTGGTTATGTAATCGGTAAGTGAATTATTAATGGGTTTGAAATTGCCATACACGAATGGTATGTCTTTTTAACGCCCACTGGCAACACAAGTGTTATTAATATCGCTTGTTTAAGTTCACATCAGTAATTTTGCTTTTTAATCTCTCCAAATCGTTGTTAAAGTTGTCTTTATCGACTCGTTGTCCATAATCGTTAAATCCGGACTTCTTGGTGGCCCAAATCTACCAATAAATTTTCCCCAAAAGCATTGTTCTATTCCTTATCAAAGGAGTCGAGTGTGGGCTGCACAAGACCGTAATAATATGTCAACAATACATTTAAAGCATACGAACTGTACATCATTTTTAAATAAATAGGTAGTTTTTTCACAAAAGAGTCTTACTCGACAAATTTTGTTCAATTGCACAGCTAAATCGCGCACGTTATTTGTGTTTTACGTTGCAAGGAAAAAACTAAAAAACTGGTTTACTACTCGATTTCGATTGATTATTCTTTATATCATTGATTAAGAAACTCAACGCTTATATGCTTATATAGTTACGTTAGTGTGTATTTTATCTAAGGGATCATGGTGAATTATTGTGTTTTTAATTGTAAATAAAATTCAAGAACTAAATCGTTGCATTATCATGTTTTGCCAAGGGATCCAATTCGGTAAGTACATTTGTTGGTGCAGAATTAACTAATGATTACTTTACCCAATATAATTTATATTTAAGTTTGGACATTTTAAAGAAATTAGTAAAAAATAATTTTTGCACAAACATAACCTTAAAATCAACCATTTTTATATTAGAGTTCTCTAAAAAACGCCGACAACTGCATTTTAAACAACAAAAAATACCTACGAATTCATGGCAACATAGTATAATATATAATACATAATATTATGGTATTTTACCGTTGAGTGGAGACTTTAAAGAATTCTTAATCAACGCTTTTAATAATGCTAAATGCTGTTTAAATTTAGACGATTATTACTGAATTGAAATGTTTGCACTTTTCACGTTAATCATTACTAAAATGTGTATTTATTGTATCTAATAGATACAATTTATATTTACAGGGACTGTATGAAATTTATTTCTTCATTCGGATTAACACTGTTTATTGGAAAACCGATAAAAACTCATCATCATCTTCGTTATTTTCCTGCACTAATCTAAATTACAATAACAAACTGAAAAAGTTGGACTCTTTTATCTAGGATTTAAATGCATAAAAGTCCGGTCTTTAATGACCACCAACTGTTGGGTGTTACACCCAATAATAACGCGATAAAATCTTCTTCTTCGCCGCGTGTTTGGTAACACACAATTTCGGTTTGATTCAATAAAGCTTTATCGGCCAATTTTATTGTAATTAGGCTGCGTTTACACCGATAACGGTGATTACAGTAGCGGTAAATGAAAAGGAAAGAAAGTAGACGGAGCTGTGAAAAGGGAGAAATTTATATTTTTACGGAATGTTCAAGATTTTTTAAACCTTAATAAAACGTATAAGAGACAAAGTAAGTATTATAATGATATTCAAGCTAGGTCAGATTGTTGGTGGCTCGCCAAAGCCGATAGAACGAACAAACCACTTAAAAATGATAGCAATGACCCAATTTTTTTTCCTGAAGCACTACAACTTATTGTTATTCGCAAACATTTGCTAAGATATTCATATTCATGAATTATAAAATGTTATTTTTATTTCAGCTGTTCTACCAGATTTACATTCAAACTTGCACATAAAAATCAATGTTATTTAAATCCGGTCAACTTGGTGGCCACGACAGAACCTCGAGTAAAAAACGATGACAACTTGAATTGTTAATTTTTTTACTTCCTCAAAGGTGAAAGACCTCTTTGCATAGATAGATACGTCTACAGATAACACAAAATTCGCAGATATGGGCGTATAATTAACTGTACCTATCCACTTTCTCCGTATGCCCTGGAGTGAAAGAGATTGCATTAAATTTTCGATTAGGAATATAGCATTTCAAACAATAGACTTACAAACAGACATTATTAGGTACTTTTAAATATAGCTATGTTCAGAAAATATCGGGAATTTTCGTTTTTTGAAACAAATATTTATTTATTCGTCTACATTAATGTTGTCACCTTCAAAATAGTCCCCATTGGATATTATGCACATGTGCCAGCTCTTCTTCCAATACTCGAAACACTTCTAAAACTCGATCTTTGGGATAGCCTTTAGTTCTTTCAGCGATGCGCTTTTAATGTCATCTATGCGATATGAAAAAGTCAGACAGAGGCATGTCTGGCGAATATGGAGGCTGGGGCATCATTACAGTATTGTTTTTGGCCAAAAATTTTGTTCAAAATTTAACAATTTTAGAAAAAATTTTGCTGCCACGTATTTCATACTCAAAACATTCGAAAAAATTTCATGGGATGAGCCAATCGATATACCAACATCATCAGCGACTTCTCTGATGGTTTATAACCATTTCTTCCACTTTTTCCATGTTTTTATCGGTTGTTAATGTGCTTGTCCGTTCGGGGCGTTCGTCATCTTCAACGTCTTCACGGCCATCTTGGAAACTCTTATACCACTTGTAAACTCTTGTTTTATATCATATCATATCTTTTTATAGCAGACTCACTATAGGACTTTGTTAACGTTTCACAGAATTTATTTCATTTTTTAAGCAAAATTGGATACAAATTATTAGATCCATTTCTTTCGAACGAACGAAAATCGCCGAGCTCATAAAACACATCTAACCTTAGCTGCTGCCACAGGCAAAGTAAACAATGAAAACAGCTAAAGTTTGTATCATACTTCGGGGGCATGTATACCAACATAATAAAGAAAATTTTATGACAACCGGACCCTACGAACCCGCGAAATTTAATAATTCCCGTTATTTTCTGAATACGAGTATGAATTTTATTTTCTCTATTTCTTAAAATATGTATTAAACCATTCTTTTTTTCCTTAGAACTATTATTTAGTTGGGCGTACTTCAATGTTAATAGAATTACTTAATTCCCAGATGTGGTGTAAAATGATCGAAAAAATAAATAAAAATTCATTGTTTACGTTCAAGGTCTCGCCCACATAATTTTTTCAATTCGAATAACCTCAAAACTATGCTAACAGAAAAAATCAACAAAAGCCTTCGCTGTTTTGAACTTGACTTTTCTATGCTAGTGCATTGCATTATTTTTTAGATTATAGTATATTATGTTTCAATTTTAATTGGGGACGAGCGAGTGTTTAAGTAAATGACAAATCGACTTACGGATTTCGTCACATTGTGCGAAAAATATTCAAGGAATTAAATGAAATTTATGATCTGAGAATAAAACGCTAATTAGATTACCAAATAAGACCATTATTGTTTATAAACACAGGATTCTTCACATTCAAAGCAATGACAAAATGCCTTAAAAAGCATTTCAAAAAAACCTTGACGAATGCCTTTTAAAATTGTTTAACTGACTAATTGCAGCTTTATAGAATAATTAAATTTGAAAAGTATGTTTTTTTTTATTGCTGTTTTCCCTTTCAAATGTTATAGTGCAAAGAACTTTGCTTTATTATATTCGTTATTATATTATTCCAAAACAGTTCTTTCACTGTGGTTTATAAAATGTACGAGGTGTGTTCAGAAAATATCGGGAATTTTCGTTTTTTGAAACAAATGTTTATTTATTCGTCTACATTAATGTTGTCGCCTTAAAAATAGTCCCCATTGGATATTATGCACATGTGCCAGCTCTTCTTCCAATACTCGAAACACTTCTAAAACTCGATCTTTGAGATAGTCTTTAGTTCTTTCAGCGATGCGCTTTTAATGTTATCTACGCTTGCAAAACGACGGCCCTTTAAGGTTCTCTTTATTTTTGGGAATAGGAAAAAGTCAGACAGAGGCATGTCTGGCGAATATGGAGGCTGGGGCATCATTACAGTATTGTTTTTGGCCAAAAATGTTGTTCAAAATTTAACAATTTTAGAACAAATTTTGCTGCCACGCGTTTCATACCCAAAACATTCGAAAAAATTTCATGGGATGAGCCAATCGATATACCAACATCATCAGCGACTTCTCTGATGGTTTATAACCATTTCTTCCACTTTTTCCATGTTTTTATCGGTTGTTAATGTGCTTGTGCGTTCGGGGCGTTCGTCATCTTCAACGTCTTCAAGGCCATCTTGGAAACTCTTATACCACTTGTAAACTCTTGTGTTACTTACAGCAGACTCACTATAGGCCTTTGTTAACATTTCACAGAATTTATTTCATTTTTTAAGCAAAATTGGATACAAATTCTTTGATCCATTTCTTTTAACGAACGAAAAATCGCCGAGAACATAAAACACGTCTAACCTTAGCGGCTGCCACAGACAAAGTAAACAATGAAAACAGCTAAAGTTTTTATCATACTTCGGGGGCATGTATTCCAACATAATAAATAAATTTTATGACAACCGGACCCTCCGAAGCCGCGAAATTTAACAATTCCCGTTATTTTCTGAACACACCTCGTAGGTATAGAAAACAACATAATAAATAGCCGCTATTCTTTTGTAGAGATTATAATAATCAAGAAAAAACATGTGTATAAAATTACAATAATAATTTTAATTCATTTGAAATAGCCTTGGTAATTAGCGTTTCTCATATCTCGAACACATTAACCATTAATAAAGTAGGTATATACAGGGTAAGTCATTTAACATAAACTTTGAACCTGCCGGCATTTAATCCTGTAATTTAAAGGATTATTGTAGGTACCATTTTTAATAAAAATACCTCATTTAAGATTAAAAAACATTATTTTGTCAATTAATGAATTTAATCCTAATATAGTTTAGCATTATTTAATCAATTTAGTTCGAAGATTAATTTGCAAACAAAAAGACCTCCTTTCATTAAGCTGTTATTCATAATGGGTTTTTTAACAGTGGAAGAAAAAATAGAAATGATTTTGATTTATGGAGAAGCAGGCAGGTATCTTGATGATGCTGTTAATATCTACGCTCAGCGTTTTCCGGATAAAATTCGATCACGTACTTCATTTCAAATAATGAAATTAATGTATTAATGTATTAGCAGCAACGGCCGCTAATCATCATGCAAGCACAAGAGAATTATCTAGAGATTTGGGAATATCCCAGAGCAGTGTTAGCAGAATATTAAAGTTTCAAGTTAAATGACTCACCCTGTATATGCGATAGCAAGTCAATATTTCATTTTTTTTTTCAATCGACATTTATAGTTGTAGGTTATTAAAATTAAAACGCTTTTTAGCGTATTAGGAGAGAAACGTTTAATTTAATTGTTGTTGTAGATTCAGATATGGAAAACTTGGCGGCCAAACATATATTCCGCGTGAATAAAGGTTGCCATTGCAGTGCATTACATTTGACCCCTAAATAAAAACTTTTTAAATGTGGTTTCAGCGATTCAACTCTAACCTCACAAACATTATAAGTATTCTTCTTACAATACAAAGTAGAGCAAACCTTTGTGCACAACTTTGGTTTCAACAATGCTTTGGCATAAATCCAAGGTGAAAAATTTAATCCTTATTATATTAATTTAAATCGGCTTACAAATATGCAAAAGGTCGATGTTATAATAATATAATTAATATTTCTTATATTATGAAAATTTTTAAATTTTAATACAAGCAGAGGGCATTTTATGATGACAACTTTAGCACTGAATTGCAAAGAGGACCTTCGAAGTTTTATTTTGAGTTTATCACTGCAAAAATTTGGTATACGAGGTGTGTTCAGAAAATATCGGGAATTTTCGTTTTTTGAAACAAATATTTATTTATTCGTCTACATTAATGTTGTCGCCTATTGGATATTATGCACATGTGCCAGCTCTTCTTCCAATACTCGAAACACTTCTAAAACTCGATCTTTGGGATAGCCTTTAGTTCTTTCAGCGATGCGCTTTTAATGTCATCTATGCTTGCAAAACGACGGCCCTTTAAGGTTCTCTTTATTTTTGGGAATAGGAAAAAGTCAGACAGAGGCATGTCTGGCGAATATGGAGGCTGGGGCATCATTACAGTATTGTTTTTGGCCAAAAATTTTGTTCAAAATTTAACAATTTTAGAACAAATTTTGCTGCCACGCGTTTCATACCCAAAACATTCGAAAACATTTCATGGGATGAGCCAATCGATATACCAACATCATCAGCGACTTCTCTAATGGTTTATAACCATTTTTCCACTTTTTCTATGTTTTTATCGGTTGTTAATGTGCTTGTGCGTTCGGGGCGTTCGTTATCTTCAACGTCTTCACGGCCATCTTGGAAACTCTTATACCACTTGTAAACTCTTGTTTTACTTATAGCAGACTCACTATAGGCCTTTGTTAACATTTCACAGAATTTATTTCATTTTTTAAGCAAAATTGGAGACAAATTCTTTGATCCATTCTTTTAACGAACGAAAAATCGCCGAGCTCATAAAAACACGTCTAACCTTAGCGGCTGACACAGACAAAGTAAACAATGAAAACAGCTAAAGTTTTTATCATACTTCGGGGGCATGTATACCAACATAATAAAGAAAATTTTATGACAACCGGACCCTCCGAACCCGCGAAATTTAGCAATTCCCGTTATTTTCTGAACACACCTCGTATAATTGTATAGAAGAATTTCCCGATTCGATAGAAATTTTAGTCGCAAAATGGCTAAGAATTGGTAACCTACAGGTATAAAACTACGAGATTTTAAGCTTGCTTTAAAAAGAGCGATAAAATTTACACCAATCTAACAGTGTTAATGGGTACTTTGTGCCAAAATATTATTTGGTGTTTTGAACGCATTTATATTTTAAGTAATTGCCAAAGATTAGTTTTATAATTTGTAGCGTACATTTATTATTAACAAATAAATTAAGATTACATGTTTCGTTAGTATGGTGCATTAATTGTCTTGTTTTTTCTCGTGAAATAGTCTTGTCGAATATCACTCGAGAGAACATTTTTACCGGCAAAATTTTCTTCTGGTTTCATTCAAGTTTGTTGCTTTTTGGCAATTTTCGCCAAGCAACAAATTTTCATACCAGTCGAAAATTTTGCCGGCAAAATTTGTTCTCTTGTGATATTATATACGAAAAAATTATAAAAAGAACTGGCCAACTTGTAATTCAATAACCGCAAGAAAATGAATGGTAAATCTAGCCGCATAGTTTAAAGGAATTCCAGGAATTTAAACTTCAAAGCACCTGCGATTGAAATTCTTACCCCGTGGCTTCCCCCTCCACAATAAATTTTCACCCTTTCAACACCCATTACCAAACAACTGGTAATTAAAAAAAAAAAAATGTCATACCTGATGCATATTAACAACAACTACCGCAACTCGACACCCACTGAACAAATCGAGCACATCAAAACAATTGTTGTTTGTTTGTATACAGCACCGGCGAAAAAACCAACAAAATCCCTCGAAAAATTCTTCACGTGCGCGATTTTGTTTTGTTTTCGTTTTTTTACGTCGTTGCGAGGCGACGGAGTCTCCTTTCGTATCGGTATCGCAGTCGGCCGCGGCAAGGTGTTCACTAAACGCGTCACACACGTCATCCAGGTAACCATGGAACGAATACCGCCCCCCTCATCCCCCCACCACCTCGCGCCCCACACATACACCGTACGAGACGTACTGTTTCTGTGTGCGGTGGACATCGGTGTACAGGGGACTGTCAAAAAGTTAACGTAGGTAACACTTTTTACAGTTCTAGTACTAGTCGCAAAGATTTTTTTTTTTACAAATGCTTTTGTTGAATCTTGAACCGAAGAAGTCACATTTCAAGCCCTTAAACTCTCTTGATACAAAATAATTAGTGGAAGAAGTATAGTTCTCTTGAAAACATATTTACGCAATTCTTTCAAGATATGTACTATGCTCCACACCTCAAAGACCAACCACGTGACCACGTACGGAGCGCAGTCTTTTCAAAATTTGGCATTTAAGGCTTTTCAGGTTATGTGACTGTCAAAGTATAGTCAATGAAAGAAATAATATTTATAGTGTTACCGCTTATGTTTAAGCGTTAAAAGTTAATAAATCTTTAGAGTATCACAATAACAATGGTTGGTTTAAGAACTTAGAAATATAAATACTGCATTTAATGAAATTCCAAAGTGTAATTGTGCAATATAAGTGATATGTTTGTGCATTGGGTCTACATTTCTCCATAAAATAGTTCTAACTAAACAGGATTTATTTAAAAAAATCTAACTTCTCTATTATGAAATAAGAATACCTGTATCAAAGGTAGGTTAATGTATTAGAACAAAAAATATCATCTAATTTTGTATTTTAAGGTTAGAAAAATCTATTTTGACCAAAATAAATAAGTGGATTATTTGAAATTTTTAGAGAAACTTGCAATGTGAAAATATTTAATACTCCCATGACATGCGATTTATTAAAAATTTTAAAGTTATAATTTTTCGATGTAGATCAAATTCAGTCGAAGCTTTTGAACTATTTATGTAGGTAGGTACACTTTAAGCTGGATAAAAAAAACTACCACATTTTTAAACACCATATTATACAATCTTTTAAATAATCCAAAATGCTTATTTATTTTGGTCAAAATAAATTTTTCTAACCTTAAAATTACAAAATAAGATGATATTTTTGTTATAATATATTAACCTACCTTTAATACAGATATTCTTATTCCATAATAGAGAAGCTAGATTTTTTTAAATAAATGCTGTTTAGTTAAAATTATTTTATGGAGAAAACCAGATATTTAGACCAAATGCACAAAAATATTACTTATTTGGCACCATACATTTTAGAATTTCATTAAATGCAGTATTTATATTCTTAAATTCTTAAACCATCCATGTTATTGTAATGTTATAAAGATTTAAATATTTTTAACGCCTAAACATAATATTATTTCTTTCGTTGACTATACATAACCTGAAAAGCCTTAAAAGACTGAATTCCGTACGTGGTCACGTGGTGGGACTTTGAGGTGTGGAGCATAGTACTTTCACAGTGGAGTTGGAATCATTAAAACTCTTTTTAAATAAATGAAATTTAATTAATGTTTTTGAATGTAAGGTATTGCTTATCTTTTTCAAACTGGCATAAGCTACCAAGTTAATAAAAAAACACGAGTAAAAATAAAAAAAAATTAAATGTGAAAACAAATTTATAAAAACAATGCAATAAAATTTACATCAATGGCACATAAATTTCCACCTACTTTGATTTGTTACAAGACTGACATTTCAATTGTTCAATGATTATAATTTATTAAATATGAATTAAAGTCTCGCAAATACCTAGCTCTTGCTCTAGCAAAAGTATTTAAAAATACAAATTTGTTTTAAAGTTACCCTAAGATAAACTAAAAGTTCTAATACTGGTTTTATAATACTCTCGACATTGGCTATTTTAAAACTAATTTGCTTTCTTAAAGGATTAAATAATAGCAAGCTGCAAATATATTTTAATTGCTCTTTATAGTTTTATAGCAACCTTGTAGATCGCAATAAGAGCATTAGTGTTATAAATGGTAAATTTAGTTATATCGCATTTTATGAATTATAGTTCTACAGACTTAATAAATTCAACAATTTCAAAAATAAAAAAAATTGATGCGACCTCGTACAACTATAAAATGCCAATAAAAATAATAATAAGTTGCCTATACATGGCAAAACGAGAGACTTAATGTACGTGACGTATTTTCAGAAAATAATCGAAAAGGAAACGACGAACATTATCATGCATATAAAGGAGATGGGATGCGGATGCTATTAAAAAAGAAAAATGGTAATTATTATTTAACAATTTACGAGAAGTTATTTTGCCAGTTTGATTTAGTATTTTTAGTATTTAAAAAATGGTACTTCTGCTGAAGACCTTAATTAAATACTCTGACACTGTCAAATTGACAGTAATATTTATTATTGATAATTTACGATTTCTACGAAAAATACTTATTATTATCTTAAAATGATTTAAATCAAAAATTTGCATAGAGCGCCATCTATGAAACAATAGGGGAATCTGTGTGTCACCGTCAAATGTCAAATTTTTATATTTTATAAACACAATTATAAAGGTTATAAATCGAAATGTATTTCTTGAAAATTGACAGTTTTTCACAGTGAAAGTAAAGAAAATGTTTTATGAGCACTTTACAGTGGAGTCCGTGCCCGAATTTAAGTTATAGTTTACTGCCGGCGAAATTAAAAGGTCAGTACAATGTTCATACAAACTTTTCAAATATTGGCGTTGAGAAACTATTTAATACTTTTGTATTTTTATATTGAGAAAATAAAATAATTTTCACATTTAATATTATTTTACAAGAAAGGCAATTTATTTTAACATTTGTATGACATTTGTCAATTGTCAACTAACTAACTTCAGTCAGTGACTAAAGCGACATATGAATGGACAACATTCACGTGTGTTCACATAAAATTTTAATTTCTTTTATATAAATTCTTTTCAAAGCGAAGATTATTATCCGCTAGGAATAATTTGCCTCTCCTGGGCCGTATTCACCTATATTTAACTACTTTTTTTACATAAATTACATTGTTTCATATTTAAAATATGACCTGACACAGCATTTTCGTTTATTCATCAAATTTACGACCTAGTCGTAAAATTTCTCATAACCTATTAAATCAAACGTTAATGGATGTCTTAAAGCGATGCAAGAGCAATTTATCTTGTTACCAACCCTTAAACATGTTTCTCTTTAAAATTGGCAATTTCCTTAAAAGCTTGGTGCATCCTATCCGGGTAGGTGGTTAATTTGGGTTAACGAAGCTAAATTAATTTTAAATTATTTATGCATTTAATAAATAAAAACAAAAATTTAATACCGTGTTACACGTTTTATTTGTATTAATATATCAAACTACCTACTTAAATATTACCAAATGGCGATTTTTTTCTTTGTGGTCATTTAAAAATCGATGTGGCTCCCGTCCCGAGGCGGGACTTAAGTTCAGTCCCGATTGACGTCACACACTGTAAATCCGTTTTTATTCCCCGAGATTTTATAATTTGTGTCAAGCTCGATAGCTTAGATGGTAGGGCGGTCGCTTGGCATGCGAGAGGTACCGGGTTCGATCCCACTAGAAGTTGTCAAACTTTTTTTATTTTTTTTATTTTATAAATTTGTTGTTTTTTTGTTAAAAAGTGTTTTATTTTTATCGTAACATAAATTTGCCCATTTTAGTTGGGTTTTTTGCTCAATGGGGCAGGGGGGCCCAATGGGGCGGGGTCGGTTGGGTTGTGTTGTTGAGTTTGGGTTGGTTTGGTTTTATGACGTAACTAAAGTGCCCTTAACATGTATACAGGTACAATTTATTATTATTATTATTTTATTATAACATAACAAATCTTAAAATTATGACGTCAATCGGGACTGAACTTAAGTCCCGCCTCGGGACGGGAGCCACAGCGTTTAAAAATTACAATTATACAAAACATCACCTGAGAACATTCAAAAACAGATGTATGTATTATTGTTTAGCAAATAATATATAAATTATAGTTATACAACCCAGAATACATCTATTGAATATTAAAGTAACATACCCACTGTTTCACAATAAATAAAAAGGTTAAAAGTCTTTATTTAAACAAGCCGATCTTATTCTTGCCTTAAATGTTAAGAAAGACTTTAAATGAAATAATCTTATTCTTAATTTAAGATCGATTAGACCAAATATTGGAAAATTCCCTCTGTTCTGTTCTTAAAGATATAAAACTGTATACTGGATATATCTAAATATAATTATGTTTATTTTAAGATAAGTGAGTATTGGTACGACTGGCCTATTCTTATAAATATCCCCCACTCACGAAAGTGTCCGACATTTTGGAAGATATTAATACTGATTTTTACATGAATTCCAATTTAAAAGATCAAAATGTAAAACTATACCAATTTTTAAGGCATGATTTTAAGGAAACGGTTCATCTGACAGAAAATTTCACTTTAACCTTTTTTGTAGAGCATTTAATTTTCTTAAAAAAATATATTCAGGTCAATTTTTTTAAACTCAATGGTTTGGGAGTTCTGAGACAAAAACTTGCTGAGGAAAAAAAATTAAAATTGCGATGATATTAATATTAATATTATGGACTCAAACTTTCACAATAATTTTTTGTCACCCCAAACAATATTTTCGATATACCTACTTTACAAAAAAAAATAGTCGATTTTTTTGGCCCAGTCTATTACACTTACAGCAGGGCTCCCAGCAGTCCATGTTGCGAGAAATAGTGACTTAAGAGACTAATAATAAAAAATAAACGACCAAATATAGACCAAATTAATTACCGAAATAACTATAAAATGGAGGTATACATTTTTTTGGGATAAAAGATCTAAATTTGAATTTAAAATACATAGAGATAACTTGAAATTATAAATTTTTATTGAATTAAATTTAACAAGTAACCATAACTGTTATAAAATACATAAATAACAAAAAAATATTAAATTCTGTAATAAATTATGACTTATAATAAATAGAATCACATTTAGGTATATAAAAGACACTGGCATCAGTCATTTAATGGGTTATATTTTTTTGGTGGGCTGCAGGCTGCAGCTGATCTATAATTTTCGCCTTTCGTTTTTCTAAATCTTGTAAGTTACCTTCCCCGCTTCTTTTTTGGGATGGTTCACCCCTTTAAACATTAGTTGAGCCATACATATTTTTTTAACATTTTTATTTGTTTGCAACAATACGTTCTTTATGGTCTTTTTTATTAAAAATAAAACAATAATTCTTTTATTATTCCTTTTCCCGAAAACGGTTTTTTTATTTAATATAAAACAATAATTCGTTTATTATTCTTTTTCTCGAAAACGGTTCATTTTATTGACAATAAACAAGAGTACCTTTATTTTAGTTTAAGGTTCACGCTACGCAAATTTATTTTTTTTAAGTCTTTACATACGGGGTGTTCAAAATTTAAGCATTAAGGTATAAAACTTAGTCCGTCCCTGGTAAACAAAAAAAGCAAAACATGTTTCAAGAACACTACTTTAAGAGGTCCCTACCAGGGTCCATCATATTAAATTTTTATTAAATTATATTCAGTACTTTAAAAGTTATTCAAGGAAAACCAATTTGCAGGGGCGTCCTTTCGGGGCCCATGTCTCCGCAAGGAGGGCCAGTAGGAATTTTTTTTATAGGAATGTGTCATCTTATTTTTTCATGTTCTATCTGAATCCGAGATATTTCCCACATTTTCCCGGACACCCTGTATAGGTAGTGTTAACCTAGCGAACCGAAACTATAAACGTAAACGAAACCCTAGACCAAACCAGAAACAATTCAGCAATAATTTTGGCGGGCGGTTCGGGTCTGGACGGCGGGAACTTTAAATGTAAACTGCGAAGTTTTCGAATGTTTCACTTGGTTTACTGTGGTTTCGATATTTATAAAACTGTGATTATTTATATTTAAAAAAATATTTTTTAATAGTTGATTTTAACAGAAAATATAGACTTTATAGACTTTAGGTAAAAAAATAGACTTTTATAGACTTAAGACAAAAATATAGACAAGTCTTTAAAAAAACTACCTGCTGGGAGCCCTGACTTACAGGCAAAATAATCGATCCACACAAATTTTCGATGAATTTCAATCGCAAATAACTTTTTTATTTGATGTCGGATTTAAACGAATATTAAAGAATATTGTAGATAAATTAATGGACAATCGCTCACATTTTAAAAAATTACTAAAAAATAGACGTACGTTCATAATATACAGGTTTAAACAAAAATATGTTTTTTACCATATGTTTAAGACACTCTGTAGAGTGGCAAAACCGTATAATGTTATAAATTAAGTTTTATTTATCAAGTCACAACTATTCTTAACAGTTTTGTTTTTGGTTCACCTCGATATATTTATTTTTGTGAATTTAAAAAACATTGCAATTTCCAATATTTGCGATTGAAATTTATCGAAAATTTGTGTGGATCGATTATTTTGCCTGTGAGTGTATATATTTCACTGTTGATATTTAATGTTCATGGTTCACAAACGAAATATGACCTAATAAGCAAATAACCGACTAATAACAATTTCATTGTATAATTGGCCTATTACTGTATCGATAATTTTAACCGTCATACCTACCTAACTTTAAATTTGTTTGTATTAAAAATTCAGACATTTGGATTTCTTTGAAATTATACCTTTTTACATAAAAATTAGCATATTTTGAAAGCACAATAAAATTGTATTTTTTTAAACAAAAGATTCCCATGAACAAGTTAGTCATTCAAAACGCACAAAAATAATTTAGTTTTATAGGTAGTAGGTATAAAGAAAATCACGTACCACTATAATTTGTGTACTTACTTGTTGCAATATAAATTTAAAATAGCGGTAGATAATTTTTCCTGATAAACCAGTTTTAATAATAACTCTTCTACGTAGCTTATTAAACAGGATTTAGCACCAGTTTTTTATATTTTTATACATTTTGCACTAAGCATAAATATACAAAAGTTTTTAAGAATATACAGGGTGTTATATAATTAATGTAATATATTAAAATAAAGAAGCACCTGAAACGTTTTATTCTAAATTCTAAAGGCTAAAAATAATTTATAATAACCTTTATCCTACCAAAAAGTACGCCACTGATCTACAAGGAACTTTAGACTAATCTGGTTGCCTTATTTAATTTATCATGTTATCCAGATTCTGTCAAAAAAGTTTAAACAAAATCTGGCAGCTATGACAGAGGGCCGGTTTTTCAATCGTTGGTTAACTTTATCTTACGGTTAATTTCCTTAGATACCATTGTTAACACAATAGTATCTAAGAAAGTTAACCGTAAGTTAAACTTAACCAACGATTGAAAAACCGGCCCAGAATCTAGTGCATTTCTTTCAAAATTTAGGTTATGGGCCCAGATTGTATTGTCCTAATTTCATCTGAATTAACAGAAAAAAAACCGATGAAAAAATTAATTTTGTGGTTATGGAGTTTTTAAAATAGGTGCTAAATTTTTACTCACCCTATTTGTAATTCTCTCCTCAGTTTTGCCCCTTTTCAAGGACGGAGCTCTGATGATTTTCTTCCCCATGTCCATTTCGTCCATCGTAAATTCCTTGGCAATTTTTTTCTTCAATAACTATAACACCTAACGAACGAACTACACGAAATTTGGCAACATTTTTACTTATTTTATCCAATAGGAATTACCGTTCGAAAATCTTATTATATTTAGTTTTATTACACTGTCACACACAATTACACATAACCGTTTTTCGTTTGTCTTCTATTGGTAGGTTAAAGTTATCTGAAACAATAAAAAATTATTTAATTATCCATTTTAAATAAGTACTAGTAACAGTAATTACATCATTAAAGAATAATTGATTACATTAAAAACAATAATTGGTAAAAATAAAGTTCAATAAAGTGATTATTACCTTCATTAGGTTAAATACCTACTTATATCAATAATAACTTCACTTTAATTAAATATAGTAAATTGAAAATATTTAAAAAAATAATTTAAATAAAGATTAACTAAATATATGTTTCCGTTAGGCGAGTTTTATAGGTTCACTCTGTATAAATTTTGCATTGAATTTTATTTTGAACGCAATTTTTTTGCACTGTTGACCATGTGGAATCTTTAAGATACAGTTAACAAAATTTACTTTATAGACACTTAAAGATTGAAGATTTTTAATAAATCATTATTGTTCAACGTTTTTTATTTTGTTTAGTTAAGTACCTGTTATATTCCTTGTCCCAGGAAAATACACAATTTAATTGAAATTTAACAGTTAAATAGTTAACTAACAGGTTTTTGTAACAAGTGACCATTGTTTTTACGATTTAAACCAAATATCCTGCATATTGTTTTTGACGTATTAAGAAAGGATTTTGCATTACAAATAAGGAAGTTAAAATTATCTTAAAAAATGACATAAACGATAAACGGCTGCCTTTGTTTACACGAAATAAATAGGTAGGGCCTTATAAAATCGATTAAAATACTTTTTGTAACCCCTTCCAGGGGGTAAAAACAATTTACCTAATGTACCTCCTAAGAAAATTCATTTTTTTAAATCACAACCACAATATTACAACCTCGATTACAACTCAATTATAATACTACAATAATTAAAAAATAATGATCTAGTGACAACGTCTATTAAATGACATTTTAACTGTAATATTTTTTTTGTAAAAATCAACTTGCCAGTTGAAAATCATCGATTTTCGAGTTAAAATTACACTTTTAAACAATTTAAATAACATTTAATGCGGTGCCGATAAACTATCGTAAAAAATTAACTGTAACTCACCTTTAACGTTCATTTAAACAGTTTTCCACACAAAACACGATAACTACAATAATCAAAATACAACTGACATTCACAAGATAACCGAGATTACGCCATATTGGGAATCATACTACATTGCAACCATCTTTACCGTTCTAATATTATTATTTATTATTAACATATTACCGAAATGAAATTAAGTCATCAATATAATGTGTGTTGATAAAAACAAACAAAAGTATTAATTTTAGGTCGCGATAAGCCGTAACTTCGTTTATATTTTGAATTTAAAACGCAAAATGTCACAAGTTTTTTGAATGAAGTGGATGGTGCGAACGAACTACTTTATAATGAATAGCCCGCTATTGCGGCGTTGCCACGTTGACGAATATTTCGTGGAACTAGGAAAAATCAGATTTTGTTTTGACCTTATAAATATTAATAGTATTTAGTTATTTAGAATAATGATGCTGACATACTAAACAATAATACCTTTTTTCTTATAAAATTTGAATCCTAAATAACATAAAATATTTAAATTCTAAAAATAAAATTTCATTTATTATTTTTAATTAAAATAATTTACATTTAAATTATCCAATGTTTATTTTACCATGCTTTATATTATATACATAATGGTGAATGAATGGAATAAATACTAAACACTGCATAATGCTAGAAAATCCTTGACAACAAATTAATTTTTTCTTCAAATGCATAAATTAATAATACATATAAAACAAATTAAAATACCACCCCCCCTGACAATTAAAAAAAATCCAGTATTGATATTTTAAAGGTCATTCTTCAATACATTTTCAAACAGAAGAAAGTCTATATTTTATTCTTTTTCTTGGTAAAGTGAAAGTCAATCCATGACATACTTCGATACGGACCGTCCACTTCTTTTATTTTGCACGTCCAGACGCCTGAGCCTACCTCGATTGCGCTATGTAACCAATGAAAACAAAAGTGCCTGCTAATTTGTGTTAAGTTTTAAGTGTAATTTTTGTGCCAACTTGTTAGATATAGTGAAAATGAAGTTTTGTTTTGTTTTTGTGTTGGTGGCATGGGTCAAGTTTTTGGGTTAGTATTTCAGATGATATCTAAGAATTTCTAATGATTTTAATTTTTATATACTGTATGTTATATAAAATTCAATGTAGGTATTAAGTAATAATGGTCTTGTTACCTCTAAACGAAAGTTTACTTATAACAATTGTTGATGTTATGTTATAACATTAATTAAAAATTTCACTTTCGAATAGAAATATAAATAGTGATTGAGAAAAGGCGTTTACGTTAAATTCAATTATTATCATTATTAGGTATATTATATACCTATTTAATCCAAATTAAAATCGTTAGCTTTTTCAATTATTTATTTGTAATTTATTTTATTTAAATATAAAACTCTCGGGCAATTTTAACTCATACCTAAAATATAATAAATACTTTTTATTTTAAATTTAGTACCTACGTGAAAAATAAAATTTAATATGAATTTCTAACAAAAAAAAGAGAGTCATTGGTAACACCTAATTTTCAGGTACAGAGGCTTTTATAATCCCTGACGAATTGCCATCTCTATTGTCAGTGGTTTACTCCAACATACCAACCATTAAAAAAGGTAAAAATATATATTATTTTTATTAATTATACTACTCCAGCGCTATAAAATTAATATCGGCAGCGTAGCTCAGATGGTAGGACGCTCGCTTTGCAAGCGAGAGGTAGCGGGTTCGATTCTCGACGCCTCCATATTTTTTTTTTATTTAGAAATAATAAAAAATATGAATTTAGGTACCGACTCCAGACTAGGATGGGGCTTTAGGCTGGGCGACAGGGCCGACTTTCAATTTTTAGTGGAACTGGGCCCGCAAACCAACACCCAACCTCTGGCCAATCAGGGGGACAGTTCTACCAACAAAAGAAACACGCTGGAAAATCTCGCAGACACGCTTTATGCGCAACGGCAGAAAGACAAACAGGAAGTGGAAATTAAAAAACCGAAAATCAAGGTTAGTACTTAAAACGTTTAAATCAGAAGTGGGATATTCAAAGTTAATTGTATTTCAGCCTGCTGATGAAGCAAACTCGGGCTCTGATTGGCTGAAAACGTGGAGCAATGAGATGAGCGGCAACATAAAAGCTGTGAAAACCGAAAATCAACAAATCAAAAGTTTGATTGAGACTTTATCGAATGCCAGGCCTGGATTGGCCGAGGGTGAAATCGACGCGAAAAGCGTGATACCCGAGGACGAAAATGGCGGCCCAATGAAGCACCTCTACCCGAAATACGAATCAAGCACTCAGAAAATTAAGACGGAAACGGAGGGTGCTTTGGATGACGTTAGTTTGGATTAATTTTAATTTTTATATTGTTTATTGTAGATGTTTTATTCAATAAATCTGGTCATAGTTTTTAGGAATTGGATTTGGCTTTATTTTAGAAATACATAGTTAGGTTAGGGGCCCAGCAAAGGTCCAACTTTTTTATTATTAATTTTACGAAAAAAAGTTACTCCTCAAAAAAAGTTTTGCTTCCTGAAAAAATATGACTAAACCATTAAAACTTTAAATAGTTTGTACAGGGTGGTCAAAAAGTAAGATAATGTATAAATGGCCCAAGAGGTAACTTTTTTATTATCAATTTTACGAAAAAAAGTTACCCCTTAAAAAAAGTTCTGCTTCCTGAAAAAATATTATTACACCATTAAAATTTGAAATAGCATGTACAGGGTGATCCCCTATAATGTCGCCCCCCTTTAACTTTTTTATTTTAAGTGTCCCAAAAAATTTAAAAGTGTGGTTATGTAGGAACTAAAAAATACTTTTTTTCTACGTTTAAAGAAAATTGGAAAATTGATCAGTATACAGGGAAAAACAAAAAGTTTATTTTTTTTCAATGGATCACCTTATATATGAATTTATTTTTCGATTCCTTGTAAAATTCTGAGCATAATTCATATAACATACCATAAACCTAAATGCAACAGTTTCTAAAATATTTAAATTATTTTTAAGGTACTAAGTTGAAATAGTTTGTCTTTCTCTGTCTGAGTAGGCCATTTTTACTTATTTAACAAGACATATTGACATAATATCACTATAATAATTTATTTTCAATAAAAATTTTGGTATACTGATGCTTCTTGATTTCCAACAGTTTAAAAAACCATTTAATGATAACATTTCGAATGCGAATATTTCAAAAACAGTTGAATTTAGGATATGGTTTGTTATATGAATTATGCTCAGAATTTTACAAGGAATCGAAAAATAAATTCATATATAGGGTGATCCATTGAAAAAAAATAAACTTTTTGTTTTACCCTGTATATTGATCAATTTTCCAATTTTCTTTAAACGTAGAAAAAAAGTATTTTTTAGTTCCTACATAACCACACTTTTAAATTTTTTGGGACACTTAAAATAAAAAAGTTAAAGGGGGGCGACATTATAGGGGATCACCCTGTACAGGGTGGTCAAAAAATAGGATTATTTATAAATGTCCAAGAGAGATTTTAGGAAAAAAAGTTACTCTTCTGCTTCCTGAAAAAATCATATTACATTATTAAAACTATTTAAAATGTTTAAAGTATTTCTTAAACCAGCAAAAATCAAACTCAGAGACTATTATGAAAATTGATTTATTATTATTCAATATATTCAATGGCATACAGTTATAATACATAGATATAAAAATATGCACTTTTATATCCCTCGTGGAATGCATTTATTAAAAGTTACTTGGATCAAAAGAAAAGGGACCAAAAAAAATGGCCGTTAAAATTAAAAATTAAAAAAAAATATATAAACAACAATTCCTTAACGTCATATCTCAATTTTTTATTTTTTCATCCTCGTCCTTTTTAACCTCCAACTCTGACATTTTCTGAGTTATCTCGTTGCTCTCCTTGTTCTCTTTGTCGCTAACTTCCGCTTCATCTTCATCGTCTTCCGAAGAGGACCCGTTTTCATCGCACTTACCGTTGTACAGGTCGCAATCGGTCGCCAAAATTTTTTTCGCATCTTCGAATCTCGTTTTAAACAAAATCGCGTCTAAAATAAACCAGTTTCGAGCTTTAATACCCTACAGTTAATAATTTTGAAAAAAGTGAGGTTAAATTGGTTTGACAGGCGTCAAAATTCCAAAAAGTGAGGTTAGAACCGCTTGACAGCTGTCAGCTGTCAAAATTTCGAGGTTATTTGTCAACTGTCACCGTGACAGTTTTAGGTTAAATAAATTCTTGTACTTACTTTCAACATTGCCAAATTTAATGGCCAGGCATTCAGATTTAGCCTTCTCATCGGCAAAATCAGCAGGAACAGTGTAAACGTAGGCTCTATCAGTGCTGGGGTTTTTCTTTAACTCCATCCATGGCGTCAAAAAATGATTGGCGCATATTTTAAAGGTCTTATCTCTTCTCATTACTATTCTCACCGAGTTATTTTCTTTGTGCCTCAGCATTTTTAACTCACCTGTGCCTCTCTCCTAAAATAAATAAAATTTTATTGCTTTTCTAGCATGAATACACCGACTTAGTACCTTCCATTCAGATGGGTCGCTGTTAGAATCAAATCTGTACAGTTTGGCACGTATTTTAAGCATTTCTTCTTCGTCATCCTCATTCAATTTAACCTCAACTTCAGGGAGAGTAACAATCGGTTTAAACTGAGGATCAAACTCCGTTTCCTCGCCATTCTCAGTCAAACTCTTGTCATGATCGTTAGTTAGCGTTATGGGAGCCTAAAAAATCACACATATTGCAGGTTATGTTCTAACTTGTTAACCGCAAGCTCTATGCCGGCAAAACGCGTGCTTACCTCGCTTTCGGACATTTTAATGCTTTCCAACTGTTTTTAAAGACAATTATTCTCAATATATCGCTTTTTTTTGTTAGCGTGCAAGAAGGTTCGTTATATCAAACAAAATAAAATGACAAATTGATTCGACCAATCACAAGCCGGCTCGCAGTGAAAACGAGCAAGCTGATTGGTCGAGAGTCGAAATTGACGTTTTGAGGTTAGGATTTTGAATTATTAATAATTCTTTAATAATAATGAAATTAAACGACTACTTTGTACTTAAAACTATTTATTTGTTAGTGAACTACAGCATTCAGTGGTTCAGCTTTAATATTTGCCAAGTTCAACCTATTGTCAACATCTTCATCAATCAACCCAATTATTGCTCTAAAAATACAAAATATTATTATTAACTCAGTAAACATTGATTAAATAACTATTTATTGACTTACACATTGTCTCCCCTAATAATATGAAGCCCCAGCATAACCTGTTCAATGCCCGTTGTTGTAGAATAAACCCTTTCATGCGATTCATCTATTATGATGTTTATAGTCTGGTCGAAACCTTTCAGAGTACCCTGAAAATATATTTAACGTATTTTTTGTAAATTGTGTTATAAATAATATAACTTACTATAAAATTCCTACCATCAGAAGTAATAATGGAAACGGTATCTAAAAAAAATTAAGGAAAAATGCTTGTTTTTGCAATAGTAATAATAGTAATATAAAGATTAAAAAAGGATACGGTTTACGAAAGCATCCAAGCCTGAAGCCATTTTTTACGGTATTTTGTAAAAAAACGTTCAAAACCGCTTATTGAGGTTATGTGCAAACAAACGTCAAAATAATCATAGATGTTTGAAATATAGACGACACCAAGTCTGTTTTTCAGCACGAAGTACACTATTATTATTGGGTATTTTGATTGTTTACAATTTGTACTACAATTAACACGATTCGTTGTTTAATTAATGCACAAAATTTAATGTAAACCCACAAATCTATATTTGATTTCTTCTATGGATGCGTCGTACCAACAAAATGGCAAAAAACTCCCCAAACTTTTGACGTATAGTGCCAAAGAACCTGTGACAGCTGTCACTATACGGTCAAAGGAAAAATCCAACATAAATCGTTAAAAATGAGCGGAGATTTCGTGTGGGCCGTCAAAAACGGCGATCTGGAACAAGTCAAGGATTACATCGAAAAAAAGGTAGGACCATTCGACGGGGAAAACGTCGAAAACCAAATATGGCAACATATTTTCTCAGGTGAATCATTAAATGTTTTTTTCAGGCTGTGAATGTGAACGAGCAAGTGGATGGGCGCCCCTTAATTCTCTACGCCGCTGATTACGGCCAAAGAGACGTTATAGACTATCTGGTTTCAGCTGGAGCCGATGTAAATGTAAGCAAATAATTTTATGCAAATTTTATGCAAGATGTATAAAAATTGAATTTTTTCTTTAAAAGCGGAAGCTTGTATTTTTTTTATATTGGTAATACCTAGTTCAATAAAATATGAAACTTTTACTGTAATGTTTTAATAATGAAATTGGTTTTTACATAATTTATTTTGTGTATTTTTATGATACTTTCATGTTTCATTTTAACTGGATTAAAATTGAGTAAAAATATTATTTTTGCCCATGTTGATTTTATATGATTTGTTTGGTGATTCATTTTAAAAATTATTACTCAAGATTACATAGAATTGGTTTATCAAAATGCAAATAATAATGATTGTGTGGGTATGCCTGATATTTATTTAAATACACAATGAAGCAAAATATTAAAAAAAAATAATATTTTTTTTATTATTTTCCCAAGTAGGCACAATCTGACATATGTCAAAAAATAACCTCACTTTTTCCCAATTCGTAATAAAGCCATGTTGCCGTATTTTTTCAGTCGAAAGACAAGCATGGCATAACCGCCATCCTGGCGGCTATTTGGGAGGGCCACATCGAGTGCGTGCGGTTGCTGCTGGAAAAGGGGGCCTCAAAAGAGGGCACAGCCCCCGACGGAAAATCCTACGTGGACTCTGCCGAAAGCAACGAAATACGGCAACTTCTAGTCTAACCGCTAAAAAAACGAATCGAACCCAGACTCCAGTCCTCGTAACTATGACGATACACCCAAATCAACAAGTTTTGACAGCTGTCAAATTAAAAAAAATGACAGATGTCAAAAATGTTTCGATTGCTGACGTGTGTTTTTTGACGTTCGACGTCAAAAAATCAAACGCTGGAATCGAAAATAACGTCTATTTTAATATAAGTCATCGAATTTTTTTTTGATAGTCTGTAACACAAGCAGTCATTAAATTTGTTGTATTTTTATGAGCAAACCAAAAATTTGCTATTGATGCTGTCCGTAAATGTATTTAACGAGAAAAAAAGTATATAAAATGATCTTTAGATTGCTTAAATTATGTTTATTTTTATTTTGTAGTTTACTAAGTTTTTATAAAGTATTTATTTCTGAGTAAAGATTTTTTGTATAAGCTTTGTTTTATTTCCGCTCCTGCTCAAAATTAAGCCATTAAAAATTCGTATCTAAACAGTATACAGGGTGAGTTTTAAGTTGACGCGTTCCTTTTAACAGTGTGTAGAAATCAGCTAGACAAATAAATATTTTAAGTAACTTTTTTATCAAATCTCAAAAATAAGAGAGTTATAGGCCTTCCAAGTTTAATTAAATTTTGAGCCGGTCCTGGCTATTGTTAACAAAAAACATAACCATAAAAATAAAAATAACAAAATAAACAACATATATATGTTGTCATTATAATGTCTAGAGTCCCGTAATTATATAATTGACATCCTTTTTCTATGATTGACATTTTCACTTTCAGTGTTTTAGTTTTTAGGTTAGTTTTAACTTCAGACATTTTTTTTAGGTAAAATTGTCATTTTACACTACGATTTTATATGGAACTTCTAATATTAAGCTGCACATTATAGTTCTCCCACCTCTAATCATTCTGATAAAACACGCCTGTGATTGGCTAACTTACTTACTTTATTTTATTAATAACCGTGTATATAACGGAAAAATCTGACCGATTCTGTCAATATTTTAACCAATTTGTGTCAAACGCAGCAAAAGAATGAACTTTTATTTTTAGCGCGTGTTCAAAAGTTTGATCAATATCAGCTTAAATCAGCAGTGTATTAGAGGGAATGTTATAATTTTTAATGTATTAATGTTTGATTAGGATTTTCGTGTCAGCGGTAAAAATGAGTAATCAAACGATGTTTGAAAGGACAGGAGCGACAATTAGCGTGAAAACGAAAAGCAACGCGCCCAAGTTGTCGGAAAATTGCTCCCAAATCACTATCAAAGAGTTTTTAACTCTGTTAACCACAGCATATCAAGTAAGAATTTTTTATTTTTTAGTTTTTATGTTTTTTTCCACCGAAAATTTGGGGAACCAGCGAATTTTTGTATGTTATTCTTTGTGGTCTAGATTTAACCCCCAGGGTTAAGTGTTAAAATTCCCGTATCTCGCTTCCTATTGGTCGTACAAAAAAAGTTTAAAGACGAAAAATGTAGATCTTTAAATACTCAACATATTTGTTTTCAGGCAAAACTGTCTATATATAGTCCCTATAAAGATAGAGGGCACGAAAATTTACAAAAATGATTCGAGCGCTGTAACTCTTAAACGGTTTACAAAATGATATCAAAACTTAATATATTTTTATGTATATTTTTATTATCTACAACTTTTTTAAGTGACATTTTTAGTTATGATCAATTTTAGAGTATCAAAATACAAAAAAACTAATTTTTGTCAACTTCAGCGCCCTCTATCTTGTTGGGAACTAAAGACAGAAAGTTTTGAATGAAAAAAATATGTTCAAAATTTTAAGATACGCATGTTTTGCCTCAAACGATTTATTAACTATAATAATATGTTCTTTAAGGTGCAAGACAGTGTTGAAGGTGTTTTAATGGAAGGGGGCAAAATAGAGGCTCTGAATTGGCTACGAATGAAAGAAAACGGAGGTAAAAATTCGTACGCGCAAACCTCCGAAAGTAATTTTGAGATTTTGCCTGCTGAAAGTTGCGAAATGGGAGAACAAAAAGGTAAATTTCTTGATAAAGCGTAAGGTATGTTTAACCAATCATTTTAGAAGCTGTTAAGAAAAAATCTTCCACCACTACAATGTCGTGTTTCGACGTGGACCCGATAAAACAAAAACTAAATGTCGTTTTATCGGAAGGATTGCTTGATTCAGTTTTACCCTTTTTGGTGGACAATGCTGGAAACAAACGAAAGAATGTCATAGGTAAATATATTTTGACAATAACAATAATTTAAACATAACCTCAAACTAGTTTAGTTACCAACCAAACCCCTAAATTTGCAACGTTGCCGCAGTCCAGATAAAAAAATGAACTTTACTCAAAAAATTAATATAAATAAAACTCTTTTTTAGCTACGAGTAACTCCATGCCAGTTATGCCGACGGTGGCGGAAAAGCAGGTGGAAAAACCCATCAGAAAATCCGTGGAAACTTTCATTAAATCTTCGTAACAATTTTAAATCGGTTTGTTAATTTTTTTGCGTTGAAAACATTGTTTTTAGGTCGGACGTCGAAATACACGTGTGTGACGAAGTGAAAAACCTCAAGAAGACTTTTTTGTGCAACCAGACGTTGTTGGTGTCGAAAATGGGTTATTTTTCGGACATTACTGTCGGTAAGTTTTAAATGAAAAAAAAATACAAAATGGTAGTTTTTGGTTTTTAAGGTCAAAAACTTGAAGACATGGAAATTTCCGTTCACTGCGACATCGGCATATTCGAATGGCTCATGCAGTGGGTGAAGAAGGATTCCTTGCTCGAAGCTGATTGGCCGAAGCTGGACGCGCACTGCGTGGTCCCCATACTGGTTTCAGCTGCGTTTCTCCAGATGGAACCGCTGCTCAACGACTGTCTGCTGTTTTGCCACGAACATTTGAACGACATTCTGAGAACCACCTCGAATTTGTCCTGTTTGAACGATTCGGTGCTGTCAAGGTAAAACACCGTAACAACGTATATATATACAGCCCGTTCAGAGTAAAACCGAATATATCTATATATACAGGGTGTTATGTAATTAATGTTATATATTAAAATGGGTTGTTCCTTAGGGTCCATAAAGAAGCACCTGAAACTTTTTTTTTTTTAAATTCCAAAGTCTAAAAATAATTTTTAATAACCTTTATCCTACCAAAAAGTACGCCACTGATCGACTAGGAACTTTAGGTTAATCTGGTGGATTTATTATGTTATGGTTGGTAACAGTGTTTGAAAAATCTCTCAAAAAAGTTGACAAACATTGTTTAAATTTAGCTTAATTATAAAAATGACAAAATTAACAATGCAAATTGTCAATTTGGCGTTTTTATTAATTGTTGGTTATGTCATTTTTGTACTGAAGGTAAATTCAAACAAAATCTGCCAACTTTTATGACAGAATCTAGTGCATTTCTTTTAAATTTTAGGTTATGTTTTCAAATTGTAAATATCTTAACTAAGGGAAGTGCTTTTGGATTTATTTACACAAATTAAATGTTTAAAGTTTAACCTGTGAACTGGTCCCAATTTCATCTGAGTAAACAGAGAAAAAAACTAATGAAAAAATTAATTTTGTGGTTATGGATTTCAAATTTCAAAGGTACTAAATTTTCTAATCATTGCTTAAGCTAATAGCTGGATCAGTAAATAAATACAGAAGGGTATTAGAGCTTTAAGGGCATAAAACTTTTGTATTTATTGAGTTTTTATTTATTTTTTGCAAGAAAAATGTTTAGTAACAATTTTTTACATCTGGCAACGCATAGCTACTTTGTTAGTTGGTATCTATGTACTCACAAAATACAAGTGTGCAGAGATAAACCAAGTGTGTAACCAGTGGCGTATCACAAAAAATATAAAAAACTTCTAATGCATATTTTTTCTTTATCTTTGAAAAAAGGTTTTTTTAAAATTTTTCCTTTATTCCTTATGTCAAAAGGTATTCAGTATTTTAATATATAACATTAATTACATAACAACCTGTAGATATATTCGGTTTTACTCTTAACGGGCTGTATATTCGTTTGCTGTGAAATCGAACAATAAAAAAACTCTTTGAGTTCTCAGATTAGCAGCGATGCACACCAACACTGAGGTGGAGATGATCAGGGACAAGAAGGACAAGATCCAGTCGAGGATATTCACGAAAATGATCCAGTCGCTGTGCGAACCAGAGGCGGAGAGCGTGCGCGGCCATTGGTACTCGTTGGCCAAGATTTTCCGATGCGAAAAGTGCCAGCAGCTCATATACCCCACCTTCTCCACCCAGATACCCTGCAACCCCGAATGCATGCGGCTGCAATGGGATGGCAGCACCATCAGCATTCACGTCAGGTACAAATTTTGTCAGGGAGGGGCATTAAAGTGACTTATTCCCTACGTTTTTAGTTATTTTACCAAAATTGTAAAATTAGTACAGTTTGGCATAACAGGGCAAAATCTGACGTTTTCAGGGACCCAACATGGAACATCAACGAATACATTTTGAAGCTGTTTCGCATTACCAAGTCGTGGCGGAAAGTGTACTGGAAGCTGTGGGCAAACACGCATTTCCTCTACTGCCTGATTTGCCGACGATACTTCCCGAGTCACCAGATCGGCTGGTGTTTGTTTCATCCGGATCCGCCCCAATTTTTCACGTTGGACACCCAGAAAGCTCCCCTGCCGGTGGGAAGGTACCCTTGTTGCGGAGAAAGAGCCTACAGGTGAATACTTTGGTGTAAACGAACCTTAATGTATCTTGATTATTAGATAAGTAAGTTATCTGAACCCTTAACCTTTAGATTCGACTTGTTGCCAAACTTCTCGGGATGCCAGTTCCACCAGCACATTCCAGACACCAAAGACGTGAGAGACTCGGCGATAAGGACGATGCTCGACGATTTTCGTCACCTCATAGAAGAGGAACCCCCCCGCCTTCTTTTCCCGGAGAAACTCACCCGATTGGCTCCAAAGCTCAACTACGACACCCCCTCCCCAAATCACGACAGCAAAATGGCCCCGCCCACCGATTTATTCTGGTGGGACGGCTTCGAAATAACCCCGCCCCGTCCAAAGCTGGGTTTGATATCGAAATTCGCAAAGGTAAGCACTTTGTATCCTTTTTCTATGCTTTGTATGGCAAAGCCTTAGTAGAAGAGAGGGCACTAGAGGTCAACACAAAAACAACAAGTTAAACAAAAAATAGAGCAAGTTAACATCCAAAAGCATCGCAAAAACAAGAATTTTAGCAGCAGACAATTAAAAGGCACGTTAAAAATTTAAAAACACTCATCAAGTGACGTATTTAAGCCCCGCCCAACATGCGCACCATCCTATCTTAAGGTGTATGTATCTTGATTACAACTGTCATTTATAGATGGCGCTGTTGACCATAGACATTGTAAAATAGACATTAGACCATAGACATACGTTACGGATGATTTCCCATTTTCTTTGACATCTTTATTTGATATGTTGAAGCGCACGACGACGTCTAACATTCCGGCGCCCGCCTTACCTTCGACGTCTGTTTCCGATGAGAGCAGCGACGACGACGGCAGTAGTTCGAACGACTCGTGCAGCAGCTCGACGACTTCCGGTTCTGACAGCACCGTAGACAGCGGTGAGAGCTGCCAGATCAACAAGGCCTCTGAACCGGCTTCGGTAAGTCGATCGTAGATTGAGGTTAGAGTGCAAACTTTTGCTTGTAGAGTCGCAGCTCGCCTAGAAAGTCTCCCAGAGTCACCCCGGTAAGCACCTAGATCTTCGTGGCATCCCAATAAGCAATTTGCACCACTTATGGTAACGATAAGTTACATAAAGGTTTTATAAGAGTTGTCAAGGTTTTATAAGAGTTGTTATACAGGGTTTTATGTAATTAATGTTATATATTAAAATACTGAATACCTTTTGACTTAAGGAATAAAGGAAAATTTTTTAAAAAAACATTTTTCCAAAGATAAAGAAAAAATATCCATTAGAAGCTTTTTATATTTTTTGTGATACGCCACTGGTTACACACTTGTTTATCTCTGCACACCTGTATTTTGTGAGTACATAGATACCAACCAACAAAGTAGCTAAAAATTTTTCTTGCAAAAAATAAATAAAAACTCAATAAATACAAAAGTTTTATGCCCTTAAAGCTCCAATACCCTTCTGTATTTATTTACTGATCCAGCTATTAGCTTAAGCAATGATTAGAAAATTTAGTACCTTTGAAATTTGAAATCCATAACCACAAAATTAATTTTTTCATCAGTTTTTTTCTCTGTTTACTCAGATGAAATTGGGACCAGTTCGCAGGTTAAACTTTAAACATTTAATTTGTGTAAATAAATCCAAAAGCACTTCCCTTAGTTAAGATATTTACAATTTGAAAACATAACCTAAAATTTAAAAGAAATGCACTAGATTCTGTCATAAAAGTTGGCAGATTTTGTTTGAATTTACCTTCAGTACAAAAATGACATAACCAACAATTAATAAAAACGCCAAATTGACAATTTGCATTGTTAATTTTGTCATTTTTGTAATTAAGCTAAATTTAAACAATGTTTGTCAACTTTTTTGAGAGATTTTGGAAAAACTGTTGTTACCAACCATAACATAATAAATCCACCAGATTAACCTAAAGTTCCTAGTCGATCAGTGGCGTACTTTTTGGTAGGATAAAGGTTATTATGAATTATTTTTAGACTTTGGAATTTAGAAAAAAAAAGTTTCAGGTGCTTCTTTATGGACCCTAAGGAACAACCCATTTTAATATATAACACCCTGTATAATTTTTTCTACAAACATTTTATATAACCTTTGGTAACCGTTACCATTAGGTTTATAAAGGACTTAAAGGAGTTTTATAAACTTTAAAAACCAAAAAGGTTAATTTTGACAGGTTGTCCCCGATAAACGCCCGAAAAAAAAACTCTACAACTCGAAAGTATGGCAGAACAACTTCTCGGCGAGGACGAATCAGGATAATCAGCGCTCCTTCGAGGAAACAGCGTCCAGGGAAATGGCGACCATCCTGGAAAAACGCACTTCCGCCATCGTGGAAAACTTTCAAAGGTGTCACAAGTCGACCTACAAACATTTCGCCTCGGCTGGGGGTATGTGGGTAAGACTGGAAGGGGAGTGGAAGGAATCTTTGTGCAACAATTCCACAAAGTTGAAAAATATTTTCACGGGAAAAATAAAAACCCGAAAGCTGCCACATTCGCAACTGTAAAACAGCATTTTTCAATAAAAGTTTTGAAAACATCAAGTTTTTGTTTTACTTTGCAAGAAAAAAACTAAAAAACTGGTTCAGTACTCGATTTCGATTGATTATTCTTTATATTATTGATTAAGAAACTCAACGCTTAAATGCTTATATAGTTAAGTTAGTGTGTGTATTTTATCTAAGGGATTATGGTGAATTATTGCGTTTTTAATTGTAAATAAAATTCAAGAACTAAATCGTTGCATTTTCATGTTTTGCCAGAGGATCCAATTCGGTAAGTACATTTGTTGGTGCAGAATTAACGAATGATAACTTTTAACATAATTTATATTTAAGTTTGGACATTTTTAAGAAATTAGTAAAAAATTAAGAACTTTAGTAAAAGCGATTCATTTACAAGTTAAATAAAACATAAAATGTATAAATCCACAATTTATTGAGACAACATATTACAGAACAATAAACCATGGGCCTTAACGAATCTAGAATTGCAGTCTGTGGGGGAACTGGGAGGACCTCAATCCCCACATGGCAGACAGGTAAGCCAAAAGCACTTTCCTGTCTGGGTGCTTCCTGATAGCTTCAAACACTTGCTTGTCCATATCTTTCTGTTGCTGTTTCTTGTCGTCGCTGACCTTGTAGGTGGGCCTCTTGCTCTTGAAAATGTCCCCCTCGCCCTTCTTCCTGAGCTTCTTGAGGTTTTGCCTCCTAAAGTACTCGTCGTCTAAATTTTCCGGGATCTTAACGCCGCTCACGTCAATTTTGGTCTGCGTGCCGATCACGTAACGCTGGCTGATGCGCCTCAACGGGCAACCGTTGATCTGGAACGGCCCTAAAAACAACCACGCTCAGTCTATCGCCCCCGTAAGTTTATCGATCATGAAAGCCACCACGAAAATCAACGGCAGCTTCAGGTTCTTCATGTTACAATAATTTTTCGAATGACATATTACAAATGACGCAAACAACGACAATAGAGTACCCACCTGTCACCATTAGCAGTCCAGAGTTGAGTTGCTTTAGCAACACGACGCGTTTGCCTTTGTGGGCGCCAGCCAATAAAATCAACACGGTGCCGGGCGTCAAAGTTGACCTTATGCTACGCTTGTGTTGGCTGAAGGTTTTTTTAGATGGGGCTACACGAATGCTGCAATAAATTTTTGTTAATTATACATTCCTTTGACACCACCCAGCATCATACGCTAAAGAAGCATCGACAAATTTTGTCCATAAAGTTTGAATTTTGAACAAAAAAACGAAAAAATTTAGCAATTTTCCATTTCATTTAAAGGGTAATAATATTATGATTAAAATAATTATTCATTTTATTTTAGTTTTTTCGTTTTTTCCGGAAAAAAAATTAGGAAATTTTCAAAAAAAATTGACTTGCATTTTTTTCATTTTATTCAAAGGGTAATACGAAAAAATGCAAGTCAATTTTTCTAAAAATTTACAAATTCACAAATACACTGATATCAAGAAAAAAGTGCATTTTTGATGGTTAATATAATCATAATTTTATTTATGATTATAATAATTATTCCTTTTATTTTAATTTTTCCGGGTAAAAAAACGAAAAAATTGTAAAATTTTCAAAAAGAATTGATCTGCATTTTTTTCATTTTTTTCAAAGGGTAATACGAAAAAATGCAAGTCAATTTTTTTTTAAAGATACAAATTCACAAATACACAATATCCAAAAAAACGAAAAATTGTGAAATTTTGAAAAAAAATTGATCTGCATTTTTTTCATTTATAATATTCATAATACGAAAAAATGCGAAAGTCAATTTTTATAAAAATTTACAAATTCACAAATACCGATATCGAGAAAAAGGTGAATTTTTGATGCTGAATATAATATAATATTATGATTATAATAATTATTCCTTTAATTTTATTTTTTTTGTTTTTTCCGAAAAAAAAACAAAAAAAATTGTGAAATTTTCAAAAAAAAATTGATCTGCATTTTTTTCAAAGGGTAGGTAATACGAAAAAATGCAAAAGAAAATTTTAATAAAAATTTACAAAATCACAAATACACTGATATAAAAAAAAGTGAATTTTTGATACTAGTGAATTTTAGATGTGCTTAATAATCATAATATTATGATTATTTATTTAATTTTTTCGGAAATTTTTAGTAAAACTGACTTGAATTTTTTTTCATTTTATTCAAAGGGTAATACAAATAAATGCTATTTTTTAAAAAATTTACAAATACACTGACACAAAAAAAAGTGAAATTTTCAAAAAAAATTGACTTGCATTTTTTTAATTTTATTTACAGGGTAATACGAAAAAATGCAAAAAGTATTGTGAATTTAAAAAAAAAATACTTATTTTTCTAAATTTTATTCAAGGGACAATTTTTCTAAAAAATTCACTAATACACTGATATCAAGTAAAAAGTGAATTTTTGAGCTTTTTTATGCAGAATTAACTAATGATAACTTTATCCAAAAAAAGTTTGGACATTTTTAAAAAAACCAAAAAAACAAAATATATCTACGAATTCATGGAGTCATAACATATATAAAATATAATATAATACCGTTGCTTTTAATAATGAATTTAGACAACTTATTGTATCTAAAGGTACAATTTAAATTTACAGGGACTGTAAATATTATTTGCAGTTTTTTTTCATTTTGAAAATTTTCAAGGTTTTGTGTTTTTGTTAAAAATAGATTTGATTTTTCATACGTTTTTTAGTTTATTGTTTTTTAGAGTTTTTTTCTAAAGTAAATAAAAATTTTATGTCAAAATTAAACTAAATTCAATTATTTTTAAAAGTTGATTTAAATTTGTATTTGAAGCATTTTTTTTTAAAACAATATTTTTTTCCTAAATTTTTTTACTTTTTTGGACATTTTTTAAACAAAGTGATGCTTCTTTAGCGTATAGTACAATTTTTGTTTGTTTGTTATGGCAGTAAACGGAGCTGAGCAAAAATCTCGCCAATCCAGATAATATCATTGAAGTTATTATGGTGAACGACGATAAATTTGTCAGCACGGGACTCCTTATTTTATCTCCCTGTGTGCATCAAGAAACTGCCCATCGAAAGAAACCAGCTCTCAAATATTCACAGGATTTTATTTATTTATTTATTACAAGAAAGTTACAAAACCAATGTTTTATGATTCCAGGAAAAACAAAAATTGTTTTGTTGGATTTGTTAGTAATATAAATATATATCTAAAACAATGTACTTACTTGTCAATAGTTGGGTAGGCCTTTCTACGTTGGTTCACCAAAACAAAACGTTTGCCTCCGTTCTTATCTCCACCGATTTTTTTTTCGACGACGCGAGGTTGAACGGTTTTTTTGGCGGCTGCCACCTTTTTGCCGACGAACTTGTACAGGGCCTTTTTGTGGAACATCTTGGCTCTCGAGAACCTTAATACTCCGTTACCCAAGTCATAATTTCTGGCTCTGCCAGATTTTTTGAATTCAGGGGTTTTGCCTGCCGCCTTGGCGGCCTCGGGGCTCTGCTTCTTCGTCACTACCATCTAAAAATCGTTATTATTATGCTAAAACCGTCAAAAACGTGTCAGTGTGGTATTTTGAGGTTAGGACGTTTCAGTTGTTTTATTTATCGACAGGGACTTTCAGAGGTGTCCTAAGTAAAAATATTCATCATAGTTATATTCCCAAACCAGTTAAACACTTGGAAAACGTTTCATTACTCAAATGACATTTAAAAACACTCCAAATAATCTTACATTTTAATCTAATATCACAGATTTCACGGCAAAATACCGCTGTCTCCTTTTAGATCGCACTTTTATTGAATTATTTAAACGTTCTAAACTCAAAATACTCCTCGGATTTGCTAGGATTACGTGGATTTTAAAAAAATTACAAAAACTACACTCACCTCGACGGATGTTTACTGTAAAAGGAGGGGAGAGGGCGCTCGCGTGCTCCCAGCACTTTTACCAACTTTAAGGCAAAAATAACCACACTTATGACCAGCGCTGCCAACCATATATAATCATGGCTGCCAACCATATGTAATCTTGATGGTACGGGGTGTTTCAGATTTATTATTAATATTGATTAAAATCTAATTATTAATAATTATTATATTAAAATAATATTTAATCAATATTAATAATTAATAATTATTATATTAAAATAATAATATAATAATATTTACAACCATTACAATAAAAAAATAATATTTAATCAATATTAATAATTAATAATTATTATATTAAAATAATATTTTTTACAACCTTTCCTTCACTGGCAAATCTTCAAACTTTTTGCTTTTGACATGCGCAAAACCGCAAAGATAAAAGTTTGCAAACTTTTTCCACTAATTGAAAAGTACCACCAATTTTTTGGTTGTGAACCACACTGTGTATATTCATAAGACAAACTTTTACGTTAATTGAAACCACTAATTACGAGGTTCTGAATGAGGCTTAAAGACTAAAAATAATTTATAATAACCTTCATCCTACCAAAAAGTACGTCACTGATCGACTAAGAACTTTAGGCTAATCTGGTTGCCTAATTTAATTTATTATGTTATGGTTGGTAGCAACCAGCCTTTCCAGATTCTGTCAAAAAAAGTTGCCAGATTTTGTTTAAATTTAGTTTAATTACAAAAATGACAAATTCAACAATTGAAATTGTTAATTTGGCGTTTTTATTAATTGTTGATTATGTCATTTTTGTAATGAAGGTAAATTCAAACAAAATCTGGTGCATTTCTTTCAAATTTTAGGTTATGGGCCCAAATTGTAAATATCTTAACCAAGGGTGCTTTTGGATTTATTTACACAAATTGAATGTTTAAAGTTTAACCTGTGAACTTGTCCTAATTTCATCTATAATTTTGTGGTTTTGTATTTATTAAGTTATCCAGTGACGTATCAAAAAAAAAAAAATATTTTTTAAAATATTTATATTATAGTTTGCTGGGGTATCAAGCATCAAAATAAAAAGCATATTATTATAAAATACTTTATTTATAAATTAAATTCTACTTAACAGTAATAGATATAATCCTTATATCATCAAAAGGCTTATCCGTTTTAGCGTTAGTCTTGACATTACTAATATTTTGAACCACCTCCATGCCTTTGACCACCCTACCGAAGATGGTGTGCTTGTTATCCAGCCAAGGGGTAGGGGTCAAGGTTATAAAAAACTGACTTCCGTTCGTATTGGGGCCAGCGTTGGCCATGGAAACCGTGTAAGGCCTGTCGTGTCTCAAGTGGGCCTTTATCTCGTCCTCGAACTCCCCGCCCCATATGCTCTCGCCCCCCGTACCGTTCCCTGTGGGATCCCCCGTTTGGATCATGAAGCCTGAAAATAGGGAGAACTTGTTTTTAAGCCATTTTAAAGTTTTTTTTTTAGTAAGTACTAAGTAGATTTACTATTATTATACCGGTTTTTGGGTATCGTGACTGGGTACTCACCTTTGATCACTCTGTGGAAAATGTGCCCGTTGAAGTAGCCGTTCTTGCTGTGAACGCAGAAATTTTCCACCGTCTTGGGGGCGTCCTTCACAAACAATTTTAAGTGAACGTCTCCAAAAACCGTGTGAACGACTGCGTTCTCGTACAGCCGCTGAACAGCGGGATTATCAGTGGCTGCGAAGGTGTCTTCCTTAGAGGGTTTCTCGTTGAATATATCTCGATCCTGATCGCCTTGGATCTCGTCCGGTTCGCGCCTGCTAAATAAGTAGAAGCGCGATTTTTTGTACGCGGTGCAAACTAGAGTCGGGTCCGGTTGGATCGACTCAAGAGTCGGATTGTTCGACGCCTCTATCTCCAGCGTCACGGCGGCCTTGGATTTTTTCGCGGAACCTTTCATAGAAAGAAATATTTTATACTACACAGCTGCAGAACCGCGGTTCTAAGTAACGCAGGTCCCTGCTCGGGCGCCAACTTTCAAGTCCGCTATCGGTCGGACAACAAAAATTTTAAGACAAAAAATGTAGAGCTCGACTTTTTGAACATATTTTTTTTCAGGCAAAACTTTCTGTATTTACTTCCTAAGAAGATAGAGGGCGCCAAAGTAAACAACAATTAGTTTTTTCATATTTTGACCCTCCAAAATTGATTTAAACTGAAAATGCTAAATAAAAAAGTTGTAGATCTGAAAAATGTCTACAAAAAATATAAAAACTTTTTTATCATTTGGAAAACCATCTTTAAGTTACAGCGGCCTAAAGTTGAATGCGCTCTATAAATAGTTCTTACCTTGATAAAGTGCAATATTTAAGACCCTCAAATTCTCGTTCTTCCCTATAATCCTCACGCACTTGTTGGTATACAGGTTGACCAACTTAATTCCCAACAGGGAAGCGTACATAATAAAATGACCGCTGTCGTCAAAAACTATGTTGGCATTGTGGAAAGCCTCCGATTTTTCCAGATCCCTTTCCACAGCCATTCTACGACCGAACTCCATGTTTGGTAGCTGTTGAGTTTTATGTTGGAGCTCAGTGAACCTGGGCAAAGATTCGTCCAAAACTCTTATCTAAATAAAAAAGTTTATGCCCATATTTTTTTATTTTTATTAATATTCATTAATGTAATATATTAAAATCAATAAAAACGCCATATTAACAATTTGCATTATTGATTTTGTCATTTTTGTAATTAGGCTAAATTTAAACAAAATCTGGCAACTTTTTGACAGAATCTGGAAACCATTTTAATATAATACATTAATTACATAACACTCTGTATATAAGGTTTAAAAGTACTAAAACTCAAACTTACCAACTTTCCAGTAAGAAAATTAAAAACCCTAACCCTTCTGTCCAAAGATATAACGGCAAATCTTTTTCCGTCAGGAGAAAAACTGAGACCTGTGGGCAGGGTTTTGTTTTTCGCGAATTCAAACAAATCCGTGTCAAGTTTGGAATCAAAAAATACATTTTTCGGGAAAATGCAGTCCTGTTTGATACTAGTCCAGTATTCTACAAAAAATTTCTTAAAACACAATCAAAAAAATACTTTTATTATGTACCCAACATTCCTGATCTATCCACTGATAAAGCAACATCATACTTAGAGTTAAACTTGATCAAAGTCACAGGCTTCATGTGCACTTTATCCAAAACTTTTAATGGTTCATTGCTACCCCTACCATCGTAAATATATATTTTGGGGCTATTTAAATCCGCCACTGCTATGGAGTGTATTGGATCGCCGGAATTGTGCACCCACTCCACGGTATGCGGAATATAATCCAACCTCATCATATTAATCATATCAAAATTAACCACGTCAAAGATTTTCAACGATTTATCCAAAGATGCCGAGCAAAGCAGAGTACCCTCATTACTGCACGCAATCTTAGATATTGGCCCCAAATGACTTCTAAAGTGTTTTACAAACTCAATACCCGTCTCCACTTTCTTCCAGAACTTTATATGACCATCATTACTGGCAGTTATTATAAAATCTGTAGCGGTTACCAAACAATTTGTAATTGTATCTCTATGCATGTAACTCCTCTCGTAAGCTTCCGCACACGGTATGTGATCCAAATACAACCTTTCATGGGGCAAAATCTTCTTCTTTTTTGGAGGGGCCGCTAATTCTGGAGAAGGGCCCACGAAATCGTTGGTATCCGAGTCGCTTTCGCTGTGCGGTCGTTTGTTTTCAACTTTTTCATCGTTTTCTTGTGTATTTTCCTCTGTATCGCTCATTTTAACGCGTAAAACAACTTTTTGAATTTTTAACCTCAAAACTAAACGCCATTTCGCTTCCAGTGTTGCCAACCGCACGACCCGCAAAGTTGGCAGAACTGGTTGAAATTAATTTTGAATTATATTATTATAAATATAAGAAATGCATCTTATAAATTTAGTGATAAATAAAAAATACAATTTGTATTATAGACGATTTTGACATTTTCCCAATCAATAAACGTCAAAAGTAAGATATAGTTCGCAGCGACTTCTTACTTCAACCAACGCGTTGAACAAAGATAGCCAACCGGACGTACGTTCGCTATATTAATGTTGACACGTCATTTTGAGGTTATAGGAGTGTAATGTTTATTTTGATGGCTGTTTAGAGGGTTTCGGGGTGGAAAATGTTCAAAAAACTGAAGGAAAAAATAACGGAGGACCTGAAGAGTTCCCCGCAGAGGTTTCAACAGCTTACGCAGAGCGTCACTGATAGATTAACGACCAATAACGACGATAATTTCTTCTCAATAGGGGACGATGGTATAAAGTGTTATTTTGAGTGTTTTCCTTTATGATTGTGTTGGGATTTTAGACGCGAACACTTCGACGAACAGCGCTGAAGCTGGTTTCTCCAGCGTTTCGTTGGTATCACCTTCCGATGCAAGATTAAGGCGTAACTCTAACTCCTCCATTGCCAGCGATGTGTCGTTTTTACCGCGATACGAATCGTCGCAGATGTATCAGTTGCAAGTAAATTGCCAATAATAAAATTAGATTTTTTTTTATTATGGTTGTTTTAGTCTGATTTGGATGTTTCGGCTAGTGAAGTCGAAGATAATGCTTCCAGTTCCTCTCAGTTGGGGCATTTGTCGAAAGAACAAATTTATTCGGCTTTTCAGAAGTCGCAAATGAGGTACCACAAATACAGAGGGAGGTATACAGATCTGGCAAAGCATTATAAAGAGTTAGAAAGGGAAAATGGCAAAATGAAGGTATGTTTAAATTTTAATTTTGTTTTCTACTCTATAAAAAATATAATTTAGTGGTATACTACGTTTACAATGTTTATTTGTTTTATTAACATATATTATATCTTTATAATATGAATAGATAACTCTTAACTCTAAACTGATATCTATCTTATCAATAATTGTAGTAGTTTTTTCCCTATTAAAAGTGAGTAATTTTTTCTTTATTAGGTACCTATTTAGTTTTAAAAATTGTAGACTCCTTTTCACAAAAATAAATAAATACAAAAGTTTTATGCCCTTAAAGCTCTAATAGCCTTCTGTATTGATTAGCAATGATTAGAAAATTTAGTACCTATTTTAAAAACTCCATAACCACAAAATTAATTTTTTCTTCCTGTTTACTCAATTAAAATTAGGACAAGTTCACAGGTTAAACTTTCAATTTGTGTAAATAAATCCAAAAGCACTTCCCTTAGAATTTGGGCCCATAACCTAAAATTTGAAAGAAATTCACTAGATTCTGTCATAAAGTTGCCAGATTTTGTTTGAATTTACCTTCATTACAAAAATTACATAATTAACAATCAATAAAAACGCCAAATTAACAATTTGCATTATTGATTTTGTCAGTATCAGTGGCGGCTGGTGGATTTTGGGCACACCCATATCTCAGTTATTAGACATGGGACCCACATCAAATTTATATGAGTTTATAATGACATTATATAGACAAGTTCTGCGCAAGCAGAATTTAAATTAAAGTTTGCGAAAAAAAGTTAGTTTTTAAGTGCAACCCCCAGCCTCCTGCCCCTCCAAATTAAGATAATTCAAATTAAAGTGGTACAATATTTAATTCACTGAAGTTTATCGACAAATTTCAAATTTTATTAAAAAAATTCAAGAATTACAGGTTTTATACCATTTATAATTTTTATTATTTCTTTTACTAAATTTAAAAAAATTTGAAATGGTATAAAATCTGTAATACTTGAATTTTTTTAATAAAATTTGAAATTTGTCGATAAACTTCAGTGAATTAAATATTGTACCACTTTAATTTGAATTATCTTAATTTGGAGGGGCAGGAGGCTGGGGGTTGCACTTAAAAACTAACTTTTTTTCGCAAACTTTAATTTAAATTCTGCTTGCGCAGAACTTGTCTATATAATGTCATTATAAACTCATATAAATTTGATGTGGGTCCGATGTCTAATAACTGAGATATGGTTGTGCCAAAATCCACCAGCCGCCACTGGTCAGTATTGTACTTGAGGTGAATTTAAACAAAATTTGGCAACTTTTTTTGAAAGAATCTGAAAACGCTGGTTGTTACCAACCATAACATAATAAATTAAATTACAAAATTAAAAAAAAATTATGCAACTTCAACACCTTGTATTTTAGAAACTGTTGAGTTTGCGGTATAAGTTTATTAAGAAAATTGATATTATTTTAAAGTTTTCTATTGATTCTCAAATTATGAAATGTTTCTTTTGGACACTTTGTATAAAATATACAGGGTGTTTTCAAATTCCATCCAAAAATTTCAAAGGGTGATTCTATAGCAAACGGAAAAATATAGAAGTGTATTGGATGACGTCACGTTTGAATACAGTTTTCTACTCTCCACAGTATAGAGGTCATAATTTGACTTTTGAAGTAGTATTAATATGCAAATTATTTAATGCTTAAAAAAAACTATATACGACATGATTGTGATTTTTTCATTTTATTAATTAATTAAGCTGTGTTGAATATTTTCCTAAAGAAATAATTGCCAACGGGCCATTAATTCGTTTGTTCGTAGATGCTACAATAACCTGCACTGGTGGATACTTTTTGATCAACCAGATTTAAATATTGCTGTACTAGCATATACCAGTGGTCTACCAACAGACCTCATTACTAAATTATTAAAGTTTAATAGCACATCGATCGTTTTTTCAACATAACCTCTGAAATTTTTAATACAAATATAGGTACTTTATATAATACATACATAATATCGTCTGTGCTTTACATACCTGAGTTGTTAGGGTAAATTAAAATCAGACAAAGGAACTGTTTTCAACATAATGAGAATATTCAACCTACTTGCATCTATCAAAAGATCAAAACTTTTTGCAATATTGAATTAAACCCTCTTTTTATGCTCTCAGAAATATTGACTAGAACGGTATTAGAGAGACTCCAGTTTCTATAACTTGGCAGAGTAAAGAGAAGTCGAAACCGTTGCGATATTGCTGTTGAATATAGAAAATCAAAATAATGCATCTTGTAAGGTACCATTGAGTTTGACTTTAAGTATAGAGGCGAAAAACATAAAAACAATACAGCACAGATAAAACAGGCAGTCATCCTATAAACTTCTATATTTTTCCGTTTGCTGTGTACGGTTTGGATGCCTTATTTTTTTTGTATATTGCGCTGTAGAATCACCAAAATCTTCTTTTGCAGTCGGTATTGGTGGAGACCCAGGACAAGGCCATCAGACGGGTGCGGGAGCTAAAAGAGCAGTGCTCTTTAGAGCAAAAGGCCAAAGCGCACTTGGAGAGCGTTTTAAGGGACGATATCGACGAAAAACAGTTCAAAATACAGACTTTAGAGACGAAAATCGGCCTGCTCAGCCAAGAGAACCGTCCAAACTTGGTGAACGTCGAATCCGTCGAAGCTACGGAAAGTTTAAACGAAGCCAGAGCGGAAATAGAAGCTTTGAACGGCAAAATACAGGAGTTAAAAGCGAGCGCGATCGTTTTTCAAAGCAAAGAGCAGGACTACAAGAAAAAAATTGCAGATATGGAGAAGGAAATATCCCAGTTCTCGGAAAGAGAAAAAGAGGGCAACCTAAACCTGGCGCAGAACAAAATGGAGCTGCACAACGAGATTTTAAATAAAGACGCCGAAATTTTGAACTTGAAGAAGGACATAGAAGCGCTCCACGAGAAGCAAGCACCCAACGTGAAAATGGAAAACTTGCAAACCCAAAACGCGAAGCTAATCGAAAGGGTGGAAAACCTGACGCAAAAATCCAATAATCTGGAAAGCGAACTGCTCAAGGTGGAGAAATACAAACTCGAAATACAAAACCTCGATAGAACTTTGCAAGAGTTGCGCAATAATGAATCCAGGGTGAAGGAAGATTACGAAAATCAAATTTTGGAGATTAGGGAGAGCGCTAAAAAGGGTTTGCTGTCGCTGGAAGGCAAAATACGGGAGAAATTGGGGGGAGAATTCGCGGAAAAAGAGGCGCAAATGAGGGAGGAGTTTAAAATCAAACTGGGCGAACTTAACACCAACGGTGTCAAAGAAATTCAGCTGAAGTTGATGGAGAAAGAAAGCTGCCTCGAGAAATTATATCAAGATTTGAACACCCTGGAGTCGGAAAAACAGCAATATAAAGACCTGGAGAAGAACCACTTGGAGTTGATAGAGGATTCCACCAGGTTGAGAAACACCATTGCCAACCTAGAAAAGGAATTATCAACCATCAAAAACGAAAGTCTCGAGTACACGGAAAAGATATCCAGACTGCAAGCCAACATTAACACCCTTCAGGAAGATTTGGACGAAAGCACGGAAACCTTGAGAAGAAAGGAATACGAATGCCTGGCAGTGAAGACCCATTTGGAAGAAAACATACGACTCACAGAAGAGCTAAGAGAACTGAAATCGCTCGAGAACACCGAGAGTAAACTACTAGAGTTAAAACAAAGCAAAATGGATCATCATCATCAGGATAACAACTCAATCTCTGAAGACTATAAACGCCTAACCGAATTGGTACCGGATCTAGAATTTCAGATGCAAATGTTGAACGACAAAATCGAAGACCTAAAGGAAGAATTAAAATCCTCCAACGACCTCGTAACAGAAAAGGAGATGAAAATATCCAAACTGGAAGAAAACGTGGATACCCTACGAGACAATTTAGAAGAAACGGGAAAAATTCTGCGGCTTAAAGAGGAAGAATGCCTCAAAGTAACGCAAGAAAAAACGCACCTAGACGAAAAATTGCGGCTTACCGAAGAAAAGAGGGAACTCGATGTGCTGGAAGCGACAGAGAGTAAACTATTAACTCTAAAGTTAACCAAATTGGAGGAAACAAACGACGAGTTGACCAAAGATTTGGAAGCGCAGTTGCTGATCAACAGGGAGCTAAAACAAGAGGTGAAGAAAATTGAAGAAATTGCAGTACAACGTGAGAAATTAATGGAGGAATCCAAACAAATTGCGAAAGCCTTCGAAGAGGAAAAAACGAAGATAATCGAGGATTTCGAGGAAGAAAGGCAAGCGAACGAAGAAAAACTGTTCAAGGTGCTCGAAGAGAAGGAAAAAACGACCGACAAACTGAAGAAAACCATCGACGACCTGAAAAACAAAATCGAGAGTCTCACGGTGATGAACGAGGCCCTGGACAGCGAAATAAAAGACCGCGAAGACGAAGTGAAAACGATGCGGAAGAAAATTGAAGAACTAAGCGACGTGATCAAAAAGCAAACCGAAGATTTCTCCTCGCTGCTGGAGCGAAGCAACCAGCTCGACGCGGTCGTGGAGAAATTGCAGAACGATCACGCGAACACATTGAGAAAGGAGAAGAACGCGCAAAACGAGTTGTCGCGGAAGATTGAAGATTGCGAGAAAGAATCGGCGGTGAAGATTGAAGAAATCAACGCGCTTAAAGTGAAGCTCGAAGAGCTCTCGAACGTGGATAAAGAACACTTGAAGACCTTGCAGAACACAAACGAAGATCTCAAAGGGAAGATAACGAAGCTGGAAGCGAACGAAGATACTTTGAAAATGCTCGGAGAGGAGAAGCAAGTGGTGGAGCAAGAATTAACTCGACTGAAGATAGTCGAGAGTGACTTCAAGAATCTTCAGGAAGAATTCAAATCGAACGTTGAAGAATTGAAGAAAATCACCGAACAACTGGATTCTTCAAATGAAAACCTTAACATCGTCACGGAAGAAAGAGACGTGCTCGCGGAAGAAATAAAACTATTGAAGCAACAAAATGAAGATTTGGAAAAAATCGAAGAAAAGTTGGCCAAATCGAAGATAGAGAACGAAGACGTTAACTTTAAGTTGGATAAAGCGAAAGAAGAGATGAGCGAGTTAAATTTGAGGGTGAACCAGATTTCTTCGGATAATAATCATTTGAGCGAAGAAAATCAAGAGTTGCTCGGGCAAGTCGAAGAGCTTAAAGTGAAGATGGAGGTTTTGGAGGAAGAGAGGGTTAAATTTGAAGAAAACAGTAAAACGCCCGATATGGACATTTTGAAGATACAGCGCGATTGCTACGAGATTAAAGAAAAATGCGACTGCTTGTTTATCGAGAATAACAACTTGAAGCAGGAGATTTCCGCGTTGGAAGAAAAGTGCGACAATTTTGGCGCGTTGAAGAAGAAATACGAGGCTCAAATAGAAGAGTTGGAGCGGCAATACAGCGAAATTCAGCACGAACGGCAGCTATTACAGGACGAGGTCCAAGAATTGAAGATATCCCCTCTAAACCTTCAAAACAACTTGGAGCAAAAAAAAACCGACTCCGCGGATAGCAAGGAAATAGATTCGCTGCGCGACAAACTGACGCAGTACAAATCCTTAGACATAACCAACAAAAGCTCCATCGAGTTCTACGAGGGAGAACTGCAGAAGATGAAGAACAAGAACGATAAGTTGAGCAGGAAACTGGACGAGACGCTCGTGACCTTGAATCACTGCGCCGAGCTCGGAAATTCCACCGAGGTCGAGTACTTGAAGAACGTTCTGTACAACTACATGCTCGGAAAGGAGAGCTTGGTATTGGCCAGAGTCATAGCGGCCGTTTGCAAGTTCGACGAGAAGCAAACTGACGCCGTCATACAGAAGGAGCAACAGAAGCAAACTTTGGTAAGTACTTCAATCTTTGTCATCGACGTTCGTACTTCATCTTTATGTTCTTCAATTTTTTTTTCCTTTGGACTTTTCTTCTTTCTTCCTCAAAATGATCGATTATCTTCGTGTTTTCCTCTTCAACGTTCTTGATCAGGCTTTCTTCATTGTCGCAAGTCTTTTGCAATTTGTTTGGATTCATCCAATTGCTTCCTAAGGTCTTCTTCATGTTTTGTAACTTCTCACGTTGTATTGCCATTTCTTCAATTTTCTTCACCTCTGGTTTTAGCTCCCTGCTAACAGCAACAGTGTTAATCCGAATGAAGAAATAAATTTCATACAGTCCCTGTAAATATAAATTGTATCTATTGGACACAATAAATACACGTTTTAGTAATGATTAACTTGAAAAGTGTAAACATTTCAATTTAGTAATAATCATCAAACAAATAAGTCGTCTAAATTTAAACAGCATTTAGCATTATTAAAGGCTTTGATTAAGAATTCTTTAAAGTCTCCACTCAACGGTAAAATACCATTATATTATGTATTATATATAATATTATGTTGCCATAAATTCGTGGGCATATTTTGTTGTTTAAAATGCAGTTATCGGCGTTTTTTAGAGAACTCCAATATAAAAATGGTTGATTTTAAGGTTATGTTTGTGCAAAAATTACTTTTTACTAATTTCTTAAAAATGTCCAAACTTAAATATAAATTATATTAGGTAAAGTTATCGTTAGTTAATTCTGCACCAACAAATGTACTTACCGAATTGGATCCTTTGGCAAAACATGAAAAAGCAACGATTTAGTTCTTGAATTTTATTTACAATTAAAAACGCAATAATTCACCATGATCCCTTAGATAAAATGCACACACTAACGGAAGCATTTAAGCGTCTTTTTTCTTGATGAAATTAAAGGGATAATTTGTGTCTATTTTTTTTATTTTTCAGCTGGGACATCTGGGTATTCTCTAACATCAGCCAATCAGCAAGCAACATTTTTTCTGAAACTATCCACCTTTAAGAAGGAATATTTTGGAATGAAGTGGCTGAAGGTCACCTTAAAAGTTGGGCGTCTCGGTTTGGATAAAACTTACAAATGTACAAATAAAACAAGAAATATTTTTGTACACCATTTTAACAGCGTAAAAATTCCTCAACATTGCTACTTTTAATAACAATAATAATAATGGTACTTATGTATATCCCTGGGTGTTCAAAATTTAACATTTGAAAAACTTAGCCCTTAAACAATACTCTTTTAAATTTGTCCATATAGGTTTTATTAGACTATACTTTTTAATAGAAATTTAAGCAGTATTGACGTATACAATGTATACCAAGTGTTCAATAAATATATACACTTTTTTAGAACCATTAATTATAATAATTTAAATTAAATTGTAACATTCCGTTTCTTTTATTTTTGTATAAATTTAACATTATTGTAATAATTATTATTAATAATCAAAATTTCTATAGATTATGGCAGTCTTAAAATATGCTTTTCGTATTTTTAATAATTTATTATTTTATGCATTAATTACCAATCTAACACTGTACATATTTGTTTGTTAGGAATATTTGTAATATTTATGTATACATATTGTTATAATAAATTTGTTTTTATTTAATATAAACCTTAATTTTATTTATCTATTTTGCGTTCATAATGAGTTCATTATAACACTTTACTTTATCCCTCCCAAAATTTTGATTATATAGGTTGGCTACACTTAAACAGCATAATATTTTGCATATTGGTTATAATATTTTTATGATTTTTCTAGTACTTACTAGACTTTTCTGGCAATAAATTTTGTTTAACACCAAAGAAAATCCTTTTTTCTTTTTTAACATTAATAGCCACTTATTGTAAATAAGTAAATTAAGGACGGCATAGCGAATCGATTTTGACATTAACTGTCAAACCAACTATATAATTTTTTTCCAAAAATTAACCATAAAAAAAGTAAAAAATAAAGTTATAGAATTATTTTTTAAATTAAAATATATTTAATTCTCATTTATCCAACACAGTAATAAATAATATGTAGGTATATTCGAATTTGAATGTTTGTTATTGAGAAAAAAACCGGTGGCTTCATGGCGCTTTAGTCACGGGCTGAAGTTAGCAACAAGCTTTTAGTCACAGACTGAAGTTAGTTATCTGTTTTGAAGATTTAAGACTATAACTAAATGCGGTAATAAAACCAAAATAATTAAAACATGACTTTATTTGAACAAGTATAAAAAAAGATAAGTAATAGTTTAGTAGGTATATATTTGCATTCTGATTATCTCACATATATGCCTTGGCACTTTCAATCCAAATTGGATAATTTAATCACCAACATTCTTAAAATAAATATCGAAAAGAAAAAAATTTAAAAGAATCTATACAATTATTTTGATCTTAAATAAGAATTAATCTATAAAACAGTATATACACGTTATACAATATGGTATAACCTTTATAACACTTTGGGTGTTAAAAGCGTTTCAAAAACTCTTCGGAAACAATTCTGGCTCTGGCATTTACAGCTAGTTTCATCTCTGATATTTCCTTGTCGATCTCCTCCATAAAATGTATGACAAAGTCAACCAATTTGTGTTTATACATCTGCTCAGTGTGGAAATTCGTGATTAGGAAACTTATATCGTAACCTTCGATAGGTTTTCTTCGTAGAATAATGTAATTCTCCGCTCGCATCATCATAAAACGCATAAACTTCTTGCAAAGGATTTTCTCGATTTCATCCGCCTGCTTCACCGAAATGCTGATCCGCACCGAATTCACAGACGTCTCGATGTACACTTTTTCCTTCTCGTTCCGGGAAATCGTCACAGGAGTGAGGAGAAGCTCTTTGCTGGTGTTAACCTCAACTTCGGGTTTGTTGTGCCTTTCGACGACTTGCGATGAGAAATTGTCCAGGCACATTGCGGCCGTTAGCGTGTGTCTCACCGCCGCGAGGTAAGGTTTCAAAGTCGCCGACATTTCACTCACTTTTCACTCGATTTGTCAGCGGAACTACCACACCTCCCCTATCGTGTTGTGACAGATGAAAGCGCTCTTCTTCTTCTTCTTCTTCCTGCGCCCAGTGTTGCCAATCAAAGTCAAGTTGACTTGTCAAAATTCGTATTTAAAAATGCAATTAATTTGGCTTTGCTGGCGCGTAGAAGAATCTTATATTATTTTTGGCATAGTTATCTTTTTATATCGATATTATACAATAATTAACAAGTAATTTATCATATATTATATCATGAATTTAATCGGTTAAACTTGGCTCAGTAGTTTTTTGTTTGGTTTTTCTTGGAAAATGTTGAATGCAAAATAATTTAATAAAATCACGAGACCGCGTAGCGGTCGAGGGGTTTTATTTTTAATTATTTTGCATGAAACTATTTTCCAAAAAGAAAAATCAAATAAAAAACTTACTGAGCATAGTTTGACAGATTAAATTTATAGGTTGAGTAATATACGTCTAGATTATTTCTCGAATTAAAGGAAACTATTTGACAATTCATAAAATCTGACGTATGTGTCAAAATTTATAAATATTTTTTTAAAGAAAATTCCATTAATTTAAGGTATGTAATAAGTAATAATTGATATTTCGAAAACTAGATAACTTATTTTTTATTGTTTTTTAAAAAATGTTTGTTAAAACTAGTAAATAACACCATAAAATCGTAAACAAAAATCCAATATGGAGGCTAAAATTTAATCGCTGTTAAATAGTTCTAGTGATTTAATCCAAAATTCAAGGCTTTTGATTGGTTCATATTATAATGAGGGAAATAATCAATAATAAATATTACTGTCAATTTGACAGTGTCCGAGTATTAATTAAGGTATTCAGCGGAAGTACTACCATAAATATCCCAGATGTGAGAAATTACTCAAACATTGGCAACACTGCTTACCTCGTTTGACGCGTGAGTCATTCGAATCGTTGTTCCTGGGTGTAGTTTGAAAACAAGTGATGTTCTTGGGTAATTTTATAAATTTGAAGTTTTTTTATTTGTGAATTGTACTTAAAAAAGGGGTTTTTCATCAATTCGTTTAGGACATTACAAAAAACAATAAAATGTGTAAAAACTATGAAAAACCAAAGTTAACCAAATTAATCAAAAAAATAGTATATTATGTATCAAGTTTGATAAACGCCATTTTATACACGAATTTAATTTAAATTAAGTGTATAGAAAAGTTTATAAACGAGGTGCATACTATACTTTTTCTACGACAAATACTTATTATTATCTTAAAATGATTTAAATCAAAAATTTGTATAGAGCGCCATCTATGAAACAATAGGGGAATCTGTGTGTCACCGTCAAATGTCAAATTTTTACATTTTATAAACACAGATTATAAAGGTTATTAATCGAAATGTATTTCTTGAAAATTGACAGTTTTTCACAGTGAAAGTAAAGAAAATGTTTTATAAGCACTTTACAGTGGATTCCGTGCCCGAATTTAGGTTATAGTTTACTGCCGGCGAAATTAAAAGGTCAGTACAATGTTCATACACTGAAAAAAAAGTTTATTGTTCCCAAATAAAAAGAATATTTAAATATGGAACAAAAGCATTGTTTATTTATCCTAAATATATTTTTACTTAAGTATATTTATCGTTATTATTTCGACTATTTAGAGGTAATAAACAATATATTCACTATTAATAAAAAGTATTAGCAACACAGTTTATTTGTCCCACTTTTTTCTCAGTGTATAAACTTTTCAAATATTGGCGTTGAGAAACTATTTAATACTTTTGTATTTTTGTATTGAGATAATAAAAAATTTCCACATTTAGTATTATTTGACAGGAAAGGCAATTTATTTTAACGATTGTATGACATTTGACAACTGTCAACTAACTTACAACTAACTTCAGCCCGTGACTAAAAACCTGTTGCTAACTTCAGCCCGTGACTAAAGCGCCATAAAGCCACAACTTATCAATGTGTATTTAAAGGGTCACTTAGTGTCATGGAAACATGTACGATAAAGGGCGTAGAAAAAATACTTTTTGGAAAAAAATGACCAGTCATTCAAAAAAGTTATTACAAGACCTGGTGGCTTCCCAAAAACCCTATTCTAGACTAACAGTAAAACAACCAAAAATAAAAAATAATCATTTTCACCCAAAAAATGTGATATTTTGTACAGACATTTCGCGCACACCTTGTATATTAATTTAAACGTATTCACAAAAAATATATGCATATATATTTTTTAATTTTTTACAGTTAACAGTTACATTCTAAATTTTTACCGTATTATTTATACCTACATACATATATTTATTGTTAAATTTATTATGTGGTTTTACCTGCGGCATTTTTTAAAGTAAAAATGCCTCATAAATATAATTCTGAATTTGAAGAACATTAATAACGATTTAATAAGGTAAGAAATATACAAAATCTACGCCACTGGATCTATTGTTTTTGCATAATTATTTATAAATAAATTTTACCATGATATTTCTTCCTCTAAACGTGTTATTGGACATTCTTGTTTTGGTTTTATAATGGTAAGTCAATAAAATTATTTGTCTGTTCTATAATTTTTTTTTATTTTTTATAAGTAGGTAGGTACTTTGAATTAAAATTAAAAAATATTTATTAATATTAATACAAGTTTGTTAATCATACGTATTTTTAGACAAAGAAATCGTGAATTGGAAAAATATGAATAATTAAAAACCAATTGTTTCTTACTTAATCGTTTCTGACTCTCTAAATCTAATTTTCGTATAGCAGGTTCTGTGTAAAATGGTAAACAAACTTTTTTATGCATTCCAAGTACTCATTGTTAAAGTGTTGTGTTTTAGGTGTCTTTATGCCCAAAACATTCCATCTATTTTGTGTTAATAACCTTCTGCGTTTTGAGTGGAATTACCTGTCAATTAAAACCTTCACCATGCCCGGATATGTTCAGATATTTACCGAAAAATCCTTCGGAAACGAACCGTTGGTATGGTGAACTGAACGTTGTTTCAGATGTCGATCTTATCGATGGTGTTTTCATGGTTCTTATCTTGGATAAACCTAGCATACAATTGGGGGTGAGTATACTCATGTTTTAGAAGTTATATTATATCAGAATTTCGGCGAGATCTGAAACATATATTGTAGAACAAAAAGTGCTCTATCTGCTGATCTTATAATGGTTTTATAATACTCTTGACATTGGCTTTGTAGACCTTTTTGGCTAGAAAGGGCTTTATGCAAATCATTTGGTTTTATAATAGAATAGATAAAGGTTTTATTATATTTTAGTCCTCTTTTGGTAATGAAGTTATTAAAAAAGGCGCAAAGGAATACCTTCTAAGAAACTTTGGATTCCAACTTGATGCTGGCAAGCCTTTGAAAATACAAATATTCGTAGACTATAATGAGTTCGGTGAACCACCGAACTTTGAAGGATTTAGGTAGGTTAGCAATATACAGGGGGAGACATTTATGTAACTTGAAACTGAAATATCTCAGTTAGTATGAATTTTACGAAAAAATGTTTAAAATAAAAATTAATTGCGGATTCGGATCATTCGACTAAAAATATGTAAATTTTGTTTAAAACATTTTTTTATATTTGTAATATATGGCGCTGTAATGAAAAAAAATCAATTTGGGATATTCCCAAATCTCTAGATAATTCTAGTGTGCTTGCATGAGGATTAGCGGCCGTTGCTGCTAACACATTAATTTCATTATTTCCACCTGTGACTGTCGCTCGACGAACTCTTTTTTTTCGGTTGAACACTCCCGTTTGTAGTAAACTGCTTGACTGTGCGGTGAAATGAAGTACGCGATCGAATTTTATCCGGAAAACGCTGAGCGTAGATATTAACAGCATCATCAAGATTCCTGCCTGCTTCTCCATAAATCAAAATCATTTCTATTTTATCTTCCGCTGTTAAAAAAATCCGTTATGAATAACTGCTTAACGAAAGAAGGTCTTTTTGTTTGCAAATTAATCTTCGAACTAAATTGATTAAATAATGCTAAACTCAATAATAATTATTATTTATAACTAAATACCATTTTTTTATACCTCAATTAGGATTAAATTAATTAATTAACAAAATAATGTTTTTTTACCTTAAAGGAGGTATTTTTAATAAAAATAGTAAAATAATCCTTTAAATTAAAGGAATTAATGCTGGCAGGTAAAAAGTGGCCATGGTGCGCAATTAATAATAATAATAATAATAATAATTTATTTGCCCAACAGAAAATACATTTCCAATAAAAGGACAAAATAATAAATGTTAAAGGTTATATCAAAACATTTCTTTAGCAACGACTAATATATAAGATAAATTAGAAAAAAACATATCACATACATGGCTTATCTGGTTATAGTTATTAGATATAACATGCACTGGTGAGTTAGCTAATATTACAGTACGAGCATTATCGCAGTAGAACATATAGTTATTACGAGAATTTAGTCTAGGAACATATAGATTAAACATTAATAAAATATTACAGCAGTCAATTTCATTGTGAAAAATTTTGTATAAGAATTTTAAACCAGAACAAACTCTTCTAAACTGAAGTGAATCAACATTAAATCGATCAAGCAGTAACTGATGTTCAATACCTCTGGTTGGGTAGATATTATCTAGCCTGAATGATAATAGTTTTAAAAATTTACGTTGAACATTCTCAATCATTATAACTGATTATCAGCGAATAAAATAATGTATAAAACTTAAACCAAAGGAAACTTAAATATTATTTAAAAAATCTTAAATATAACTTAAAAAATCAGATTTAATTTAATAAGATAATTATTACCAAAAAAGTGATATTTTTATGGAAAAATTATTGCAGAATCGTATACAGAAGAAAAATCGAACAAATTGATTTTTTTTTCATTACAGCGCCATCTATTACAAATATGAAAAAAATGTTTTAGACAAAATCCACCTATTTTTAGTTGAATGATCCGAATCTGCAATAAAAAATATGGTGTTCCATTGGAAATTTTAAAGTAATTCTGTCAATTTTATTTTAGGTTAAATGCTGTACCCTGGTGTCCTTCACTACCAAAAACCACGACTCCAATTACTTTTAAACTAAGCGAAGATTTTACCCCTAAGTATTAATAAATTAATTTAAGCCTGAATTATAGATTGCCTTCCTTCCTTCCTCCCGTAGTCGTGCCCGTACGATTTGTGCGTCTTGTAAAAAATCGATTTATAGATTTCCGTGTAAAATTCCGTAACCATGCGCGATGACACCTAAAATGGTTGACATTTATTTTTGTTTATATTCTGCGTTTTACCCATTGTGTAAATATGAAAGATGAACATTTATATATTAGTGCAGTGATCACAATTTTAATTGCCCAGGCAGCTTGTTGTTTACTGCCCAACTATGGAGAAAGGCAGTAACTGCAAATCAAGAAATTTGTGGGAAATTAGCATAAACTACATTTTTATAAAAAGCAGTAGGTATTTAACTGATTTATTTAACTTATAAGATAGTTTACTGCATTTCTTTGTTGAATTAAGATACAAAATGGCCAAAGCTTTTTCATAGCATAAGAAAACGCATTTGTAGTTACTGCCTTTCTCCATAGTAGGGCAGTATAATGAAAAAAAAACATCGAACAAGACGTTGGAAGACTCGCCCACTTTACCAAGACCGGGAAACTACGGGGTTTTACAAAGCAACGTTTCTAAAAATTAAAGACATTGATCATAAACAATATCTAAATATCCTATTTAGAGACACAAATTATTTAATAAACTGAACACCTATCTTAAATAATACTAAACAATCATGTATTTTAAATATTTTGTGTCTACGCGCTGTCACCCTACAGCGCATGTCCATAACAAGCACTGTGATTGGTCATGTCAAAGATCTTTACGGTGAAAGATAAAACTTAAAAATTTCTACGGGAGGAAGGCATGCCGTCCTTACGGTACGGGAATCTATAACTGGCACTACGATTAAAATAAACAATTTTGACGTAATTGTCACCATTAACATTGTCCGTTATTAAATTTAATTAAACTTAACAATTATTGATACTTCAAAATATTATTTTGTTAAGAAAATATTTTATTCTTTGATTTTTTTTATTACTATAATTGCAAAATATTATCACTAAGTATTAAAAATTCCTACACGGGAAATGTTAATGGTGACAATTACGTAATGTTCATCTTCTACGGGAGGAAGGAAGGAAGGCAATCTATAATTATATTATTTTAATTTTGGTTTTCAGCCTTAATATTCCCCAACAAAACCAAAATATAAACTTGACCCCAAGCAACAGTAACAATGATAAACCAATCTTCAACAGCAACCGATTTGGTGATAGAGAAAATGACCTCGCAAAAAAAGAACTATTGGACACATTAATAAAAGAAGTTGGGTTCGTGATACCGAAAAACAAGCCCACCAAGAAGGAAAATCGAAAAGGAAACGAAAATCAATGCGGGCAAGCTGAAAATATCAATTATAATCGAAGACCGGCCCAAAAAGGTAGGTAAATAAATCTAATTGGAAAAAAAATGTTGAATACAAAATATTTTTTCCAAGGTGAGTTACCATGGCATGCCAATATATTACGAACATCAGCCGACACGCCTCGAGAATATTTTATATGTGGAGGCACCCTTATTTCCGAAAGGCACGTTTTGACCTCAGCTCATTGCGTGGATGATGTGGTAGAAGGCAATTTAATCGTGTCATTAGGTAAGTATTATCGTTATAAACTCGTTATAAAACCATTAAAAGCATATTATAAAACCTAAATTTCTTAATTTGGTTGCAGAATTATTTATATCACTCTTATATACCCCTTAAAGAGCTTATTTGGGGAGTTTATGAAGGTTATCGGTACCTATTTTAGTAACACTATAAAACCTAGAGATAACAGGAATATTATGGAAACCACTATAAAACTTCCTAAAGAACTGCTCATGGAATCAAATTATTTCACTAAACATTCGATTTAATCCACTTTTAAAATATTTTTGTTAATATAAAATATTTTCTTTTCAACCAATTTTTAATTAAAATTATGAAAAAGCATTGCCTTGATGGCTGATACTATGCTTAATTTCTGTTTTAATTATTAAACATTTTTGGTTTATTAAGCACATAAATAATTAATATCTCACAATTTTTATTTAAAAAAATTAAAGACACAATAGTTTTATAAAACAGGTAACCGCAAACTTTATAAACCTACTTTATAAACCTACTGGTAACGGTTACTAAAGGTTATATAAAATGTTTGTAGAAACAATTATATAACCTAGAGTTTACAGTAACCTTATATGACCATTATAAAACTAAATGGCGATTATATAAAACTCTTATATAACTTGACAAATTTTTTAGGTTCTGTCATGCTTTTTGAACAAAACGAGGACGTTCAAAACAGATTTGTTGAAAAAATCGACGTTCATGAAGACTACAATACTGGCGGTAATTTGGCAAACAATATAGCAATTTTAACCCTTACAAGGCCGGTACAAATTGGGAAGAATGTGAAGCCCATTTGTCTTTGGAGTCAGTCCTCGGATATACGTATCGTTGAAAATAAAATGGGTAAGAAATGATATATCCATTATGTAAATTACTTGTTTAAAAAAAAATTTTTAGGTGTTCTCCCTGGATATGGCTTATTGAATCTAAACAATATTTCTTCAAATTTATTAAAATCAGAAGTCGCTGTAGAAGCCAATAAAAATTGCCTGAGTTGGTATTTCAATGACCCCAGCTTTTATAATGGACAAATGTTTTGCGGCAAATACAAAGACGGTAAAAAAATTTTTTTCTTTTTTCCAAATTACCCAATGGGGTAGTTAAATTTTTTCTGACCTATACTTTTTATGGTTTTATTCAAGGCGTTTTGTAATATTAAACATTTCTGTGAAATCAGAATTTCAATTGAGTTTACCGTTTTCGAGATATTTACAAAAAATATAAATGTTTATGACGACACAAACCTCGCCATGTGACCAACATTCTAAGATTTCTATTGGTTAACAATTACCCTGTTGTCAAGTTGTCTTGTTAATGATTTCATTCGGTTATGTCAGAAAATACCCGAAGAGGTTATGTACAAATACTGTCACTGTCAGTTGAGTGAAAGATGGTCACCAAATTCATTAAATACCTATCTTCCTTATTACGAGGTATCATATTACTGTTTGATATTTTAGAGTCCAAGATATATCTAAAAGAATATAAAGAACTAGGCATTATACTAATGAAATGCATTTACGACAAAATATGATTATAATTATAGGTACTTACTTTATTTGTTTAAAAGCTCCAATGTTCAATGTAACCAACCATTCCACAAGATTCCTCTGCTTTGGAGTCCGTTATTAATAAATCACTTATCTAATATCAATTACAAATAACATAACAATAACATTGATTTTCGATAATCTAAATTTAAAAAAAACATAACCCGAAAAAAAGAAACGTCAAAAAATCAATTCTTCTTCTTCTTCTCAACTAAAATGATAGATCAAGTGGTTTTAAAACTAAAATATTATAACGTGGCGCCATCTATCGTAAGAATCTTAAACTAAACACACTGGCAACCATAGAAAAAGCTGGCAACGTTGTCAATAGCCTAGCGACATAATTAGGAGATTTTTTTTGTAAATATCTCGAAAACGGTAAACTCAATTGCAATTCCGATTTCACAGAAATGTTTAAAATTACAAAACGCCTTGAATAAAACCATAAAAAGTATAGGTCAGAAAAAATTTAACTACCGCATTAATTTTATTTATTTTAGACACGAATGCCTGCAACAATGACGCTGGCGACGGTTTGGTATTCAGAAGAAAAATATCCGATAACTTTTACGTTTGGGAGCTAAAGGGCGTATTATTGTTCACATCAGAAAAAGATTTCCGCAATTGTTCACATTCCAGCAGCTTAATTTTTACAGACGTTGCCAAATACACCAGCTGGATTATTAACAGGATGAACAAATTTTGAAGAATACATGTTTTATAATTTACATTTTAAAAATAAACTATATAAAATATGATTCTTTAACATTTTTATATTGACCATATTGATACTAAAATAACATTTGCCAGACGTCTAGGACGCTGCGTTTTTTTTTTTTAATAATTTTAAATATGCAAAAAACAAATGCTCCATTAAGTGATTTGCTCGTCTTTATCTTATTTTTTTTAATTGTTCATTTGTGTCCCCTAAATAAAAAAATAATAATGCCAGACATGTATGTCTCTGCTTTTTGCAGCAAATAATTTTTAAAATTGTAAAAAGAATACCTAGCCTAAGTCATTTTCCTCGTGTCTGCCATTTAGGTTTTATGTTAAATTGGCTATATATACTAAAAAACATTTTGAGGAGTATAGGAAAAAACGTGCAAAGTCAAAAAACTTAAATTTTTAGTCCCTAAGAACATTCTTAGCAATAAGGGAAGGTTCTAAGAATATTTCTTTATTCCGGATCATATCTTCTTAAAATGTTTGAAATTGTTAAATATCCCTGAAATTATTAACATAATTTGCTATACTATATTTCTGTTGACTACCTATAAAAATATCTGTAAATTTGCCGATCCGGAACCATAAATAAAGAAACTAAACAGAGAAGAATGCGGCATAAAAAAACCGCACAAGAAATACACACAATAATTATAATTAACTAACTATAAATTAATAAAAACCGCAAGATATCAAGTCGATTATTTTTGTTGATTTTATAATGAATATAAGAAATTATCGCACGCCTCTGTCGAGAATCAAGTTTTGTTTAAATTCTTCTAAAATACAATACCACTGGATAGTACAGTAGTAATTTAAATCCCGTCTTCAGACAATCTAGTGTGCAACATTTTTAATTTTTGTTCGTTTCTTTATTATTGCGATGACAGTCTTCGGTTACAGTGGCGCACGTTGAAGATTTTTAATTGTTTTTGACGTTTTCATCAAAATTTAGTGAGCTGTGTAATGAATAGATTAATTTATTTTTAATAGGGTAAGCTAAATATTATTTTAATGTATTAAGTATTTTGAAGTTGTTTTGTTCAATTATAATTATTATTGGGTTTACCTGGCTAAATGTTTCTGCAATATTTTGTTTTGTGTTTTCGACATAATTACAGATGCTATTAAAAAAATCGTGAATGTAAAGTAAATTTCAGTGTTATTTATATTGTGGATATCAAGGTTAAAGAAATTGATTTAGGTTTGTTTATATTTACTTACATTTAAATATTTAGGTCGTAAATTAATGTCCGAGAAATTATTGATTACAATATTGATTTGAGATAAACTTTATTGTGTCAATAACTTTATTTATCGGCAATTCATTGCTAAAGTTGTCTATATAAACTACATCAGCTATTACAAAAAAAATTGACCTTTTTAGTTGCATTCTTGTATCGCTGTAATATGGTTATTTTAAGAATAAAAAAAAATCCTTTCCATAATTCAAATAAAATATGAAAAATGTTTTGCAAAAATAGCTTTAACATCAGTTAATAAGCATATTACGAAAATTTTGTTCGATTTTTCTTCTGTATACGATTCTGCAATAATTTTTCTATAAAAATTTCACTTTTTTTGGAAATAATTATCTTATTAAATTAAATCTGATTTTTTTAAGTACCCGCGATTTTTTAACTAATATTTAAGTTTCCTTAGGTTTAAGTTTTATACATTTTTTCATTCGGTGATAATTATCAATTGCGCACCATGGTCACTTTTTACCTGCCAGCATTAAATCCTTTAATGCTGGCAGGTAATGCCAATTAGAAGCATGTTTGAACTAATTTAGACTCACGATTGGCGTTAGCCTTGTTGTCTCGTTCTATTACAATGCGATATCATAGTTGTCTCCTTCTCTCGTATTAGCATACGCGAGGCAGGCACGCCTACATCCAAGGAAATAAGCAGGTGTTGTGGCAACACTGTTGCGGAATTTTAGATAAATTATACTTCACGCGTTTTTCAAAATTCAATAATAAATGGTATTATTTTTCTTATAATAAATCGATTTAATCGAAATTATATTTCTATTCTAAAATAAACATATTTTAACACTATCGCCAACCAATAAAATAAATACAGATTCCTTCTTTAGGTTTGTTTTGGTTATAAAATTCTGAACTGTTTAAAGAACAAATCTGTGGTTATTTACGCAATATTTTGTTTATTCTTTTTCTATGAGTTTGTCTATTTTATGATTCTTTTGTAAGAGGTTTATTCTGTGGGTTTAGTTAATTGAACTTGGTGATTTATGTGAATTTAGTCATTATGGATATTACGCTGAGAAATTGTACAGATATTGTTGACCTTCACGTGGTTCTTGCTGAACAATGAAATATTAATTAGACAAAAATGAGGTTTATTTAAAATAAACGTCATTTTTACAATAAAATATATTTCATTGACAAAGTAGAGGATTCCTTCCCCACCACAGTCTAAGTTTTTTACTTAGTACTGTACTAGATTCTAGATATTTCTTTAAAAAATACATAAATTATTTTTATTTTTAATATTATACCGGGTGACTATTTTTTTCTGATCCTAAACGTCAAAAAAATACCAAAAATTATAAATATTTTGTAGATAAAGAGTTAGGTAAAACATTGTTCCTAAATGATAATTATATTTTTTAATATTTATTTTAAATTTAATTTGTTTACTCAACAAGTCCTCCAAGTTTGTTTTAAATGATTGTTTGTGCACACCTACCTATAAAAAATATATAATTCCAAGTATTAGAATAAATGCGAAATTTATTGGTAATTGCTTAAATCCTAACAGACAACATCTTATGAATATTAAGTTAAATATATAAACACTCCTTACAAATTAGATAAATTGTTTATTTCATTGTATAAACAAATATTAATATTTTTTTTTTAGATTTAACATAAAGTAAAAATGACGAAACCCCAATACCTAGTCACCATACTGACGCTCCTCATTGCATTGGCCACCACGCAATCCCAATTTGTGTCCCCTTGCCCGCGTCTCTTTAGATACCTACCCAGGAACCCAAACGAGCAAGACCGATGGTACGGCGAGGTGCTAGTACAATCGGACGTGGAGCTTGTGGATGGAGTTTTCATAGTGCTGGTCTTCGATAAGCCCTCCATCCAGCTTGGGGTAAGAATAAATAAATATGTCGAAATCAGACTCGATTATTTGCCAGGGGACTGTTTTGATGATTGCCAGGGGACTGTTTTTGATGATTGCCAGGGGACTGTTTTTGATAATTGTCAGGGGGCTGTTTTTGATGATTGTCAGGGGACTGTTTTTGATAATTGCCAGGGGACTGTTTTTGATTATTGCCAGGGAACTGTTTTTGATAATTGTCAGGGGACTGATTTTGATGATTGCCAGGGTACTGTTTTTAATGATTACCAGGGGACTGTTTTTGATAATTGTCAGGGGCCTGTTTTTGATGATTGTCAGGGGACAGTTTTTGGTTATTACCAGGGAACTGTTTTTGAAAATTACCAGGGGACTGCTTTTGATAATTGCCAGGGGACTGTTTTTGATGATTGCCAGGGGACTGTTTTTGATAATCGCCAGGGGACTGTGTTTGATTCTATTATTTTGTTTGCATATTTTCAGTCTTCCTTTGGACAACAAATATTAAGAAAATCCGAAACTGAATATACCTTGAGGAATCTTGGCTACAAGCTTGCAGCTAACACACCTTTATTGGTAAAATTTTATATAAGATACAACCAATATGACGATGCTCCACGATTAACAGGGTTTAGGTGAGCATTATGTTGCATGTTGTATACGTAAACACGGTCTATTCTCATTTGGCGTATACCAGATGTTCGAGCATCAAATTTTGCTAACAACTTGACGTAATTTTCTGAATGTTTTAGGGTGAATGCCCGACCAGTTTGTCCTGAACGAGGTATAAGTAACGATCAGTTTGTTACTAGCAAACCTGCCTTAGTTTACAATAACAATCCTCCAGCACAGGATGAGGAGTTAAACTACGATCTGTGAGTTAATTATTGAATTGAAGTAACAACACAGCAAACGGAAAATTATGGAAGTGTCTAGGATGACGCCACGTTAAAACATTTGAATATTTTTCCTATAGGAATAATTGCCAATGGGGCATTAATTCATTTGTTCGTAGATGCTACAATAACCTACACTGGTGTGTACCAGATTTAAATATTGCTGTACTAGCATATACCAGTGGAGATAGTGCAGGGTCTACCAACAGACCTCATTACTAATTTATTAAAGTTTATAATAGCATATCGATCGGTTTTTCAACTCTGAAATTTTTAATATACATCATATCCTCTGTGCTTTACATACCTGAGTTGTTAAGGTAAATAAAAATTAGACAAAGGAACCAAAGAAAGGAACTGTTTTCATCAAAATCATATCCAGAAATGAGAATATTCAAAATACTTGCATCCATCAAAAGATCAAAACTTCTTGCAATATTGAATTACACCCTCTTTTTATGCTCTCAGAAATATCGACTAGAACAGTATTAGAGAGACTCCAGTTTCTATAACTTGGTAGAGTAAAGAGGGACTGCGCCATTCGACAGGGTCGAGTTTCTACCTCTCTCTTGAATATAGACAATCAAAATAATGTATCTTTTAAGATTTAGTATTCAAACAGGGAGTCATCCTATACACTTCTATATTTTTTGTGAAGCTACTAGAATAATTTTTTAAACGAATAGTACATTTCAGGAGAGATCACCCAGACCCTTCACCATACAATAACCATCACGAAACCAAGCCCACCAATCAGAATAGGAATCAAGGTAATTACAATATCGCTAAGGGAGATCCACTCGTGACTAGGTTACAGGATACACAGCCAAACTCGGAAGATCAGAATCTGCTATCCACTTTAAAAACATTACTGCAAAAATTAGGTAACTTTGGGGGAACACAATAGAATTGGTGCAAACATTAGCAATTTTAGAGAACTCGATAAAGGGGTCAAGCTTTAAACGTTGCTTCTTTCAGAGAACAAAGGCGGCGCTGACTCACAGCCTGAAGGTCACTTTAGAGGCGAGGAAAACGTCCAATGCGGTACGGTACCGGCCAAACCTGTTGGGTTAATCGTAAATGGCCAAGAGTCAGCTCCAGGTGAGTAACATAGCGTTACGTAACGTTTAGTAACATCACGTTAAATCATTTTAGGCGAATGGCCTTGGCATGTAGCGTTGATGAAGTTCGAAGGGGCCGCGTCAAATTACATATGCGGAGGAACCTTAATAACAAAGAGGCACGTTTTAACAGCAGCTCACTGCGTTACCGGCAGACCATCGAATTCGAAACTAAACACTGAATCGCTGACCGTATTTTTAGGTATGTATACAGAAAAATACTAAACTAACTGAACCATCAACAATTTTGATATTTAAGGCAAAAATAATTTGAGATACACCGCAACAACAGACCAACAAAGAGACGTAAGCGAGATTTACGTTCATCCTGATTTCAGCCAAACGGGTCTTAAAAACGATGTTGCCGTTCTTAAATTGTCGTCTCCAGCAACGTTAAATGATTACGTAAGGCCCGTATGCTTGTGGAGTGGGAGCACCAACCAAAATGAAGTGGTCAATAGAAAAGGTAATCAATCACAAACACCCAGCTGTCAAAATGTTTTTTTATATTTTTGGTAGGTTCCGTTGTTGGTTGGGGTTACGATGAGCACAAAAGAATCTCCACGACCCTGAGGAAAGTGGACATCCCTGTGATAGAGCGTTCAGAGTGCATCTACTCCAACCCAAAATTCTTCCCCAGCGTTTTATGGGAGAAAAACTTCTGTGCTGGGTACAAAAACGGTAAATAAAAGTCAATACAAGCTTAATTGATCTCACTACTCGAAACTTAGGTACCATGATCTGTAATGGCGACAGCGGAGGCGGCATGTTTTTCGCGAAGCCGGGAACCAGGGGTGCCCAAACCGTTTGGCGGATACGAGGTCTAGTCTCCATTGGAGTAGGCAACCAAGGTTACAGAAGCGTGTGCGACAGTCAGGAGTACACTGTGTTCACCGACGTGGCTCAGTACCAAGACTGGATCGAGCGGACTTTAGAAAAATGATTATGTGTTTGTTTTGCGATGTACATTTTTTAATAAAGTTACAAGGAAATTTTTAATTGATTCGTTTTTACAACTCGTTTGCATAAAGAAATGTCACTGTCACTGTCATATCGGTAGCCGTTTCAATCGTTTAAACGATTTGAATCATTTATTAAATAAAATACAAAAACAAATTTGCTAAATTAATTAAACCTTTCGTTTCACTAAATAATAAAAGAATAAAAATAAAAACAACAACTTAAATATCAATTAATTGTTACTGGTTAAACCATTAATTAGCCTTTTTATGAAGTTGACCGTGTGGTGTGCTATTATTAGTCGACGGTTTGGGAACAATCTGCATCAGGTTTAAAAAAAAAAACAAAACAACGAAATTGCCCACCTTGACCAAAGTTGCCTGCTTAGTTTTATTGATTCCTTTTCAATCGTATGCTATTTCCTTTGTGGTGTTATACGAAAATGGTGCCAAGTGTCATATTTTTCGTAAGTAAAAGATCAGGTTAATATAATATAAATTTAAATTCCATTTCTAGCTTTGTCTGCACCTTCAACTGAACCAAATATTTGCGCAGAAAAACTTAGAACAAGATTATGTGTCGCCTTGCCCAAAACTTTTCCAATACTTGGCAGCAAATGAAACAGATAGATGGTATGGGCAAGTTACCTTGACAACAGATGTGGAACTCCACGATGGGATATGGTTAATTTTGGTGTTCGATAAACCATCAATACTGGTGGAGGTAGGGCGCCAATTTGTTTTATTTCTCTTTTTTTAATGGTATATATTAATACGTTATGTTTAAGAGCACTTTTGGGCAAAAAAACTACAAATTAAAAGAAACGGAATATCTCTTGAGAACGCTTGGTATAAGGTTGATGCCCAACAATCCCCTTACTGTGAGGTTTTCTATAAAGTATGATCCCGATGATGGTATACCGTTTTTTAAAGGATTTAGGTAATATATTTCTGCCCACATTACCATTTGGTTTCAACTTAAATATGTTTAGGATCAACACAAGACCTTCATGCCCTGAACCAAACATCCAAACCACCTCTACACATAGACCAACAACCAGCTCTACAGTGACATCACCACTTACCACCTCAACTACAACCACAACCACGTTAAGAACCACGTTTCCGCCAAATTACGACGAATTTGTGACTAGCGAGGAGCTGCCGGTCTCAGAAAGTCCCCAAGATGGAAGTTTGATTACCAACAACGTAGAGTAAGTTGCAATATATTTTTTTTAATTCAAAGTAAACTATTGTATATACATATATATGTATATATGTATATGTATAGGAGTGTGGTTACTTCAAACGGAGATCTCTCAAATGGGGAAATGGAGTTTATTTTCAACTCTCTAATCAACGCTAGTTATTACCCTGGAGACATTGCCTTCGCCCCCTCGCAAGGAGCAGCCACCTTACTGTCGAATTTCAACGAGAACCAAAACATTCAATGCGGAACTGTAGTGAGAAACCCAAAATACGGAAGCGCCAAAACAGGTGAAGAACAAATGTTAACAAACCTTTAGGATGTGTACCTACGATTTTTTTAATTTTAGCACATTGGCCGTGGCACGCGATTCTCTTCAACTTCATCGGACCCCAAATAATGTACACGTGTGGGGGGAGTTTGATATCCGATAGACACGTGCTGACGGCAGCTCACTGCGTCACAAAACCAAAAACGAAAACCCCCGTCGACTTGGACATACTCTCTGTATTTTTGGGCAAACAAAACCTAAAATCTTTTGGTCCAGAGGTTCAAGTCCGGGAAGTTTCCGACATTTTCGTTCACCCAGATTACAACTTCAACGTTTTGTACAACGACATAGCCGTGGTTACACTCTCCTTGCCTGTGATGTTCACCGAATTCGTGAGACCAGTCTGCCTGTGGGACAATACGGCGGACAGCGACATTTTAAGAAAAACAGGAGTCACAGTAGGTTACGGCTTTGACATGAAAAAACAGGTATCCACAGAGCTCAGAGGGGTGGCAATGCCAGTGCTACCACAGAAGGAATGTTACCAGAAAAGTCCACTTTTCCCTAAAGTTTTGTTTGATAAAAACTACTGTGCTGGCTTTGAAGAAGGTAAAAAAATATATATATCACCAATCATCACATTAAATAAACCATTTTCAGATGTGGTGACATGTAACGGAGACTCAGGCGGAGGCATGGTGTTCCCCAAGGAGCAGGTCTTCGACTCTCAACCAATTTGGCAGATTCGCGGTGTTGTATCGATAGGGGTCGCACTTCAAGGTCATTTCGTGTGCAACGACATGAAGTACGTCGTTTTTACCGATGTTGCCAAGTATCTTGACTGGATTTTGACGATCCTCAAAAGAATTTAACAAACAGATGTATTATAAATATTACTGATGAATAAAAAAACACAATTACTTCCTCTTTTTAAACCCAATAAATGTTACCACCGATCAAGGTTAAGATGCTGCTCGACATTGAAATCGCAAAACAAAACCTAAATATTTGCAAAAAAAAAATTAATGCCATTGAACTTGAAGCCGGTTCCACTCGACAGTCACCTGTCTGGGTGCGCTTCTTTTGTTTTTTTTCTTTACTATACGACCTACTCGACTGTTGCAGTGTTGATATTGTGATTCAGTGAAACAAACTCATTATGGTGGTAAGTATACATATACGTTCACATAAACATTCATGCTTCAATTTTTTTGTTTATGTTTAAGGCAATACATTTTTTGGTGGTTTCTTGGTTGACTTTATTTTGTGCGTTTCTAAATGGCCAAAAGCAACAGACTTCACCATGTCCGAAACTGTTTCAATACGAAGCGAAAAACCCTAACGAACTCGACAAGTGGTTTGGAAAAATCACTTTAACAACCGACACCGATTTGATTGGTGCCGTTTGGTTGCTCATCATTTTTGATAAACCTGTACTTCAATTGGGGGTGAGTTAACTAATTAGGTACCTACATACTACTATATTATAGAACCTGTTGTTTTAGACTAAATTTGGGCAAAAGATATTAAGGCTCAAACCTACGGAGTTCTTGGTCCAAAATTTGGGTTATACTCTGTATGCAGATACACCTGTACCAGTGAGGTTTTTCGTAAAGTACACCAGGGGAGAGGTACCACCGAAATTAACGGAGTTCAGGTAATTAATTCAATGGTAGCTTTTGTTGAAAAACTATTTTTTTATCATTTGTAGGATAAATTCCAGAATTGCATGTCCTGAAGCGCCCTCTCATAGACCACCTTCTAGTGGAATCGTTTTGGAAAATGTCAATTCGATATTCAGCAACAAAACAAATAAGTAAGAATACTCACTTACATTGACAACATTGTAATTTATTTGTATCAATACTTTAGGAAAAAACCTGAGGGAGGCAACATTCAAGCAATGAGCAGCATTTATATAGACCGTCCCGTTTTGGAGTTGCCCGATATACCTTGCGGGAAAGTGGCTGAAACGCCCATCGGGCTTATCGCTTTTGGAGAAAATACAATCCCAGGTAAAGTTCTTTTTTATCTGGCTTTGGTGGTGCGTAGATGAGTAAAATCATATGAAAAGTAGTTAAATATAGGTGACTACAAAGTATTCCTAGCGGATATATCTTCGCTTTGAAAAGAATTTATATAAAATAAATTAAAATTTTATGTGAATGTTGTCCAATCATTGGACTCCAATGGTGAAAGGGTATTTTTTATAGCCACTGGACGTTAATACTTGTAGTGGCTTAATAATAATTATAATGTATACAGGGTGTTATGTAATTAATGTTATATATTAAAATACTGAATACCTTTTGACATAAGGAATAAAGGAAAAATATTTTAAAAAGCATTTTTTCAAAGATAAAGAAAAAATATGCATTAGAAATTTTTTATATTTTTTGTGATACGCTACTGGTTACACACTTTATCTCTGCACACCTGTATTTTGTGAGTACATAGATACCAACCAACAAAGTAGCTATGCGTTGCCAGATGTAAAAAATTGTTACAAAAAATTTTTCTTGCAAAAAATAAATAAAAACTCAATAAATACAAAAGTTTTATGCCCTTAAAGCTCTAATACCCTTCTGTATTTATTTACTGATCCAGCTATTAGCTTAAGCAATGATTAGAAAATTTAGTACCTTTGAAATTTGAAATCCATACCCACAAAATTAATTTTTTCATCAGTTTTTTTCTCTGTTTACTCAGATGAAATTGGGACCAGTTCACAGGTTAAACTTTAAACATTTAATTTGTGTAAATAAATCCAAAAGCACTTCCCTTAGTTAAGATATTTACAATTTGAACACATAACCTAAAATTTAAAAGAAATGCACTAGATTCTGTCATAAAAGTTGTCAGATTTTGTTTGAATTTACCTTCAGTACAAAAATGAAATAACCAACAATTAATAAAAACGCCAAATTGACAATTTGCATTGTTAATTTTGTCATTTTTGTAATTAAGCTAAATTTAAACAATGCTTGGCAACTTTTTTGAAAGATTTTGGAAACAGTTGTTACCAACCATAACATAATAAATCCACCAGATTAACCTAAAGTTCCTAGTCGATCAGTGGCGTACTTTTTGGTAGGATAAAGGTTATTATAAATTATTTTTAGACTTTGGAATTTCAGGTGCTTCTTTATGGACCCTAAGGAACAACCCATTTTAATATATAACATTAATTACATAACACCCTGTTATTGTCCAGCTGGACTATTAATGATCAGTAACTTGCAAATTGAAAGAAAAAAAAGTTTTGTGATTATTGCTTACCTTTTTCAAACCAAAGACTACTAAATATTTATCTCCACGCGGTCTATAATTTAAACTTTATTGTTGTCAACATTCGATAAAGAAATACCTTGTTAAGGCCTAGGCCGATAAAAACTTTTATGAGGCAAGTAATTAGTTCGATTTTTTCTCGCTAGGGGTATTGTTTTGACAAATTAATCCTTTTCTAAGAAATTAACGTACTAAACTGGTTTAATTTATTTATAATAAGCACTAATTTGTTTGTTTTAGTGTTAATGTTTAATATTTTTCATTAAATTATTGTAAAATTAAATATGAATAATAAAACAAAAAGTTAGGTTAGGCAACCAAGAAAACGCACGATTCTTTTTCTACGATTTAAGTTTTAATTGGCTTTAAGTTTTCAGTGAAATTAAATGTTAAACACCGCTTAAACATTCTAAACTACCTATTTTTTATATAAAAATCCAAACAAATTGAAATTAGACACATACCTATTTATTAAACAATTAATTGAATTCAATGTAATAGCAAAAATCCATTTCTACTTAAATCATGTTGCTAGGTATTGTCAAACTATTACTGCTTCTAAAAGCAATAATAATTATTGTACATTTAATGTAATCTTTGGCTAATAAATAAATGAGATTCTGAAAAAGTGAGGTTAGGCCGGTTTGATGTTGAATTAAATTGACCTATATAAAGTGTTTTGAAGATAAAATGTTGTATGCCATTCGGCCAAGAAGTGCCTTTTTGTGCTTCGCTCAATTGTAGACATAAATAACTATTATTTTTTGTTTTTTAGGACAATGGCCTTGGCATGTCGCCATCTACAATTTCATCGAAGCACAAATGAGGTACACCTGCGGAGGCAGCCTAATATCGAAAAAGCACGTTCTGACGGCAGCCCATTGCCTGACGAAAGCGAGGACTACAAACCCCGTCAAAATCGACATCCTAACGGTATACCTAGGTAAAAACGAACGACGACCGCCAAACGCACCCGACACGAACCCCATCGACTTTTACGATCGTTATTGCAGGAAAACACAATCTGAACAATTTCGGGCAGGAAGTGCAGGAAAGAAAAGTGTCCAAGATAACGTTGCACCCGCAGTTCAGCTACAACGTTCTCTACAACGACATAGCCATTTTGACGTTATCGGAGCCCGTCAAATTTACAGACTTTGTTCGGCCAGTTTGCATTTGGGATGACTACATCGCCTTGGATATCGTTTTCGATCGTTTAGGTGAGAGTACGCTTGGCAACGCTGTTTATTATTTGAATAATTTCAAAAATACAGTTTTGAAAACTACTTTATCTGTTTTGCGTTCATAATGACTTCATTATAACTCCGCTTTCCACACAACAAGGTCTGTTCTATCTCATGCTAAAAATACTAAAAATCACTGCAACACTGCACAGAGTTTAACGGCGGCCATTTTTGTTGTTTACAATTCTTGTGCTTTGGGTTTGTGCTGTTTAATAATTGTTTTAAACGTTGTGTTTCTTACAGAGGCACTTGTAAGCCTCAAATAAGGCCTTTAAGTGCCAAGGACAACCATTTTACTCCTCTTTTATAATAAATATATCTTATTCTATCAGGGCTGTCAAATGACAATTTGAAGGTTAATTTGTGGGTTATAATTTAACCTTAAAATTGACATTTGACAGTTTTATCACAGCCCTGATAGAATAAAGTTTATTTTTTACAATAGAGGAGTAAAATGGTTGTTCTTAGCACTTAAAGGGCTCTTTTAAGGCTTACTATGAGAAACACAACTTTTAAAACGATTATTAATCTGTATAAACAGAGCACAAACCCAAAGCACAAAAATTGTAAACAACAAAAATGGCCGCCGTTAAATTGTGCAGTGTTGCAGTGATTTTTTGTAGGTTGGCTATACTTTAAACAGCATAATATTTTGCATATTGGTTATATTTTTATGATTTTTCTAGTACTTACGAGACTTTTCTGGCAATAAATTTTGTTTAGCACCAAAGAAAATCCTTTTTTTCTTCTTAAACATTAACAGCCGCTTATTGTAAATAAGTAAATTAAGGACGGCATAGCGAATCGATTTTGACATTAACTGTCAAACCAGTGACTGTGATACCAACTATCTAAAGTAAAATTCGTCCAAATTAAATTTAAGGTATAAATAATGCAAAATAGATAAAATAGCATAAAGAACTCATGTCTTAAGACCTTTAGTTCTTTAATATACCATTACTTTTAGGCACTGTAGTGGGATGGGGTTTCGACGAAAACCAGCAAATATCGAACACGCTAAAAAAGGTGGAAATGCCCGTCAAAACTCACACAGACTGCATTTTATCGAACAACGAATTTTTCTCCAAAGTAATGACGAAAAATAACTATTGCGCTGGGTTTAGAAACGGTAAGAAACAAGAGAATCGCTTAAGAAAATGCATCCCATTGTAAACAACCCAATAAACATTTTTGTTCTTATAGAGGTTTCAAAAATATTTATATCACTCTTATATACCCCTTAAAGAGCCTATTTGGGGAGTTTATGAAGGTTATCGGTGCCTATTTAGTAACACTATAAAACTATATATATATATATATATATAACTAGAGATAACAGGAATATTATGGAAACCACTATACCGCAAACTGTATAAAACTCCTTTATAAACCTACTGGTAACAACAAACAATTATATAACCTAATTATATACCTAGAGTTTACAGTAACCTTATAAGACCATTATAAAACTAGTAAACTAAAGGCGATTCTATAAGACCTTGTTAAACTCTTATATAATTTGACAACTTTTATATAACCTTTACATAATTTATCGTTACCATAAGTAGTACAAATTGTTTACCGGAAAACATATAAAATTAATGCTTTATTTCAAATTAAATCACTGCAAGAAAAACAAATTTTCATATAGTTGCCTATGACGTATTCTTGGTTGCCTACATATGTAATTTCATTATTATTCTTACTTAATCCTTTACAAACTACTTGTTTGCATTTTTTAGGATCTTCTGCTTGTAATGGGGACTCTGGGGGTGGTATGGTATTCCCAAAGCAGGGTACCTCAGGTGCCGACACAATATGGCATATAAGAGGCCTGGTTTCTATAGGAGTCGCATTACAAGGGCAGTATATCTGCGATAACAAACAATATATTGTTTTTACTGACGTTGCCAAGTACCTTAAGTGGATTAAAGATGTTCTTAACGAGAAATAAATCTAATAACAACTAAAACATGTATTAATAAATATTTATTTCTCACTTTACACAATCCCTAATATTATTTACAAAACACTATACTAATGCGTTATGACGTATCTCCCTTTCAAAATCCTATTCATTATAACTCTTCGTCCCTCCTTGGTGGACATCCTATGCTTATACCCATGTCTTTTGACTCTTTTATTCTCCGAAGGTCTCGGAAAGTGAATTCTTATGATATTTCTAGTTGCCAGACTAAACAAACCGCCGGGATTTACAGCGGAAGTTGCCTGTTGTGTCAGAGAATGAAATTTAGATGTTGTCGGTAGAAATTTGCTAAAAATTGTTATATTATTAACAACATAACCTTAATGTTTGTTTTGGTAGGACTTACTGTACGTTGGAGAATAATCCAGGTATATATTTTATTAAATTAGCCATAATTACAGTGTGCTATGATCCAATATTTAATAATTTTGCTTGTTTTATTAACAACTTTTGACACTAAATAAGTAGCTTAACCTCAAATTAGAGACGTGCATCAAGGTTAGGGCGCGAAATTTGAATTTATGCATCTCGATTAATATTTTTTATTCGCGGGTTTATCGAACGTATCGCGACCTCTTTCTTGGGGAATCCTTGTGACCTTGACGTTTGTTTTTGATGGCAAGAGCGCAGGAAATTCGCAAAATACCGCTCCAAGCAGGTTCGTGAAAGAAAAAGAACTCAAATGTTTGCTTTAAGTTAGTTGTTTAAGTTTGATGTTACTTGAAGGAGATGAGTTTTGAAAATATTTTATGTTAGTAGCCGTGGTGTGATTTGTTTTTGTTGGAGTTGTATGGGATTTTTAAGAGTTAACGGTAAATTATTTATCTTATAAAAAAATCAAAATAATTTGAAGGTAAGAAATATTTTTTGTTATTTTATTAATTTAAAACGATTTAATGAAGTCCAGACGTATAATTTAATGTAATTTTTGCAATTATTGTTTATTTTTTTAATACAGTTATTGGAATATTTTATGCAAAACATTTTTTTTCAAACAATAATTATTTATTTCTTAATTAGTCTCTTCTCAAAGGCGTTGTATACCGTAGGGCATAAACAAATTACTTATTATAACAATGTTTTTTTTATATGCAATAATAAATCACGAAACTTAAATTACGAAAATAAAAAAACAATAAATGTTTACCTACTGTATTGTATTATTATTTTGACGGTGATCAATAATTAATCCTTGAAAATATTCGTTGTTTTTTAATAAAACACTGAGTATATTTTTATGAAAAAAAATAAATTTAAATATACAGGGTGTTTTACATTCGTGGTCCATTTAATCCATTTAAGTCTATCTTTCTAAAATATTTTAACAAAATGCCAATTAAAAAAAGAAAAAGACAGGAAAATTAACTGCTAGATTTTTCACAAAAAGGTTTCCTACCAGCAAGTAATTTTTATTTTTTGATTTTAACATTTCTCCATTATTTTTTTAAATTTCAAAAAAATTTTATTTGCTTGGCTGAAAATAATGTGCGATTTAATATTTGTAAAACCAAAAACGTTACTTTAGAATCTGATATTATTTTTGGCATAGTTATCTTTTTATATCGATATTATAATAATATGTATAATCATAAATTTCCCAGTGTTTTTTCGGCCCAAATAAAATAAAATATATATTTTTTCATTTCTATAGAAATTTATAAAACCAGTCCTAATTTAAATCATATATTTTATAACGGTTATATATATATAGCTACCTAATTTAGATACAAAATGTTAAAAATATTAAAAATTATTTTGAATGAGTAATTATAAAGTCATAAATAAATCTGGACAACACTAATTACGAATTAACAATATTTAGTTAATATTTTTTCTCAGAAGTTTTTATTATTTATTTTTTAAAACAAGTTTATTAATGATCTTGAATTAAGTGTTTTCCACAGTTTTTTGAAGTACACTTCATTTTATTTAAATGTGGAGAAAAAATCTTTTATGAATATTTTTTAATATCGCCCCAATTTGTACTACTTATGGTAACGATAAATTATATAAGAGTTTTATAAAATCGCCATTTAGTTTACTAGTTTTATAATGGTCATATAAGGTTACTGTAAACTCTAGGTATATAATTAGGTTATATAATTGTTTCTACAAACATTTTATACCTATAACCTTTAGTAACCGTTACCAGTAGGTTTATTAAGGAGATGGTTGCCTATCAAAAGTTTTATAACATCACTTGTAGTAACGACAGTTACTACAATGTATAAAAGAGTTTCAAAATTATATAATAAAACTTTAAGTAACATAGATAGTCGTATAAAACTGAACTAGTACCTTAGGTTATATAAAATTACCATGAGCAATATTGTTTTTTACATAAAATAAATGTTTATCGAATTGTATTAAAAAAACAACTTAATTGACCAAACCAAGCTAAAAAATTCACTACTTTAATGTAAGCAAAAAAAACATATTTAAAGCCGTAAGTAAGTTATATAGTGGTTTCCATAATATTCCTGTTAGGTATTTCTAGTTATAAAACTTGGGTTTTATAGTGTTACTAAAATAGGTACCGATAACCTTCATAAACTCCCCAAGTAAGCTCTTTAAGGGGTATATAAGAGTGATATAAATATTTATGTAACCAAATCAAGAAATTTAAGTTTTATAATTTGGTTTGGATGATATACCTAACATTTATGGATATTATATATTATTCTTTTTTTCAGGCGGCCTATATTGAACTAATACAAAATGTTGAAACTGGCAGCTTTAATTTTAACGGGCATTGCGGCTGTCTCCTCGCAAATGGTGTCGCCTTGTCCCAGGCTCTTCACCTATGAACCCAGAAATCCCAACGAACCAGACAAATGGTACGGACAAATCATTTTGAACAGCGATTCTGAACTTTCCGGCGTCTGGTTGAGGGTTCAGTTTGATAGGCCCTCCTTACAATTAGGAGTAAGTAGTCCAAACAAAATATTATACGCTACTCTCTAAAAATTAATTAGTCAAAAATGACCAATTTAATAGTTATTAGTGGCTGCTTTTTCACTTTTCACAATCCTATAAGATGCCATATATGGCATGCCGTTTTACTTTTTAATAGCAAGATTGTAAAATAATAATTTTAAATAAATATTTTAACTTAAAATATGAATAAAACTTTAAAGTTTAATTTATATTATGTGTAATCATAAAATAAATTTATTAAAATTATGTAGAATGATAATTTTAATACAAAATACATGTAGGTACCTATAATATAGTTTTATTAAAAAAAACAAAGTAATGCGCGCAATTTTTGTTTAACAATTTAAAATAGGACTGATTAAAAATTAAAACAACAGAAATAATTTTTTTTTTACCATTTTATTTTTTGTTTCAAATAAAATGTCCAAATTAATTTTTATTCTTATTTATTCAATGAAATATTTGCTATTGGCCTTTTAATATATACAAAAATGTAGAATTAAAGTTATGTACATAATAAAAAAACGACCTTTATTTAACATAATAAAAATTCAAATGGGTGAAATTAAGATAAAACAAAATTTTAGTAGTAGTAATTTTTCCCGTACTTCAAAGTAATTGTAAATAAAATTCAAGAAGCTTAGAGTATTTAATTAAGGTCTTCAGGAGAAATAGCATTTTTTAAATACTAAATCAAACTGCATAAGCTACCAACTTGTTTTAAACCAACTTGCTGACGCAATGAAACCAGTGGCTGCCCATCAATTGCCTAAGAAGAATTAAGTAAATTTTCATGATCGTTATATATTTTTCAGAATTGGTTTGGAGAGGTAGTTAGGAGAGAGAGTAACGAGTACTTGATAAAAAATCCAAAACAAAAAGTATTCGTCAATCAACCAATGACAATTAGGTTCTTCATAAAATATAACACAGCGGAACCTGCTCCGAAATTTACAGGATTCAGGTAACTAATCAACTAAAAGTTTTTCGTGAAAGTTAAGAATTTGAAAAAAAAATTTTTTTAGGTTAAATGCGAAAACTTACTGTCCCGAAAACTCAGCCACTACGGTCCCGCCACTGACCCAGGAACAACTTTTCACAAACAGCGACGAAACCACACAAGCCAGTAGCGGCGGCGGCGGTGGCGGCGGTAATTGGAACAACGGGGGCGGTAACTCAAATTGGGGGGGAAACGGGGGTGGGGGTAACTCAAACTGGAGTGGTAACAAAGGAAACGCAGGTGGGGGCGATTTGTGAGTAAAATAAACGAATGAAACGATCATGTTTTTTTTTTTTTTTTTTTGTAGTAATAGGCCTTCTTTGCCCAGCGAAAATGAGGAAATTTTTCCTGGGGATTTCAGTATTATAAACAGGCCTACCAGTAATTTACTGGATAGAGCTGCATGTGGAACCATTGTTGTAAGTAACAATTTTTTTTTTTTGAATTTTTTTTTTTCTTTCGCTTAACTTTTTTAATATGAGTTTTACGAAAAAAATTGTTTCTTCATAAAAAACGCTTACTTCTTTATAAAAAAAAATGTTTTTTTCTTTATAGCAACCTCCCAAACCTCTAATAACCCACGGCCAACTTAGTCATGAAGGCGAATTTCCATGGCACGCTGCTCTCTACCATGCCGCAGGTAAAGACAAGAACTTACCCAGAGGTAAGGCTCATTTTGTACATCAATATACCTAAAAAACATTAGGTTAAAATGATGATATAATTTTTTTCAGGCATTGATCTCACTTATATATGCGGGGCCTCCCTGATTACGAGACAGCATTTACTTACAGTGGCCCACTGTGTTACTAAACGAGGAAGTTCATACACACTAAATCCAGATAGCTTGGTGGTCTATCTCGGTAGGTATTTACATTATCTGCTTCTCTTTGGTTTTTCAAGCTACTTATATTATTTTTTGCTTCAAATTTAATTCCAAACTGAGGAAATTAATATTTACCCACTAAATAAATAATAATAAAGACTTTATTTTTTATGTTGCGATCGGCTATTTAGATATATATATGTATATTTTTCGCTTTTTTGTTATTAGTTATTTTGCATTTTTTTATATTTAATATAATGCTATACAGGGTGTTTCTGGAGAAACGCAAACGATATGGATTTGAAATTTTAATAGCGTATACAATTTGATTTAGACTGTACCTATAGTCAATAGTTTTCAAGATATTAATTTTTTTCGATAAAATTTTCCTAAATCCAAAATAGCCTCTAATTTTTTTGTTATTAGGTTTGCTGACATGGGGTTGGAATTTTTGGAATATTTTAATATTAAATATTTTAATATTAAACATTGTTTAAGTAATTTAATTTTTTAAAGGTTTTTCAACAAATAGCTTGAGAAAAACCACTTGAAATTAGGCAAAATTCAAACAATAATAACGGTTTTATTATAAATGTTAAACCCTGTATGTTTTAACATAATCAAATAGAAAATTAAAGAATCTTTCGATTGGCATTATAATATATTATAACTGTTTCCCAAAGTTAAAATTTCATTCAGACATTGTTTTCAATACTATTTTGTATCAACACACCTGTGAAATTCTACATGTGGGTAAATGTGACAGTATCCATGGTTACCACTTAATCTATCATTGTTTAATATTAATTAAAATATTTTATTGAAAAATTAATAAATCGAAAAATGTTCTTACATCAACATGTAAACATGTGTATATATTACCCAAAAACGGCATTAACTATATGGTTAATGCGGTTTTTGGATTCGTCCTGTTTGCATTGTTTACATTTTTATTGTTAGTGAAACATTTCATGCTTTACTTGTTAAATTAATTTCTTTAATCTAAGTCCTTTCAATAAAATTGCAATAATTTGTTGTCAGTGCTGAACTCTGCGAATAGAATATACCACCCAAAACACCAAAACAATGTACCATTGTAATACTTTACACATTTTTAGGTAAATTCTATCTAAAAAAATGGAGCAACCCAGGCATTCAGGACAGGCACGTTTCCCAGATTTTCCCTCATCCCAACTACAACTCCCACACATACAGCGACGACATAGCAGTTATAAAACTGAATTCTCCTGCTGATATAACCGACTACGTGCGACCAGTTTGCCTTTGGGAAGGCGATTCCCACCTTCAAAAGATCGTCAGCAACCTAGGTAAAATACCCATCACATCTGCCTTTTTACAGGGTGAGGCCTACAAGAGAAACAAACCATTTTAATAAGATAAAATGTTTTGTTTCTTTTGTATGACAAGTAGTGGAACCTAAAGTAAATTTGCCTTATATTTTCATGACTAGTTATTTCTTTTTAATAGGGACAGTTGTTGGGTGGGGTTACAATGAAAGCGGCATCGTAACCGATCAACTAATGAAAGCAAACATGCCAGTTGTGTCGCAAGAAACTTGTATTTATTCTTTCCCGGACTTTTTCTCCAGGTTTACCAACAGCAAGACCTTCTGTGCCGGCTTTAGAAACGGTAATTCTCTCTACCGCCTTTTTATGTTATCATCCGATTTTTCTAACCTCACATTATTTTTATAGGGACTTCTGTTTGCAACGGTGATTCTGGGGGTGGGATGGTGATCCCGAAAACCGCAGGTAACAACCCGATTTGGCAAATAAGGGGCCTCGTTTCGATCAGCGTGGCCCTTCAAAACACCTTTAAATGCGATTCGAATCACTACGTGGTTTTCACCGATGTTGCCAAATATACCGACTGGATCAAGACCACTTTGCGGTGATTTTTTTTTGGCCTTTTAGATCGTCAGAATGTGAAAAATAGACTTTCTATTTTTGTTTTTTTTTATATTTATATTCGGTTGATATTTTTGTAATTTCACTGTAAAGTAATAAGTATTAAATATTTTTATTTATATGTAAAATAAATACGTACAATAAGAACTTGTTGTTTTAATAATTTTTTAATTAATAAAATTTTTACTATAATTTATCACTTTCTTTAATGATAATTTCAAATTAAACCAAATGATCTTTATAAGATTATCATAAAGCAGATCAGGCCAAAATATACTTGCAGCAGAATAAATATAATTATATTTTAGTTGCTCTTTGGGATTAATTATATTATAATCAACTCTAAAAGAGTTTTATTTTGTATCCTTAATGGAAAAATTGTTTTTTTACAGTCTTTAACATAGTTGCTTGTAAAAAGAAAACCGTAGCAACGCATGACAACAAATTAAATAAAAACAGAATTTTGTCGGAAGATGGGTGTTTTTTAAAAAATAAGGGTATTTTGGAAGCCGCGAGAGAAGCGACTTAAAATCTGCTTGCATCTAAGTCAAAAGAACAATATGATAAAACTTTTGAACAATTCTGTCAATGGAGAAACAATCAAGGGGTACAAGGTGTCAGTGAAAATGTTATGCTAGCGTTTTTTTGGGAAAGTTAAGAATCATTTTTCTTGTATTTTTAGTCCAAAAATCTGAAGGCATCGTCACTGTGGTCAACATATTCGATGCTGAAGAGTACGTTGCAAATATATGAAGGCAGTGACATTTCAAATGCAAGCAATTTATTGCATTTTTGAAAAAACAGAATGAAGGATATGAACCTAAAAATCAATTGAACAAATTATAAAGTTTCCAAATAACGCTTGAAAGTGGCATTAATTTTTGCTTTAAATGGAACAATGCGAGGGGAAGAATTACGAACACTAACAATTAACGATATAGAAGAGAATGAATCAGTTATTATCGTAACACTACGTAATACAAAAACGAAAAAGAAGCATAACTTCGGAAGCGAACGGAATTGAGTTGTATCGGAAGTATCGCAAATTAAGGCCACAAAACTCGAATCATTCCCGATTTTTCGTTTGTTACCGGAATGGTAAATGCACTGTGCAACCGGTGGGGATCAACACATTTTATAGTTTGCCGAGAAAAATTGCTGAATATTTGAAGCTTCCTGATTCCAATAGCTACACAGGGCTACAAATGGAACTTCATCCCAAAATATATCTAATTGTACATTTAATATTTATGAACTTTATGTTCTTTAAAGGCATTAAAGGCGTTTCATATTTTTCCCGGAACGGTGTAAGCTGTGACGTCACTTACACAGCCTGCTATAAGGGAAAATATAAAATATAGATTAAATTGTTTTGTTAAATTTCTGTTTATTTGACATTTGCTTTTCATACATTACAAATCTTCTTAAAAACCCGAAACAAAAATGTAAAGTCTCTGTTCACTTAGTTGGGTGTTCCCTATTTAATCTCTGTTCATAATCCGTCTTATCCAGGTCAAATGTTTGGCAATGTCGGTGAAAATAACGTAATGCTTTGGATCGCAGAATGCCTGGTTTTGCTGGGGTACCCCGATGGAGACTAGACCTCTCAACTCCCAAATGGTGTTGTCGCCTCTGGTACCCTCCTTGGGGAACACCATCCCGCCTCCGGAGTCGCCGTTGCAAACGCTTGTTCCTAAAAAAGTATTGTTCAATATTTATTGGGAATTAAAAAATTATATTTTACCGTTTCTAAAACCTGCGCAATAATTTTTATCGAACAGAAATTGCCCGAAGAAATCGCGATTGGAAAAAATGCACGTATCGTAAGCCACCACCGGCATTTTTGCTTGCATAAGGGTGTTTGATAATTTTCTATTTTCGTCAGCTCCCCAGCCCACCACGGTCCCTGAAACCACATGTTTAAAAAAAAAAAAAATTAAACACAAGTTTATAACTCAAGTTAGATCTAAGAATCGTAAAAACTGACCCACTCTGTTTACAACATCGTTTAATTCGGAGGTTCCGCTCCACAAGCAACAAGGCCTCACGTACGGGGTTATCTTGGCCTGCTTGGACAAGATGACAACGGCAAGGTCGTTGTAAAAGCTTTGTGGGTCGAAGTCGGGGTGGATTTTTATTTCCAGCGGCTCCACACCCTGCACTTCCGATCCGAATTTGATCAGATTATACTTTCCTAAGAACAGTAGGTATGCACATACAAAAAATTACAACAATGATCCCTGCAAATGTTACCTAGATACAAAATCAAGTTATCCAAATTGACGGGCCTCTTGGTCTTTTGCACCGTCACGCAGTGAGCAGCCGAGATCACGTGTTTAAGAGAAACAAGCGTCCCTCCGCAAATATACATGTTCTGCACTCCACTGGAGTAGTACAGGGCTACGTGCCAAGGCCACTGCCCTAAAATCGTTAAAAGTGAATGGTGAAGAATCGATTTTTGTTTCCATTTTACCGTGCGAGGTGTTTTGTCCGTTAAAAATGAGACCCACAGGTAACCTATTAATTTTGCCGCAGGTTGGCTCTGCGTCCAGAATGGGTGGTCTGCTGTTTGGTAAGTTTTCGTTGGCTTCGCTGTTTGCAGGGTGATCGGTCCAGAACACCTCAAGTGAGGGTCTAAATATATATATATAAAAAAATAGACGCTGGGGTCTATTTGATTGTTTTACCTACCTGTAAGTCGTAACTCTAGTGGTGGGTCTTCTAGTCTCTCTGTCATAATAATAGTCGTTTCTGTAATTGTAACGTTTTGTTTTTACATGTTTTTTATAATATTAAGATTACCTATTAGTGGTGGTGGTTCTTCTAGTTGTTTGTCTATCATTGTAGTCCTCTCTAAAAAGTAAATGGAATGATTTAGGTATATTTTATGTTAAGAAATGTACTATTTTTTACTCTTACTGATTGTTGATGAGTGAAGGGTTCCTGTAAAAAATATTCTCACTTATAATTTCGTCATTCCACAAAACATTACAAGAACAAGAATAAGCGAAAAATATGTATTATAGCAAATCACATTTGAAAAAGAATATTTAAAATAAATAGGTAATATATTCGATTTTCTCACCTATCATCGTTGCTATTGCTGTAATCTTCCGTTGTAGTGGATCTTCTACGCGTTGTCGTAGTTCTACGAGTCGTAGTTGTAGGCTAGAATTTATCAATTAACTATAACACTTAAGATTAATTAATTAATTTGGTTTGTAACTGTGAAATTATCGGTAATGATATAATAGTTAAAATCTGTTGTTAAAAATATTTCAAAAATAAATGTTACTCTTTTGTACAATTTTTTAAATAATAAATATAGTATAACTTTGAGTTAGAATATAAATTTTACAATATTGGACAATTTGTTCGGGTGTTAAGCATCACACCACCTAAGATACCCAATGAAATGATTTCCCGCTCGAAATAAGACGCCGGCCGGTCGCTCAACTGCAATCTGCATCATCAGTTTGCAGTTTTAGACTAAAACTAACTAAAACTTTTAGTTAGTGTTAGAAAGAGTATCGTTGTGAGGTTAGTACCACATTTCCGGTGAGTAATTATTGAATATTATTTTTCCGAATATGTAGGTAGGTACGAGGTGTGTTCAGAAAATATCGGGAATTTTCGTTTTTTGAAACAAATATTTATATATTCGTCTACATTAATGTTGTCGCCTTCAAAATAGTCCCCATTGGATATTATGCACATGTGCCAGCTCTTCTTCCAATACTCGAAACACTTCTAAAACTCGATCTTTGGGATAGCCTTTAGTTCTTTCAGCGATGCGCTTTTAATGTCGTCCATGCTTGCCAAACGACGGCCCTTTAAGGTTCTCTTTATTTTTGGGAATAGGAAAAAGTCAGACAGAGGCATGTCTGGCGAATATGGAGGCTGGGGAATCATTACAGAATTGTTTTTGGCTAAAAATTTAACAATTTTAGAACAAATTTTGCTGCCACGCGTTTCATACCCAAAACATTCGAAAAAATTTCATGGGATGAGCCAATCGATATACCAACATCATCAGCGACTTCTCTGATGGTTTATAACCATGTCTTCCACTTTTTCCATATTTTTATCGGTTGTTAATGTGCTTGTACGTTCGGGGCGTTCGCTATCTCTTATACCACTTGTAAACTCGTGTTTTACTCATAGCAGACTCAATATAGGCCTTTGTTAACATTTCACAGAATTTATTTCATTTTTTAAGCAAAATTGGATGCAAATTCTTTGATCCATTTCTTTTAACGAACGAAAAATCGCCGAGCTCATAAAACACGTCTAACCTTAGCGGCTGCCACAGACGAAGTAAACAACGAAAACAGCTAAAGTTTTTATCATACTTCGGGGGCATGTATACCAACATAATAAAGAAAATTTTATGACAACCGGACCCTCCGAACCCGCGAAATTTAACAATTCCCGTTATTTTCTGAACACACCTCGTAGTATTTGTACTAACAGTTTGTCGGGCACCTTGTATAATTCGCAAATTTCGTGTTTAATTTACCTGGTAACTCAAAAAGACAGTGGTGCTACTGACCGTGTTTGGTCTATGCTTTCCACAAATAGTTCTTCCATTCAATCGGATTTCCTCGACGCTAGGGACTGTAGTTGCCGAGTTGTATTTTACGAAAAACCTCACTGAAACTGGCGGACCAGCTTCCAACCTGTATTTGGGGTTGCGTATGGTAAATTCCTGGTTATCTGAGGACGTTGCTTCTCCAAACCAATTCTTAAACATTACGACACAACTGTATACCAAAAAGCTACTAAATTATTTTGTTTTGGTACATTAAAAAAATAAATTTAAAAACCGAATTGGTTTCAAATAACAAATTATTTCTTAAACGCATTAAAACAAAATAATTGTAGCTCATTGGTACTTACTCCTAATAATTCTACTGGTCTGTCCAGGATCACGTGAATCCATATTCCTTGTAGATCTTCATTTGTCGAAAGACTTAAAGTTGCGTTCCACCTATCCTAAAAGTGGGTTTTATAATATTTTCGAGACATTATATAGTGCGCAGGTTTAAATATGGTTACAGTTATTCGAGAAAATAGAACGTCTTAATTACCTCCTGATTACGATTTCTTTCTTCGTAATTTAAAATCTCCGGGCAAGGCGATTGTTTTTGACTTAACACTAAATGCACTAACCAAGTCACTATCACAAGACATCGTATTATCATTTTCTAAAAAAACAAAAAAAACTTAAGCTTAAGCTATGAAAACACAAAATATTTATACTAATCAAACTAGGTATTCCAAGAATAAATAACAAACAACATTCATAGGAACCAAAACAGTTTTAGTTTAGCGTAAATTATTCGATTTAGACTTTTTTTCTAAATTATTTTCAACAAAAATATCTTTGTTATTTTAAACAGGACACCTTATAAATTTTTACATTTTTGAATCCTACACCTAAAGTCAACATTTTTCGAGTTATTGATTTTCCAATCAAATATTTTAATTAATTTTAAACAATGACAGATTTAGTGGTAACCATGGATACTGTCACATTAACCCACATGTAGAATTTCACAGGTTTGTTGATACAAAATAGTATTGAAAGTATTAGAAATTGTTAAATGTCTCTGAAATTTTAACTTTAGAAAACCATTAATATAATACCAATCGAAAGATTCTTTAATTTTCTATTTGATTATGTTAAAACATACAGGGTTTTACATTTATAATAAAAAAGTTATTATTGTTTGAAGTTTGCCTAATTTCAAGTAGTTTTTCTCAAGGTATTTGTTGAAAAACCTTTAAAAAATTCAATTATTTAAACAATGTTTTAATATTCCAAAAATTCCAACCCCATGTCAGCAAACCTAATAACAAAAAAATTAGAGGCTATTTTTGATTAACTGCATTCAGCAAAATTTTAACGAATCTTGTAAACTATTGACTTTAGGTAGGTATAGTCTAAATCAAATTGTATACGCTATTAAAATTTCAAATCCATATCGTTTGCTTTTCTCCAGAAACGCCCTGTATAGCATTATATGAAATATAAAAAAATACAAAATAACTAATTACAAAAAAGCCAAAAACAACTGAATAAAAAATATACATATATGTATCTAAATAGCCGATCGCAACATAAAAAATAAAGTCTTTATTCTAATTTATTTATTGGGTAAATATTACTTTCCTCAGTTTGGAATTAAAATTGAAGCTTGCTTATCTAGTAAAAAATAAATTGAAGCTTGGTTGTGGAGCAAAAAATAAAATTAAAGTAAGTTATAATTTCTAACTTGCTGACATAATTATAATTTAGTTTATTTATTTTAATAAATTAATGTTTTGATTTTATATTCAATTCTGGCATCACTTGTTTTTTATTAATAAATTTAAAGTTATGCCAAAAAAATAAATTTACGATAAAAAAAAGTCTAAAGGAGTCAAATCTGGGTATCTGGCCAGCAATCCAGAGCACTCCGACCTCTGGAACGCATTTACTCCCAAAACACAGTCTCTACAGTATTTTTTAGACACACTGTATTTTGTTTTACTGCCAAATATTAATAGAATGGTAGCTATAGTAATGTAAAATTATTCCATAGATTTATTTAAATTACCTATAGAATTTAATTAGGTAGGAAATTCTTTGAATTAATCAACTAATAAGCAAGGAATTTATGAAATGGTTTTATTACTTGATGGGCTTAAAATTATTTATATATTCATTTAATTAATATCTTATTTGCAATTGTAATAATAAATATGATCTTGTCGTGATGAACTTTGACATTGTATTTCTAAATATTATTATTTTCAAACTTAAAAACTAACTCATTAACATAATTTTACAGACATAAATAAATATGTACTTAATTAAAAAAAACTTTACTTATTAGTATAAAAATAGAATTGTTTATGCATATAGGTAGGTACCTGCTTATAAGAAAAACCACAAATTATTTAATAAGGATTGATATAATTATTAATAATTACACTCCCAGGTAATACACATTGTTAATTTAATTTATCATCTGTAATACCTTCAAAATTATTAAATTAGGATAATACCAACAAAATAGATAGGTTATAAATAAATTATTGGTATTATTATAGATAAATGAATTTTAATTATCATTTTTATACATAAATTACGAATTAATTAAGTATATTAAGAATACATTCACAAAAACAAACCTTTGAAGATTAATTAAACCAACGAAACATTCATTAGTCCGCACTCCACTCTTAAAAACACGAAAACAAACCAAAATATTCATAAACACTTCGAATCTTCTTCTTTTGCGGATAACATAGATAAATAAAAAGCGATTTTGTAAACCTGTTTACTAAATGCATGCATAGACCAAGAATCACACGGGATTTCCAGCACTGACCTTAATAATGGCGCCATAATTCAAATAATCCTTAAAGTCAACTACAGGAAACTGTAATTTAAAAAGTGAAGTTCGGCTATGCCGCGGTAGGTGTCGCCAGCAGTATAAATGTCAATATTTTTAGATTTTGAGTGTTTTTCTCATAGTTTATAATGCGAATTTAATAATGAGTTAAAGTTTCATGTCACTTTAAACAATGGGTTGTCAATGAACTGACATTTTGGGTCCTAATCAGAATATAATCATTGACGTTTTGCAGGAGGTCGTTTTTAATTCTCTATCGGGGATTAAACTAATGCAGGATAATTTAGCAAAGTTTAGGTAACTAATTTGAAAAAGCTTATTTTTAATCGTGTTCATTGTGCGTCGCCAGTTATTGATGCCTGCAACCAAGGTCGGCAACCTTTCGAAAGCCGGCCCGTGATTGGCCGACGGTGACACAAGTCGGCTCGCTATTGGCCGGTTGCCTGGTAACGGGGCCCGATATTAAATTTCTCCGAAATAGAAAATCATTTGTGAGCACATCGTCAAAGAGAACAGTCGGTTTACTATGCGTAACTACTCAAAAACCTGTCCCAACACCAAACAGGACAGATGAAATAGTGAATGAGTGTCTTTTACATGCCATTTCTATTAATTTATTGCCTGCCTAGTGAATACATTTAGGTCGAAAATGGCGCTCGTATGTGATACAAGGTTTGAATTAATTTTTACGCCCAACGACGGCCGTACAAGCCCGAAGTATGTTAAAATTACGTTTTGGAAACGATATTTGCGCGGTTTCTAGCCGAAAACCTGAAACAATTGAGCGTCGTCGTCTAGGTTTTGCTCCACGCCCACTTTTTGGTCGATTTTTTACCAGGGAAAATCTACCGAAAACGGCACACAAAACACACAATTTACAGATTACCTACGTGGCGTTTTTCTGCCAAAATCGCTTACGTTAAAAATTTACAAGTTATCGAAAAAATTATCGCTCCGAAACCTAATATTAGCATATTTCTAGGATGTATGATTTATTATAATCGATCATGCCATGATCATCATGGCCATGATCATCATGGCCTCCTTGAAAATGGCCGTGTTCCAATTTTATAAAATGTCACCCACTTGTTTAGTCATAATTTTATAGAGAAATTAACATGAATTTGTCAATCTAGAAGCATGAAATTAATATTTATATATGCTATACCTAGATAGATATTTGCAATAATTATCTACGACTTTTTCTTTGTTCTTTTTCGAAAATCTCGACATATTGCATGATATTGTTTATTTTATGGTGCTGGGTGTAAAATTTATCGTTATATTCAAGTTTATTTACTTTGTTTGAGTAAAAAAACAATAAAAATAAACAAAGTTTTCGAGTATCGAAAACATTCGTAAATAAAAATCATTTTCGATGACGTCAGTCGTTTACGACGCAGAAGAGGTCGACCTTGAAACATATCGATTCAACCCGCATCGATGTTATGAAAGAGAAACTTGCGCGGGAAATTCAAAATCAATACGTAAATAGTGAAATTTGATATACGAGGGGCCAACAAAACCATTGTATATAATTTAATCATTCTTCATCACGTTTTAACCTTTATTACAATGTAAAACAATGATAAAATGTTTGTTATCAAATATTATCATTCTTTATTAGCAATAACGGACCCTCTGAGGATGCCTCCCCGGCAGCGGAGCCTCCCCCCGCTCTTGCGGGCGGGGAGGAGGAAGGAGAAGACTTGGAGGACGGCGAAATAGAAGACGACGACGACGAGGTCCCCGTCGACGTCGCCCCCCAAATCCTCGAAGCTCCCCCGCCCCAAATCCCCAACTTGCTGGCATCGCCGGTGCTGAAATCCCCCCCCGACAGGGACAGGAGGAAGCACGAGGAGAAGTTGGGGAAAAAACACATGACCGAAGCGGAGAAAAGCATCCTGCATCTGAGGAAGCGGGAGAAAATGCAGCGGGAGAAGTGGGAGAAGTACAAGAGGGAGGTGCCGAATGCTGCCGATACAATGGGTAGCCAACACCTACAATTACAATCTTTCAATATAATATATATTGTCGGTTATTTCAGATGATGATTTCGCCAAAAACATCGAGAAGACTCTGGCGACCATTTTGAGCAAGAAGGAGAAGGAGGCGCAGCTAGGGGAGTCGAACGAAGACAAAGAGGAGAAGGAGGTGGAAGTCGTGCCCAAAAGGGGGAGGAAGAGGAAAAAGCAAAACAAGAAGCAAAAGGTTTGTGGTTTCATGAAAAAAACGACTTTTTTGATATTTTTTATTAGCAGAACAAACAAAGACGTACCGAGTCCCCCAAAATGGAGGAGTTTGACGAAAATGAGATGCTTAATGTTAGAGGGGGGAGTCCGCTGAGAAATGAAGAAAGGAGGGATCGATCGCTCACCCCAAATATGGACGATTCAATGTCTTCTCAAGATTACTCTTCAGATAAAAGTATGTTCTCATCACTTCCGCATCACTTTAGCATGACTTCCGCATTACTTCCGCATCACTTTCGCATCCTTTTCCTCCAAAATTACCATCTACCATCATAATTATTCATTACAAATGTTTTAGGTGAAGAGAAGTCCAGAAAACGGGATAGAAAAAACAATAGAAAAAACAGGGATAGGAATAAGCACAGGGACAGGGAGAGAAATAATAGGACTGAACCCCAGATGTCTGATTCCCAGGGTGTTTGCGTATATTATTTGCAGGGAAAATGCCAAAAGGTAACTTTTTACATAACTGGTAAAAAAAACAATTTTATGAATTTTTTTTTTCAGACAAACTGTCCCTTCTCGCACGAGGCCTCCCCGCCTATGAAGCTGGAACTCTGCAAGTTCTATTTGATGGGTTGTTGCGCGAAAGGCGAAAAGTGTTCGTACATGCACCACAATTTCCCGTGTAAATTTTACCACACGGGTTTAAATTGCACGCAGGGCGAAAACTGCAAGTTTGCGCACGGGAAACCTTTAAGTGACGGTAAGAGTTGCAATTTAAACGGCGATTTACGTTACCAATGACTTTTTTGCAGAGTTGAAGCAGATTTTGTTCAAACACATAGAAACCGCCCCCAGAGACATTCTGGGCGGTTTTCCGAGGATGTCGAGGGAAGAAGCTCTGACGAAAATCAACGTGACGCAGATAAATTTACAAAACGAGTACGGTATAACGCCGTCAGATGTCGGTGCTGTAGGGGGCGGCGGTGGTGGGGGAATACCCTCCCTTTTTGACATTGGTGAGTAAATAAATTGTTTTTACATGTTTTTATAGCTTACATGCTTTTTATTTACATGCACCCCTAGGGAATTTGTTCTTGCCACCTAGAAATTTAGGTTGGTATTAAATAGGTGTTAGATGCAGTATTTATTAAATACTATTTAACTATGGTTTTGCGTAAAAATCGAACAAATTTTGGACATTTGTTTGCAAGTCTCAAAACATTAATTTATTAAAATGAATAAACTAAATAATAATTATAGACTGTGTCAGCAAGTTAGAAATTATAACCTACTTTAATTTTATTTTTTGCTCCACAACCAAGCTTCAATTTATTTTTTACTCGATAAGCAAGCTTCAATTTTAATTCCAAACTGAGGAAAGTAATATTAGAATAACGACATTATTTTTTATGTTGCGATCGGCTATATATATATATATTCTTATTTTTAGTTGTTTTTCGCTTTTTTGTAATAAGTTATTTTGCATTTTTTTATATTTAATATAGTGCTATACAGGGTGTTTCTGGAGAAACGCAAACGATATGGATTTGAAATTTTAATAGCATATACAATTTTATTTAGACTATACCTAAAGTCAATAGTTTTCAAGATATTATTTTTTTTCGTTAAAATTTTGCTAAATGCACGTTAATCAAAAATAGCCTTTAATTTTTTTGTTATTATGTTTGCTGACATGGGCTTGGAATTTTTGGAATATAAAAACATTGTTTAAATTATTTAATTTTTTAAAGGTTTTTCAACAAATAGCTTGAGAAAAACTACTTGAAATTAGGCAAACTTCAAACAATAATAACGTTTTTATTATATATGTAAAACCCTGTATGTTTTAACATAATCAAATAGAAAATTAAAGAATCTTTCGATTGGGATTATAATAACTGTTTCCTAAAGTTAAAATTTCAGAGACATTTAACAATTTCTAATATTTTCAAAACTATTTGTTATCATCAAACCTGTAAAATTCTACATGTGGGTTAATGTGACAGTATCCATGGTTACCACTTAATCTGTCATTGTTTAAAATTAATTAAAATATTTTATTGAAAAATTAATAACTCGAAAAATATTTACTTTAGGTATAGGATATGGTATAGCCATTTTATGTAGAATTAAAAAATGTAAAAATATATTAGGTGTCCTGTTTAAAATACCAAAGTTAAAGACATTTCCGGTAAAACAGGAAGTATTATTTTGTTCAAAATAATTCACGAAAAAAATCTAAATCGAATAATTTACTATATTAAAATTTTAAATCGATGTTTTTCGCGATTCCCTAGAAACTTCTAACGGACTACGTACGTGAAACACCCTGTATATTAAACGTCATTTATGTGTTATGCTATACTTAATTATTAATAAATAAACTAAACATTTCAAAACTGATCCTGGCCAAAGAAACATCATTTGCATAAAAAAGTTAATAGTTAAATATTAATACTTTAACGTGTTATACTCAAATTTATAAAACAAAGTTGCTTCTTCAATTATTTACCCTTTAAAATTTGTTAAATTTTAAATTAAATTATCACAGTAAAGAAAAAAATAAAAAGAGTTTTTTTTGAAAAAAGTACTGCATGTAGATGTAGAAATAAAAAAGTTTCAATCGATTTCTTGAAACCTTGCAAATCGACCGTTCGATCCTTTCGCAAAACCGTAGGTAGTTAATCAAAACCAGTTTTCAAGAAAAACTGCGCTCTGAAAGTAACGCTGCAGTTTAGATATTTGTTCCTCATTGAATTCACCTGCAAAGGTAGTATCTTCATTTGAAGAAGAATGATTAATTATTAGTCTATTTTTTATAGAAGTCTGTGCTACCAACTTAAGAAACACAAAAATATGACAGTTATAACAACAATTTAACAACTTATATTGCTACTTGTTTACTTTTTATTCTGTTTAAAGTTTTAAGTTCGTTATAAAGTAGTAATTTGTTAATTAAAATACAAAGTTTTATTTTTACTACATTGGCACCCCTGAATATGCTGTAAGGGTGGCCTACTGATATTATTTATCAAACTCTTCAAATGCAGATACTATTTTAATTAAGCATGCTTATTAGTTAAAAACAAATTAAATACTGCGGTTTAAAAAATATTACATTTTAGATGTACCCGTGCCGCCAGAACTGCAGGGGGACGATCCCATGGGCGGGGGCGGTCAGAGTGGGGGCGGCAAGGAGAAGGAGAAAGAAAGGAGGAACAGGAGGAGTAGATGGCAAGATTCCGATGGAAATAACCCCAAAAAACCGTTCGATTTCGGACACGACCAAGATATGAGAATCAACAGGTAAAATATGTTTTTTTTTTCATAATTTTTCATACACGTTTCCATTTCACGGGCTGAAGTTGGCAACAGGTTTTTAGTCACGGGCTGAAGTTACTTTTAAGTTAGTAACAGCGCCCTCTACAAGCTATATTCTTCTTCAATCTGAACACAGAAGCACTGTGTTCAGGGGTAGTGACCTTTAGCTTAATTTAAAGCTATTTGGCTAGCTCATTATGTTTTTTAAAAATTTAGTATGATCAAGGGTCTCATTTAAGAGAATCTTAGTACAACTCATCCCTTGAATCATTTATTTTATATTATTATTGTTCATAGTTCGTTTTAATATTATTTTATGTTTTTCTCCATTTTCACTGTAGGTAACACTTCAATTTTTTTTCCAGAGTTGGTTTTTCGATATATTCTTGTTTATTTATTTATATGTTTATTTTCTTTCTTCATTTCTTTTCAATACATTTAACATTGTCCAAATTTATAATTAAAAAGTGTACTTATCATCACACACAACAATATTCTTCCACTTTTAGAATCATCCATAGAATTTTTCTTAACCATTAAATACTGCTAGGAGTTTTATATTGTCTTCTCAAGCAACAATTTAAGTATTTGTTACGTATATGGGACTATTGAAGAAACTTAAAAGTGTTTTGCGACAGTCGCCGGTCTCTTTATATTACTCTTTCATTACTAAGTTACGACTAAAGTGGGGAACAATTATTGAGTTCCAAAAAGGTGACAAATATGTCACTAGCCATAAACCCTGCTACTATTTGGAACGTAGCTGCTACGTTACTAGAACGTTCCAATATCGTTGCTAGAGCGTTATAATTACTTTTATTTATTTGTTTTTACTTCTATATTAACTGTCTTTGTCAAACTTATATTAGATTATACTATCCCTCCTTTTTTAAATGGAACCACTACGGACTTGGCTTTTCAATGTCGTCGTTTATTAAATATGTACTGGTAGTTTATAACTTCCAGAATAACAATATAATGTTTAATTAGGCAGGTAAATCCTTTAAATTTTACTGTTGAGTTTTTGTAAAATAAATGCGCTTTATCAATAATTAAGTATAAACAAATTATTTATTTAAGGTTTATAAATAAAAAAATCTTAATATTTATTATTAATTTTTTATTTAATTATTAATACCGTCTATTATAAATAAAATTACTCGTTATTAAAAAGTAAACAACCATTTACAAACAATTAAAATAATTTAGTATTTACATTACCACGTGGTACTGTACAGTAAAAAATGGCCGATAAGAAGCATTTTCCTTTGAAGTAGTTTTCGCTACTTTAAAGTTTTTTCCACCTTAATTTACATTACGGTAGTTTTGGTTACTACCATAAACGTTCCAAATACTAAAATAATAACTTTTAAGTTATTAACTTTGTAGTTTTTAACTCATGTTCCAGTTTCGAGATTTTAACTTGCAAAGGGACTACAAAATAAAGATAATTATAATGTAATCTTTGGGTAGCAACCGAAAGTAACTGCTACGAATTAAATTTACTTGAAAGTTTTTTTTACTTATATAACACCTTTTTTAAAGTTGCAAAGTCTTCTTGGGGGCAACCAAGTTTTACTTAAATGTTTAATACTTTATGGCAACCATTTAAGGAGAGAATGAAGTTTCTGTTACAAAATATTGCTATTTAAAGTTATCACCAGTTTGGTGATTTGGTTTTCTAACCTCACATTAATGTTAATTGACAGCAACGGCGACGTGGACATGCGCACTCTTGCAGTAGCGCCGCCTCTCGCTAAAAAGCAGGACTTTATCGACCTGGAGCAGTACAAACGCGAGGCGACAGCCAACATGGACGTCGACATCAGGTCGAGCATGCTGCGCGGTTTCCAAGGCAACAGTGACGTCGACATCCGCTCTATGGCGACGAAAGACGTCGACATCCGGCAGATGGCGTTCTTCGGCGGCGTCGGCAAGCAGGAGAAGGGGGAGGAGGGGGAAGCGGGGGAGGATTTCACCAAGGACATCGACATCAATCCGCCGGAGATGCCGAAGGCGCAGCGCGAGCTGTTCCTGCGCATACAGGCGCAGCAGTCGAAGAACGTGCGGAGCGTAGCCAAAGAGGAAACTCTCGAACGCGAAGACGACAACATTAATTGGTATTCGGATGACGAGAGCGACGACGAGAACCGCTTGACGATTAAGGACGACAACGAGGACGTCAAGGAGAAGGAGGAGGCCAAAAGTGATTTGACGAGGTCAGTGGTCAAAATAAAAAACGTCACCAACAGTGTTTTTTGCCTTTCACGGCAAAACGGTTAAAGTTACAGGTAAAAAGTAAGAAAGTTTTTTATAGAAAATTTAATTTCCCATAAAAAATATTCTATGCATTTATCCAATAAAATGCATACTTTAAAAGATATAAAGCATTTAATAATTAATTACTTGAAAGGTAAAATTTATTAAATGCTCTATATCTTCTAAACTACACATTTTATTGCATTAACGCATAAAACCATTTTTGTAGGAAATTAAATTTCCTATAAATGTTTTTTTTACTTTTTACCCGTAACTTTAACCGTTGTGCCGTAAAGTGCAAAATACTGTTTTTTATTAAAAATATGACTTTGGTGACGCATTCACATCTAAATATATTAATTGTAGTAAACTTGGCGTTATAAAAATTAAACGAAAACGGCGCGCACACTTGCACAAATTTAAAAAAAAATGTGAAAATATTTAAAATTTAAAAAAAATCTAAATTTCCGAAATTTAAAGTTTGATGATTTTAAGATGGTTTAAGCATTTTTTGGTCCAAAAATATCAAAATAAATAAATAAAATAAAAACGTCACCAACAGTATTTTTCGCCTTTTACGGCAAAACGGTTAAAGGTACAGGTAAAAAGTGAAAACGTTTTTTATAGAAAATTTAATTTCCCATAAAAAATATTCTATGCATTTATCCAATAAAATGCATTCTTTAAAAGATATAAAGCATTTAATAATTAATCACTTAAAAGGTAAAATTTATTAAATGCTCTATATCTTCTAAACTATACATTTTATTACATTAATGCACAAAACCATTTTTGTGGAAAATTAAATTTCCTATAAATGTTTTCTTTACTTTTTACCCGTAACTTTAACCGTTTTGCCGTAAAATGCAAAATACTGTTTTTTATTAAAAATATGACTTTGGTGACGCATTCACATCTAAATATATTAATTGTAGTAAAATTGTAGCAAACTTGACGTTATAAAAATTAAACGGAAACGGCGCGCACACTTGCACAAATTAAAAAAAAAATGTGAAAATATTTAAAATTTAAAAAAAATCTAAATTTCTGAAATTTAAAGTTTGATGATTAAGATGGTTTAAGCATTTTTTGGTCCAAAAATATCAAATTTAAAAATAAAATAAAAACGTCACCAACAGTGTTTTTCGCCTTTTACGGCAAAACGGTTAAAGTTACAGGTAAAAAGTGAAAAAGTTTTTTATAGAAAATTTAATTTCCTATAAAAAATATTCTATGCATTTATTCAATAAAATGCATACTTTAAAAGATATAAAGTATTTAATAATTAATTACTTGAAAGGTAAAATTTATTAAATGTCTTCTAAACTACACATTTTATTGCATTAACGCATAAAACCATTTTTGTAGGAAATTAAATTTCCTATAAATGTTTTATTTACTTTTTACCCGTAACTTTAACTGTTTTGCCGTAAAATGCAAAATACTGTTTTTTATTAAAAATATGACTTTGGTGACGCATTCACATCTAAATATATTAATTGTAGTAAAATTGTAGTAAACTTGACTTTATAAAAATTGAACGGAAAGGGTGCACAAATTTAAAAAAAAATGTGAAAATATTTAAAATTAAAAAAAAATCTAAATTTCCGAAATTTAAAGTTTGATGATTTTAAGATGGTTTAAGCATTTTTTGGTCCAAAAATATCAAAATAAATAAAATAAAAACGTCACCAACAGTATTTTTTGCCTTTTACGGCAAAACGGTTAAAGTTACAGGTAAAAAGTGAAAAAGTTTTTTATAGAAAATTTAATTTTCTATAAAAAATATTATATGCATTTATCCAATAAAATGCATACTTTAAAAGATATAAAGCATTTAATAATTAATTACTAGAAAGGTAAAATTTATTAAATGCTCTATATCTTCTAAACTATACATTTTATTGCATTAATGTATAAAACCATTTTTAAAGGAAATTAAATTTCCTATAAATGTTTTATTTACTTTTTACCTGTAACTTCAACCGTTTTGCAGTAAAATGCAAAATACAGTTTTGTATTAAAAATATGACTTTGGTGAAAAAAATGCATTTCCTTCAGCATAAAACCGCAAGACGTGGTGGAAAAGCTGGGCGACCTGTCGAAAATCGACATCTCCGCCGAAGTGACGAAACTTCTGACGTCGATGTCGCAAGCCAAACAGGTGGCCGCCGTTACCGCCCCCGCGGCCGCTCCCGCGGAAAAAAAGGAGCCCGCCCCGCGCAGGGACCCCAGGAGCCAGCCCAACGAGCCCAGCGAACCGAAAGCAGACAGTAAGTTGAACAGTAAGTGTGACTTGCCATGGGACAAAAAAAAAAATTTTTTTTTTTAGATCCAAAAGTGGCCGCGAACGATCCTAGAACGGCCAGCAGCGATCCCAGAGTGGCCACGAACGATCCCAGGCAGAGATCGTCGCGACAAAGCTCGACGGAAAACCAGAAATCGGAGAAAATCAGCATCTACGAGCAGGGTAGCATCAACGTGTCGGATAACGAAATCAAATCACCCGATGTCGACAGAAGTAAGATATAACCTTAAAAACCTTAAAAATTCAACGAAAATGTTAAATATATTTTTTTTTTTTTTTTAGTGTCGAGGTCGGACGTGGACTTGAGGAACATGCCGCTCCCCTTCAAAGCGATGGAAAATTACACCCCCGCCACTGAGATCGACGCCAGCGTCAACTCGCATCCGGTCATAATCTGGAAGGTTGGGATAGTGGAGATCCCGCGCCCGGATTACACCGGACTGAAGTTGTCCGTCAACGAGGCCGAAAAGTCCGGGGATCCCCGACTGAGAAAAATATTCAGGTTCGTGATTTGCATTTTTTTTTCTCTAGCTACGCCAAGGGTGAAATACAAATTCAGGGTTCCTGCTCGGGCGCCAATTTTGAACGTTAAATTGGTCAAACAAAAAAAGTTTCAGGACGGAAATCGTAGAGCTCGAAATTTTGAACATCTTCGTTTACATGCAAAACTTTCTGTATTCACCACCGAAAAAGATAGAGGGCGCCAAAGTCGATCTCAGGTTCAATTTTCCTTTACAGTAAAAATAAAAAACGTCACCAACAGTATTTTTCGCCCTTTACGGCAAAACCACTAAAGTTACAGGTACAAAGTAAAAAAGTTTTTTATAGAAAATTTAATTTCCTATAAAAAATATTCCATGCATTTATCCAATAAAATGCATACTTTAAAAGATATAAAGCATTTTATAATCAATTACTTGAAAGGTAAAATTTATTAAATGCTCTATATCTTCCAAACTACACATTTTATTGCATTAATACATAAAACCATTTTTGTAGGAAATTAAATTTTCTATAAATGTTTTATTTACTTTTTACCTGTAACTTTAACCGTTTTGCCTTAAAATACAAAATACTGTTTTTTATTAAAAATATGAATTTGGTGACGCATTCAGGTCTAAATTTATTAATTGTAGTAAACTTGGCGTTATAAAAAATTAAACGGAAACGGCGCGCACACTTGCACAAATTTAAAAAAATTGTGGAAATATTGAAAATTTAAAAAAAATCTAAATTTCCGAAATTTAAAGTTTGATGATTTTAAGATGTTTTAAGGATTTTTTGGTCCAAAAATATGAAGAGCTATTTACAAATGTTACAACAAATTTAAAAATGTTAAAAATACATTTAGCATATCAAAAACATTAAAATTTCAATTACAAAAATCTCATTTTAGAAAGTTTAAATTGTGCAAACAATGGCCAATGGGCCAATAGGTATTAAAAAGTAAAAATTAAAAAAAAAAAAATAACCATCACCTTTTAAGGCAAAACGGTTAAAGTTACAGGTAAAAAGTTTTTATAGAAAATTTAATTTCCTAAAATACATATTCTATGTATTTATCCAATAAAATGCATACTTTAAAAGATATAAAGCATTTAATAATTAATAACTTTATCAAAAGTTGAACGTAAAATTTATTAAATGCTTTATATCTTCTAAACTATGCATTTGATTGCGTAAATGCATAAAACCATTTTTGTAGGAAATTAAATTTCCTATAAATGTTTTCTTTACTTTTTACCTGTAACTTTCACCGTTGTGCCGTAAAATGCAAAATACTGTTTTTTATTAAAAATATGACTTTGGTTTTTGTTTTTTATTAAAAATATGACTTTGGTGACGCTAAATACATTATTCGTACTGTTTTTTTTCTACAGTGTGACCCATTTGTTTGAGACTCACCCCTGTAAAATCTTTATTTATTGTGCGATTTTAAACGGGTTTGTTTTAAAGTGTAGATCTTGATAAACTGTATTTTTGAGCAAAAAACGCCATATTTGTACAAAATACAAGGCCTACTATGTCAGTTTTTAAGAGTAATTTTTTAAGAATTCATATTAGCGATTTTTTTAAACAAAATCTAAGCACGGCACTGGATTCACCACCCCTCAAAACTACCCTAAACTAAATTGTATTAAAAAATTTTAAGAAAAACATGCAGAATAATAGCTACAAAAATTTATTTTGTCAAGTTATCCATGAAAAAACATTGAAATAAAATTAAACTTATAGTAATAATACCTACCATGTTAATTTTATTTCAATGTTTTTTTCATGGATAACTTGACAAAATAAATGTTTGCAGTTCTACTTAAAAATTTTCAATAAAATTTAGTATAGGGTCGTTTTGAGGGGTGGTGAATCCAGTGCCGAGCTTAGATTTTGTTTAAAAAAATCGCTAATATGAATTCTTAAAAAATGTACCTACTCTTAAAAACTGACATAGTAGGCGTTGTATTTTGTATTATGGCGTCTTTTGCCCAAAAAATTCAGTTTATCAAGATCTACACTTTAAAACAAATCCGGTTAAAATCGCACAATAAATAAAGATTTTACAGGGGTGAGTCGCAAAGAAATGGGTCACAAAGTATGTTAATAATTTAAATGTTAAGGTAGATAATTATAATAATATACAATTTATTTTAAAAATGTTACCAATACCGGTATTTTCAAAAAAAACTAACAATTTATATGGACAACATTGTGTAATCAGCTGACTGAAAAGCATTTTAATTGGCTTAAAATTTAAACAAATAAACCGTTGGTTACTACAATCTTTGACAAGCGTTTGTTCCAAGAATTGAAATGTTTTGTTTTACAGTTTACATTGTTATTTGAAGGGTTTTTGATTATTAGTTCAAAAAAGTAAGAAAAATTTTAATGAGAATATTGGAAATGTCAAAACAATACTATTTTACACTTTGTTTTTAGTTTATTTAAATGTTTATGCTGTTTTTGTTTACGTATTTAAATATTTAAAACAATTGTTTTTATGTTGACAATCTGTAAATACTTAAATTAAGATTGTATTTATCTGAGTGTAGGTATGTAAGTATTAAAACATAAAATCACTTAAAAATGCTCATTACTAAAAAATAATCAAAAATCACTTACTACTTTGTTGCCGATTGCCTAGTTAATCAGTCTCGTACTGGACCTACCTGTAACAAAGAAAAAAACATTGAAAAACAACTCAAACAAGCAAAATCACAATTTTTACCTTTAAAGCCCTTTCCCTGTCACCATCGTTGTTATTGCATCTCCAGACAAAAAAAAGATCACTCACGCACTAAAATATCGCACCGAAACACAAAAAACTGCAATAATATCGGCATTTTTATCAAAAGGACGCTAAACATGTCAAATTACCGATTGTTTTGCAATGATGGCTGACAAAGTGACAAAAGCGAATCGCCGTCCGGGCATGCGCGGTGGCTGTCAAAGGTGACACGATTATACCTACAAAAAAAATGCTGCTGAAATTTGAACCTTATATTATTTAAATAATATTTTATCCTTTGCAGTTTTATACGACAATTACCTACACGAAATGTTTTATGTTTTATATTGTCTTTACACTGTTCCTGACGTATACAAACAATAATAATAATAATTGTACAACAAATGTTGTTTTTTTATGTAAACAGTTACAACGAAAATTTGGGTCTACTTAAGTTGGCAACATTTACGAAGAAAAATTATTCTTTATAAAAAGTTGTGCATGTTCTAAAATACAAAATAAAATCAGATTTTTTCAGTCATATACGAGGTTTGACGAAAAATATGAATTTGGTACAAGAGTAAAGTACCTTTATTTGTGACAATATCGAAAACTGTAAATATGAAAAGTTGTTCGAAATAAAAAACTATGTTTTAAATGCAATTACATCCTTCTACTAAAAAGTTTTTTTACAAATTTTCCTCAAATTACCGATACCGAACATTTATCTTTTTTATTTATTACAAACATTCTGATGTTTTGACATTAAATCAGTGTTGCCAACGCCTTATAAGTTATAACCAGATAATCCGCTCCAACCTGTCAAAAAATCCGAAAATATCCAACAAAAATCCGATTTACATACGAGGTGTGAACAGAAAGTAAAAATGCTTTTTATGGATAGCAATGACCAGAAAAAACCACGTTCGATAGGTTATAAGTGTCTATTGCAATTTTCAAAGTGTCTAATTAGGGCGGAAAATAAAAATAAAACCTTAAACACTTTCTTTTTCCTGTATTTCACAACAAAATAAATATACGTAGATAAAACAAACGTAAACACTTTTGAAATTTAGCTTTTAAACAGAACACAACATAAATAACATTTTAAAAAACGCTCAGCATTTTATCTAAAAAAATCCGTAAAAAATCCTCCGAATTACAAAATCCGAAAAACATCCGAATGTTCAAAAAAAACAACACTGCATTAAATGTCAAACATTTCTTGCTATCAACAAAACTGTCAAGATGACGTTTGCCAAAATGTTGGCCGTCATAATGACATCTGTCAAAATGACAAACGTAAACACTTTTTAAATTTAGCTTTTAAACAGAAAACATTTTTGAAAAACGCAATAGTTTCGGAAAAAACTCAAAAGAAATCGTAGTAACACCCGTGCATAGCGCATGCCTACTTTGGCGCCCTCTATCTCTTTAGAAACTAGGTGCGGAAAGTTTTAGCCGAGAACAAATATGTCGAGGATTTAAAGGTCTACATTTTTTGTTTGAAAATTTTTTTCGTGCGACCAATAGGAAACGATTTATTACTCTATAGATTATCGATTGAGGAAAAAGACAGTCCGATGTCGCCGACGCGGCAAGAGAGCACCAAACAAGCGCGCATCGATCCGCGTCTTTTGCGTAAACAAGAGGAGAACAAAGCGGTCGTCAACAACGATCAACAGATGAACTTCAATCAACAGTTGAACATGCTGCAGAACTCGAACTTCTACCAAAGCCTTACAAGCAACCAGAAACTGCTGCTAAACCAGGAGTTGGCGTCGAGGAATGACCAGAACATGCACGACCCGGTTTTGAACAGCATGTTAGGCAACCTGAACATCATCCCCAACGCCAATCTTCAGGCCAATCCCAGCGTGAGAGTCGCGTTGGGGATTTTGGCCAGCATATCGAAAATCGCCAACCCCATGATGGGGCCGCAGCCGGGGCTGCTCGGGGCCGCCCCCGGCGTCCCCAACATGTCGCACGAGTTCCCCATCAATTTCGACCCCCGCAACGGCGGGTTGCTAGGCAACGCGCCGCAGCAGTTCCCGTCAAACTTCCCGCCCAATTTCCCGCCCCCGGACGATTTTTACCCGCCGCAAGATAATGGCGGGTACATGGAGGGGCCGCCGCCCCGCCACTGCAACCCCAACCCCTCCAACAGGGGGTTCAACAGGGACCGAAGGCGCGGCAGAAGCAACTTTAACAGGAACGCGCGGAATTTCAGGCAGAACAGGCAGAACAGGGCCAACAGAAGCCACACGCCCCCCTAAGTTGGCAACGCCATTTAAGTTGGCAACGCCGATCACGCAGCGCGCTGCTTTACCGACTGATTTTGACGTAAGGACTATTTTTGAATAGCAGTTGCAGTTTTTCAAGTTTTGGTGCCGCGAAAAAGTATTGAACAAAAACAATCTTGTTTTTATTGTTTTTATCGTTATATATAATAAAATTTAAAAATACACGCAAGGGTTTTTAAATAAATACAAATTTAATGTTTAAGGTGGTTTTTTACTTATTTTACGCCGAAGAGAATCTTTAGCGTATTGTCAAATTAAATTAAACTACTTTTAATTTGAGACTTCCAATTTGTATTCCACGACACTCAGAAATTTCTATGGAAATTAAAATCGCAAATTTAACATCAAACAACACAAATAACTTGAAAACCCCCGACTTTTATTAGTTAGTGTGTCAAACCATCTGAGCAATAACTTTTTATACGGTTTTAGCAATAAAACTTTGGTATTTAGAATTTAGGTGGAATTAATACAAAATGTTGACATTTTTACGTATTAATCTTGTTTTTAATATTGTAATAATTATATGAAAGGAATTAATAATAATAATATTGTACATTGAGACTGGAGACTGGATTAATCAGTGAATTTAATTAGAAATTCTCATTCCCCCAAAAGACGATCAGTTAGTGTATATATTGCGTAAAATAATTTATTTTTTATAAATAGGTACCCACTGGAATTGTACGATGTTTATTTTGACAATTGTAAATTATTTTTGTTATATGATTTGTAGTGTTGATATTGGTCAATTATCTGTACATTGTGTATATAATATTTCTTTATATATCGTTCTTATTTAATAAATACATTAAATTAAAACAATTATTTTGAATTTCTGCTTTGTCAATACCAAAGTATCCTTCTTTACCGGCATTTATCAAGAGAAAAGCACCCTTCTTTACCGGCATTCGTTTATTTTGACTTGTAGTGTTGATATTACTCAATTATTTGTACTGTGTACATAATATTTCTCTTTATATCGTTCAATAAATACCTAGTATTTATTAAAAACATCAAAATAACGAATATTATGCCTTGCATCCTTCTTTACCGGCATTCTGATTTGTCAAGGTAAAGAGACCCTCTTTACCGGCAATCGTGATTCATTTGTTGTTAGTAGAAAAATGTCACAAATGTAAATAAAACCGCAATTAAATCATGTACAAACCAACTTCTATGTTGCTGTCGGGTCCGGCGTTCTCCTTCTTGCTGTACGAGAACACCAAGGCGTCGTTTATGCAGGTGAGCCCCATCAAAAAATGCAAAAATCACGCAACATAACCTCGAAAATTTTAGGAGGGATTTCTGCTAGGAGAGGTGGTGCACAAGGAGAAAAGAACGATAACCGACAACGATCAGCAGCAAATAATGAGTTCGACCACGATTAAAGTGAACTCCGTGGTGCCTTGCCCCATGAACCACTACTTTTACGATAGTGTGGGTAAAGTTGATCGTCGTAAGATAGAGGAGTTTTTGGGGGCGCAGTTCGAGAGAGTGGTGGCGTGGTATCAGTACAAAAAGGTCGCCAACTTCCAGCTGTCGCTGCGGCACAAAATCATCCACAAACAGTTAAGCGAAGTTTTCAATATATCGCCTGAACTGTTTACTACCTGCCTTTTGATAACTGAAGCCTCCGAGAATTGTTCCACGCATTCCTATCAGCAAGCCTTCTTCAGGTTCAACAATTACATGTACGATAGAGTGCCAGTACATATTACCAACTTAAGTGAGAATAATAACACTTACAAATGTTCCGAGGCGTCTTCAGAGACTTTTAGTAGATTGTTGAGTGGTTTGAAGGTGGACATCAATAAAAGTCAGGGTTTGGATGTTATAAATAAAATACACCAAGCCCTACAAGACCACACAGATTCGGTTGTAAAGGAACTGACTGCAGCTGAAAAACGCTTATATGAATTGGAAACCGAAGTCCAACAGCTGTCTCAAGCCAAAAAAGCCAAGGAATTGTGGACTGAGAATCAAAGCAGCAACCTGGACAAAAGCGGGGAGATAATGAAAAACACCAAAACGCTTTCCAACAGGGGAAGGGGTAAACGAAAGGCCATAACCTCAAACGACCGCAATGGCTCCCCAGTTAATAATGTTGACCAGTCCAGGACGAGAAGAACGATTTTGTAGTTTTAGTTATGCAATGTTGAAATATTTTTGTATTTTTAGGTTAATAATAAATATTTACTTTTCTATTGGTTCCAGTAGTTTTATTTCAATGATACTAAAACTATTTTTTATTTACATAGGTATATATTTTTTATAATAAATTGTTATTGTGCACATTTAAATAAAAAAAAACACGTCTACAATAATATGCATTTTAACTACGTAGTAATAGATGGCGGTAGGATCTAGAAAATTCTATAAAAAAACTATTTTTATCACAAAGAAGGTAGTACAGTTAATCTGTCAAAAAAAATCCGAACTGGCTGGTGGTAAATGTCAAATTTTTAAAAATTACGAATCAAAAAATGGTTATATCTCGTTTCCTATTGGTCGAGCGAAAAAAGGGTCAAAACATTTTTTGTAGATATTTTCGAGATCTACAACTTTTTTATCTAGCATTTTCAGTTTAGATCAATTTTAGCGGGTCAAAATACAAAAAAACTAAAAAAAATAGGCGCCCGAGCAGGGTCCACCTTTCAGACCAAAATCCAGCCAGTTCGAAATACAGATCGACTGTACTGAAAACCTATCAACCGTTACGTCAAAATAAAATAATAAACATCAAAAAAAAAAAAGTATTAACTTGTTAATCTGCCCATTAAAGCACTGTCTAAAATAATGAAACGCATGCGCAAGTTACAAAATAATTTTTTTAAATTTATATTGCCTTAGAACGAACACTTCCATGAAGGCAAAATATTTTATCCAACCGGTTTTAAAACGTGCCCCACTGGCTGGTTCCTTAGCGGCGGGTCCATGTTGCGAAAAACCTTGACAAAAAACATTTAATTATTTTTTTAATAATTTTTTAATAAGGATAAAAAATTTATAAAATTTAAAATTATTGGATTATGTAAATTTTTGTAATTTTTAAAGATTTCGTAAACTTTATAAAATTCAAAAATTTTGCCAATTTCTAAAAACATTAAATCTGAAAATATTGGAAAGTTGTAAAATTTTATAATTTGATTTTGTTAATTTTTGAAGATTTTGAAAATTTATAGATAGATTTTATAAAATTCTTCAATTTTTTCCAATTTCTAAAAAGACAATTTTGCAATTCTGAAAATATTGAAAATTTGTAAAATTATATACATAATTTGATTTTGTTAATTTTTGAAGATTTTGAAAACTTATACAAGATTTTATAAAATCCTAAAATTTTGCCAATTTCTAAAAAGAAAATGTAATTTTTGAAGATTTTGTTTTAAAATTTTTCAAAATTTTATAAATTCTGAAAATATTGGAAATTTGTAAAATTATATAATTTGATTTCGTTAATTTTTGAAGTTTTTAAAATGAGAAAATTTGCCATTTTCTTAAAAATTTTTAATTTTTGGAGATTTTGTAAAGTTTTATGATTTAAAATTTTTCAAAATTTTATAAAATCAGAAAATATTGGAAATTTGTAAAATTATATAATTTGATTTTGTTAATTTTTGAAAATTTTCAAAACTTAAAATGTTTAAAATGGGAAAATTTTGTCAACATTTAAAATTTTGTAATTAAAAAAATTAAATTTTATATTAGATTTATGAAATCCTAAAATTTTGCCAATTTCTAAAATGCGTTTTTTTATTTTTGAAGATTATATTTTATGATTTAAATTTTATAAAATCTGAAAATATTGAAAATTTGTAAAATTATATTTATATTATAATTTGATTTTGTTAATTTTTGAAGATTTTCAAAACTTACAATGTTTAAAATGGGAAAATTTTGTAAACATTTTAAATTTTGTAATTAAAATTTTTTTATTTTATATTAGATTTTATAAAATCCCAAAATTTCACCAATTTCTAAAATGAAAATTTTGTAATTTTTGAAGATTTTGCAAAATTTTATGATTTATTTACATTTCTTTTATAAAATCTGAATATATTTAGTCCAGTCATCTTAGTAGTTTCACCTCGGAATATGAGATACCAAGCTGTATATTTGTATAAACTTTTATTTTGACATCCTAAAACTTGCCTCAAAACCTACATACTGTAATGTGTCCGCATCTGTCAAAAATTAAGGTCAAAGGTCACAAAAATCGATTTTTTTAACATTTTCTGCAAATATCTCGTTTCCTATGGGGTTTACGCGATTTGTATTTATTATCAATATTATAGAAGATAAAATTCTCTACAACTTTTGTTTAAAAAGTTTTTTTATACCTCGAATCGTTTTTGAGATAGAGGGCAGTGAGCGCGCAGTGTTTAACTATATAGAGTACCATTTAAGGTCAACCGGAAGGCCCGATCAAAAACATGTTTATAAAATGTTGAGAAATATATAATTATAAATAATTTTAATTTTTTTAAATATTACATTATAGTTAATAACTTTTTTCATGATGTATCTATTAATAATAATAATAATAATAATAATAAGTTTATTTTCAAAAACAACTAAGGTTGTACAGAAAAATAGGCAATTCCTTACAATATTAATAAAAGAATATGCTTATAACCTTATAAATAAAATAAAGTAAAATAAGTGCAAATTAAATATTAATTAGCTAAGAATTTATGAAAATTTCTTATGAAACACTAGTTACCTAATCCACACTAAAAATCATCATTCAAGAATTCATGATATGAGTAATACGATTTGGTAATAAGAAGTTGTTTTAATGAAGATTTGAAATTTCTTAAATTTTGAGATCTAATGTGAACAGGCAACTTATTGTAAAATTTTGGGCCTAAATACAGAATACTCTTTTGGAATAAACTGGTGTTATTTGCCTCGTATATGATTAAACCATTTTGTCTCGTGTTTGAGTTAAAAAAACTAAAATCACTTTTATTCTTATAAAGAAAAACTAAACATTCAAAAATAAACAAGGAGGGAAACGTCAAAATGTTGTTTAAATTAAAATATTCTTTACAACTTTCCCTTTTTTTTAAACCTAAAATTATTCTTAAGGCGAATTTTTGCAAAATAAATACTTTAGATGAGACTATTGAGGAGCCCCAGTATATTAAGCCATATCTTAATCTACTTTCAAAATAACTAAAATAAACCATTTTCAGCGTATCCATACTAATTCCCTTAAGTTTTAATACTCTTAGACAATAACACGCTGATCTTAAAGAGTTACACAAGGAGTTAACGTTGTCTTTCCAGTTCAGTGCCGAGTCAATAATTATACCTAGAGATTTAATTTTACTTTCGTAGTTGATATTATAATTTAGAATGGGGTGTTCTGCGTTGGTATTTCTTTGTTGAAAGTATATACATTTGGTTTTTTCAAAATTTATTTTTATTTTATTTAGAGTGCACCAAGTTTGTATTTTGTCAATTGTATTATTAATTAGATGTTTTTGAGTCAAGAAAAAGGTATCATCTGCAAACATGGTTGTTGATGCGGTTGAAACATTGGAAGGCAAATCATTAATATAAAGTAGGAACAGGAATGGACCTAAAATTGAACCTTGAGGGACCCCTGTTAATTAAGTATCAGTGTATTTAATCGCACTTACCTGGTTGTGTACTTAAAAATTACTAAGAGAAATACCTAAATTTTTTTTAATGTTAATCAATGCTATACTAATTATTAAGTAAAAATGAAGAAATGAAATAAATTTCTAATTAACTTTTTTATTAAAAAATTTTCAATCCTTACATTTATCAGTAAAAACTAAAAAAAAAGAATAATTATTCAAACAACGACAAACTCTGATTTTAATTCTCTTCTTCTTCCTCATTATCATTGTCTTCCAGTTGAATTTCAACTTCTTCTTCATCTTCGCCTTCAACGACATTTGTTTCTAGGTCTTCCATGATGTCAGGATCAAAGGTCCCATCTTCTTGGGCATCATTCTGGTATGGCAAAGCATTGAGACCAGCTTGCCCGTTACATTGGACACAAGCTAAAGAGCACTGCAACCCCGACTTCCTGCAACCACATCGCGAACCACAACCATTCTTGCAGTTGCAGAATATTGTATTTAGCAATTCTTCTGGAGCAGGTGGGAGAATTGTCGTGATTGGAATTCGCCACGCATTGTCCAGCCCCAATTCTGGGGTTCCAAGTCATGCCCTAACCAAGTTTGAACTTGATAGTATACACGATTGAGAGGTACTCTATATAGTTAAACACTGCGCGCTCACTGCCCTCTATCTCAAAAACGATTTGACGTATAAAAAAACTTTTTAAACAAAAGTTGTAGAGAATTTTATCTTCTATAATATTGATAATAAATACAAATCGCGTAAACCCCATAGGAAACGAGATATTTGCAGAAAATGTTAAAAAAATCGATTTTTGTAACCTTTGACCTTAATTTTTGACAGATGCGGACACCTTACAGTATGTAGGTTTTGAGGCAAGTTTTAGGATGTCAAAATAAAAGTTTATACAAATATACAGCTTGGTATCTCAAATTCCGAGATTCTTACCTTATTTTGACTAAGATGACTGGACTATATTGGAAATTTGTAAAATTATATAATTTGATTTTGTTAATTTTGGAAGATTTTGAAAACTTAAAATGTTTTAAATGGGAAAATTTTATAAAATTTGAAAATACGTTCTACCTACAATTTTATATAAGGTGTTCCTGAAATGCCTGTACAAAATAATACCACATATTCCTTAGAATATTGTACTAAAAGTTGATAGTAACCAAGTTGAAACTTCGTTTTGGATTTTATTAAATAAATTTGGAAAAAATAAACGTTTTTGCACAAATGGGATTTTTTCTGACCTATACTTTATGGTTTATTCAAGGCGTTTTGTAATTTTAAACATTTCTGTGAAATCGGAATTTCAATTGAGTTTACCGTTTTCGAGATATTTACAAAAAAAAATCTCCTAATTACGTCACTAGGCTATTGACAACGTTGCCAGCTTTTTCTATGGTTGCCAGTGTGTTTAGTTTAAGATTCTTACGATAGATGGCGCCACGTTATAATATTTTAGTTTTAAAACCACTTGATCTATAATTTTAGTTGAGAAGAAGAAGAAGAATTGATTTTTTGACGTTTCTTTTTTTCGGGTTATGTTTTTTTTAAATTTAGATTATTGAAAATCAATGTTATTGTTATGTTATTTGTAATTGATATTAGATAAGTGATTTATTAATAACGGACTCCAAAGCAGAGGAATCTTGTGGAATGGTTGGTTACATTGAACATTGGAGCTTTTAAACAAATAAAGTAAGTACAGTTGTATTCATTAAAAAAGCGTACAAGAATTAGAATGAGAGAAACCTGTCAACATTATTGCGTAAAACCGGCTTTCCATTGACTTGTCACTATAACTGACAGGAGAAAATAAAAATGCTTCGTCAGTTAAAAAGGCTCAAATAGTATCAAGAATCGAAGAAGAATGGTCAATTCGTACCGTGGTATAATAAAAATAAAAAATCTTTATTAAAAATTAAGCAACGCTGGGAACAGAAAGATTTACTAAACCAAAAAGTTGGTTCAGGTCGTCCCAAAATGTCCACCCCTGAACAGGATGCTGCTTTTTTGGGATATCCGAGGATTTATGGGAAACTATACAACTATACTATACCTACTATACTGCTGGGAGGATATTAATCCAAATATTGTATTAAATTTAATTCAGTTCATCCCAAATAGATTGGCTCAAGTAATTAAAAAACACGGATGCATGACTAAATATTAAATTTTTTTTATTGTTTGTTTTTTTTCATTTATAAAGGGTAATAATTTTTGTAATATTATTTAATTAACTTACGACGTCAATGCTCTTTATGCTCTATAGTAATTATTTTAATGACTTATGTCAGTGATAAGCCGGTTTTAAGCAATACTATTATTTTGACAGTTTTCTCTCATTCTAATTCTTGTACGCTTTTTTATTGAATACAACTGTACCTACCTATAATTATAATCATATTTTGTCGTAAATGCATTTCATTAGTATAATGCTTTATATTCTTTTAGATATATCTTGGACTCTAAAATACCTCGTAATAGGGAAGATAGGTACTTAATGAATTTGGTGACCATCTTTCGCTCAACTGACAGTGACAGTATTTGTACATAACCTCTTCGGGTATTTTCTGACATAACCGAATGAAATCATTAACAAGACAACTTGACAACAGGGTAATTTTCAACCAATAGAAATCTTAGAATGTTGGTCACATGGCGAGGTTTGTGACGTCATAAAAATTTATATTTTTTGTAAATATCTCGAAAACGGTAAACTCAATTGAAATTCTGATTTCACAGAAATGTTTGATATTACAAAACGCCTTGAATAAAACCATAAAAAGTATAGGTCAGAAAAAATTTAACTACCCCTTTTCTCACGCCACGAACACAAATGTATGTATGTATGATTTCCTACTACTATTTTTACCATTAATTTTATCTCGAACTTCCTTACCTCATCATCTTAGCGAACTCCGTGCGCCAGCGGCGGGCGGAGCGCCTTGGGCGCCGGGCCGGCGCGCCGCCCGCCGCGCCTCACACGTAGTTGTGCCGGCGCCAGTAGAAGCCGTCGGTGTAGGTGATCGAGTCGTCGCCGAGGTCGCCGTGAAGTTCCTCGTGCTCGAAGTGCGCGAAGTCGTCCGGGTGCTCGGCCACCTCGATCTTGTAGCCGTTGTTCGCGAGCCCGTAGAACACCTTCGGCTTCAGGTGCGAGCTGCTGAACTTCCAGCCCAAATGGCCGCAGCAGTGCGAGCACTGCATTATGGTCCAGGCGTATCTGACGAGCGGGAATTTAAAAAAAAATAATATTTCAAAAATTTCGGAAATTTTTCATATTTTAAATTTGAAAATTCTTGTATATTGTAGCGAGTACGGCTCTGTATCTCGGAATGATGACTCATCGCCGATGAGTAATCGCCGGTGAGTCATCGCTCGAATAATCGAGAGTGTGGAGCTCGCTGGAATGTTCCAGAAGACGTAGGCGCTGAATATATAAGGAACGGAGCAGCATAAAGCAGGCACTTGAGCTTTGGTACTCGCGAAGAAATAAATAAATATAAGTGCAAATAAATAAACTAGTAGTGATATAAATAATTAGTAGTTAAGTGTTTAGTTAGTTTTATAGTGTTTTAAGTGTAGTTAAGTTATTAAATAAATAGTTTAGTTCGTTAATAAACCAGTGCGTGTTTTAATTCACACTACGAACAGTAAAAACGTTACAATATTTTAAAAATTTTGAGTTTTGTAAACTAAAAATTTTAGATTTCAGAAATATTTAAAAAAATGTGAAGTTTACAATTTTTTAATTTTTTTTTGTAATCTTAAGTCTAAAAATATTGGAAATTTGTAAAATGGTATAATTTGATTTTATTTATTGTGTAATTTTTGAAAACTTGAAAATTTTAAAATGGGAAAATTTTGTAAAAATTTGAAAAGATTTTTATAATTTTTGTGGTAAAAAAAATGAAATTTTATTAAAATTTGAAAATATTGGAAAATTTGCAAATTTTGTAATTTCGTAAATTTTATAAAATCTTTAAATTTAACTAATTTTCCAAAATCTGAAAATATTGGAAATTTGTGAAATGGTAATTTGATTTTGTTTATTGTGTAATTTTTGAAAACATAAAAATTTTAAAATGGAAAAAGTTTGTAAATATTTTAAATTTTGTAATTAAAGAAAATTAAATTTTATAAATTTTCCAAAATTTTATAAAATCTGAAAATTTGTAAAATGGTAATTTGATTTTGTTTATTGTGTAATTTTTGAAAATTTTTAAAATGGGAAAATTTTGCAAATATTAAATTTTGTAATTAAAAAAATAATTTTGTAAAAATTTGAAAATTTTGCAAATTTTGTAATTTTTAGATTTCGTTAATTTTATAACATCTTTAAATTTTCCAAAATTTTATAAAATCCGAAAATATTTTATAAAAACTGAAAATATTGGAAATTTGTAAAATGGTATAATTTGATTTTGTTTATTGTGTAACTTTTGAAAAATTTTAAAATGGGAATATTTAGTAAATATTTTACATTTTGTAATAAAAAAAATGATTATTAAAATTTGAAAATATTATAAAATTTGCAATTTTTAGATTTCGTAAATTTTATAAAATCTTTAAATTTTGCAAATTTTCCAAAAATTTTATAAAATCTGAAAATATTGGAAATTTGTAAAATCGTATAATTTGATTTTGTAGATTTTGAAATTTTTAAAATGTTAATTTTGGTCTGATTCTACCCGGCCCTGATGAGATCCAAAAATCGAATTTTATTAGAATAATTATGAATTTATAGTTAAAAAAACTGATGACAAAACAAAATTACCTACCCTGGAAACCATGAAAACTGCTTTGAAGGAGAGCCTATAAGCGAAAAATGTTCTGCCTCGGAAACAGTAACAGTTTCATAAACATGTCCACCTTAAAAACAATATATAAATCATAACATTTTTGAAAAATAACAAATAAAAATACCCTTTTAGTTTTCGTATTTTCGCCTTACCTGGGTTAACATAGTTACTCTGTATGCCATCTTTAGACATAGAGAAAACTTTAGAAGGATTACTTATTGTTTCTCCACACTTTTTACAACAAATGTGTCTCAACTAAAATAAAGAAAAACCTGTTTTTTTAATAAAAACCACAACATAACACATTTTTATTTTATTATAATTAAGTAGGTATGTACATTTAAAAATATGAAGTTATCTTCTGTAAAATCTATATATTATAGACCTTGGACTTCTATCCTAAAATTTGATGAAATATTTTTTTATACATCATAGAAAAACTTACCCTTTTCAGCAGTTTACAAGCTAATTTCAGTCTTTCCAATGTGGAGTCAGCACTCATGAAATACAGTCTTTCCTCGTGATTCAGCTGATAGTTTTGTGGGAACCAATAGGACAACTGTACTGGATCTTTGGGTAGATATTCTAAAAAAAGTTTAAACAGTTTAATGTCGTTGTACATCTTGGCTGGTACGAGTTTTTGAATATTTTTGAAATTTTAATAATTTTGAAAATTTTAAACTTGATGTTTGTGAATTTTAAAAATGTTCAATATTTCTTGCAAATTAAAAAAAAATCGATTTTAAGTTTTGGAAGTTTTACAACATTCTAGAAATTTAAACAAATTGAACCTTTGTATTAAAAAAAATGAAATTTTATAAAAATTTGAAAATATTGCAAATTTTATAATTTTTAATTTCGTAAATTTTATAAAATCTGAAAATATTGGAAATTTGTAAAATGGTATAATTTGATTTTGTTTATTGTGTAATTTTTGAAAACTTAAAATTTTTTAAAACGGGAAAATTTTGTAAATATTTTAAATTTTGTATAAAAAATTTTTTTATTAAATATTGGAAATTTTATAATTTTTAGATTTCGTAAATTTTATAAGTTTGAAATTATTTCGTGTTTTTATTAAAAAAAAAAATAAATTTTGTAAAAATCTGAAAATATTGCAAACTATATAATTTTTAGATTTCGTATATTTTATAAAAAATATTTTATAAAAAATTACAAAATTTTATAAAACCTGGAAATATTGGTAATTTGTAAAGTGGTATACCTAATTTCATTTTATTTATTGTATAATTTTGTGAATATTTTAAACTTTGTAAATAAAAAAACAATGAAATTTTAGAAAAATTTGAAAATATTGGGAATTTTGAAAATTTTGTAATTTTCAAATTTCGTAAATTTTATGAAATCTTTAAATTTTGCAAATTTTCCAAAATTTTATAAAATCTGAAAATTTTGGAAATTTGTAAAATGGTATAATTTGATTTTGTTTATTGTGTAATTTTTGAAAACTTAAAAATTTTAAAATGGAAAAATTTGTAAATATTTTAAATTTTGTAATTAAAAAAATTAAATTTTATAAAAATTTGAAAATATTTTGTAATTTTTAGATTTCATATATTTTATAAAATCTTTAAATTTTGCAAATTTTCCAAAATTTTATAAAATCTGAAAATATTGGAAATTTGTAAAATTTGATAATATAATTTTTGAAAACATAAAATTTTTAAAAATAATACATTTTTTATTAGATTTGTAAAGTTTCGAAATTTTTTAGAATGTTGAAAGGAATATTTAAAAATTTTAGGATTTTTGGAAAAATTTTGAATTTTATGAAAATTTTTATTATTTTTTTAAATTTCCAAAATATAAGACATTTTAAAATTTGGAAATCTTGAAAGTTTGAGAAACACTGAAAAATTCAAAATAATTTAATATTTTTACCCACTTTTTACTGTTTTAAACCCTTTTAGCCACCAATTTTTTGCGCCACTCTCACTAATGTTTACAAATTAAGAAACAAACAAAAATGAAATTTATTTATAAGATAAAGTAAAAGGTTTTTTTTCCCTTAATTACCATAATTAGACAGTGCGCTTAAAACTATCTCAACAGGTCTGGCAATTTCGTAATTGTCATACACATACTTTGGAAATGGATATTGGGCCAGGTGAAAACTAAAAAATATTATTAAACATTTTAAATAAAATGTTAAAAAACTTACCTTCGATATTTATCCAATTTAGTAAAGTACCTAAAATTCTGCGATGTGTAACCTCTTTTGGACTTTAAAGTCAACATCTGTGTATCCATGAGGGGCGAGTTTATCGGTCTTTCCCCCAAAGCTTGCACTTGTATCATTTGCAATCTACCGGCCAAATTCTTGATTTCACTGCCGGGTACCAAACGGAACCTTTGCCTACCCCTGGCCTTCAAATTTAAAACCCCATTTTTTGTATTGTGCTCAAAAATCTCCAATATGGTACCATGAGTGTAGATTTTCTTATAGTAAGCACTTAAAAGTACTTAGTAATACTTCTGTAGTTTCTTTGTATGGTATATACTTACTCTGCAGCAATTAAGGCAATTGATTTGCTTTTTTGTATGTAGGAGAGAATGACAGTGTTCTCAAAGTGATTATTCATGATTAAAGGTAGAGTGAAACCAGGAAAAACCAATGTATTGGTGTGTATTGCCAATATTTCCAATATTTCTCCATCATCATACACTGTGTATTTGCTTGTGTTGTTTAATTTGCCCAAATACTGTGATTAAAAGTTTTATTTTATTAAATTTTATATAGGTATTCCCACCTTAACATTAGAATACAAAAAAATTGGGTTACCTTAACTTGACATTTATTAAGTATAATCCCCATAAAAATACTACTAATATTATTTATATGATAACTTACCCTGTGCGCTACAGGCAGGTCCGTGTTAAAATAACCCTCACTGTTCTCATTAGGCTCATCTGCAATTAAATTAAAATATAATAAACACACAACGTTGTTTATAGGAATACCTGAAGTGTCTTCTTCATCGGTGAAATTCGATTCGGACGATATGTGCCCGTTCTCTATTTCTTCGTAGTTGTCATTTTCATCTTCCGCAGAAGACATTTTTCACTGACAAACTTTTTAACGCGTAATTTGAACAATTATTTGTTTGTAAATATATCGACAAATGTCATATGTTGAATGACAGCTGATAACACTTCGGAGAAGCGTTGCCAACCAAATAAGCAAAAATATAGGAAAAACAAATTTTGAAGGCAAAAGAAGACAAAGAAAACATGCGTTAATAATATAAACAAGAGGGAAAGCTAAAAAAATTACACAAAACACTATAATAAGTAAAAAAAAGATGTTTAAATATATATTTTTATAAAAGCCCTCTATTGACAGTCATTCGAAGCAGAAGCTTCGGCTGGTAATTCATAGATGGCCAACGGTAACACATGTCAAAATAAAATTCCCTAGATCAAATAATCGCCATTTTTCCTAATCATACGCAGTAAATTTTTTGGTGTGGAACTTTCAACGTTTAAGGTGTTTATTTGTTAGTTTTCTGATCGACTTCAGTTCGTAAAGTAAGTAAATTTGCCAAAATATCGTTATTATCGTCGATGTCCACCTTTAAAACGTCAAAAACAAAAAAAAAACGCTAAATCAGCTGACACAGATGATCTTTTTGTTCTGTTTATTAATGTTGTTAATTCGATTTTTACGTCATGCAAGTAGGGGTTCATTGTTTTGTATTGTTGTGTGTAAATTACACAGTGTAATATACGCCCCCAATTTACGACAAATATTAATTCGATTGCTCGGGGCGAATGTTTTTATAATGAAATGATGTCATAGACGTTGTTGTTCTTTTTTTTAGCGATAAATCAGGAACGTTGTTAGTCATTTGTTTCTCGTTTTTAGCCAATTAAAACGACAGAATTTGACGGTTGTTGCAATTATTTTCACAACTGTCAGTTTTCTTTGTTCTATTAAGACTTTTTTTTTAGAAATGGCCCACCGCAAAAAGGTTCTATTGAAAGTGATAATTTTGGGGGACTCTAGCGTTGGCAAAACGTCGTTGATGAATCAGTATGTGAACAGGAAGTTCTCGAACCAATACAAGGCAACAATCGGTGCAGATTTCTTGACAAAGGAAGTTACTGTCGACGATAAAAATGTCACAATGCAAATCTGGGATACTGCTGGACAGGAACGGTTCCAAAGTTTGGGAGTTGCCTTTTACAGAGGAGCTGATTGTTGCGTATTAGGTAAGAATTATGTTTTTTTTTTAAAAACCAAACAGTTTTTGTTTCACATATTATTGTGATGTAACATTTGTTACATACAGAGTTGCCAAGTTGTCCAGGACAAAAGTCAATTTTTGATAATTTAAATCATAGATAACAAAGCCTTTAAATGACAGGATAGAAAATAAAATGTCTTAAATAAATTGTTGAGGTATTATTTCAAATTAAGGTCCACTTCCTGTGATATATAAGTGCATGAATCATTATTATTGTTTGTATTTTTCGTTATCAAAAAAACGTAGAAATTATCTATTATAACTGATAATAATTTTTGAACTGTTATCTCGCTTCCTATTGGTCGGAAGTAAATAAATTTATAACAAAAAATGTAGAGGCTGAAATTTTGAACCTATTTGTTTTCAAGCAAAACTTTCTGTATTTACTTCTTAAAATGATAGGTGACAAAAATTAGTTTTTTCATAATTTGACCCTCTAAAATTTATCAAAACTAAAAATGCCAAATAAAAAAGTTGTATATCTACAAAAAAATATAAAACGTTTTTTGAATATTTGAATAGGTATGTTCTTTAAATTGTTTATTCTTGTTCCTTGAGTTGGCAGAATATTTATATTTTTTTGCATAATTTGGTCCTTAATTAATGCTAATTAAGTGTGCTATATAAATATTTAAGATTTTATATAACACTGCATAAAGAAATGTCACTGCAACTGTCAAAAGCGAAAAACGTTGCCTTAGAAACCAACCATCAACAACTCGCAATGTTGCCGCGTTTACATCCTGTTTTTTACGTTTTTTATCACGTTCCTGTGTTACTCTATTTATGTGTATAGTGACTTTAGTATTAAAATAAAAAATAATTATAAAATCAGTTGAAAAATTGTCTGTTTTTTTAATCAAATTTTATGAAATGACAAAGTACAACTCATTTTGAGATTTTAAGTAAAACTGCATAAAGAAATGTCACTGCAACTGTCAAAAGTGAAAAGCGTTGCCGTAGAAACCAACTATTAACAACTCGCAATGTTGCCGCGTTTACATCCTGTTTTTTACGTTTTTTATCACGTTTCTGTGTTACTCCATTTATGTGTATAGTGACTTTAGTATTAAAATAAAAAATAATTATAAAATCAGTTGGAAAATTGTCTGTTTTTTTAAATAAAATGCCAAAGTAAAACTTATTTTGAGATTTTAAGTAAAACTGCATAAAGAAATGTCACTGCAACTGTCAAAAGTAAAAAGCGTTGTCGTAGAAACCAACTATCAACAACTCGCAATGTTGCCGCGTTTACCACCTTGTTTTTTACGTTTTTTAAGCACGTTCTTGTGTTACAATATATATGTGTATAGTAGGGTGTTTAAAAAAAACAATTATTTTTTTTCCAATGGTGTTGAAAAATTAATAGTGCATTAAAAAACAAAAATGTTGGCGTCTATTTGAGCCTTTAATATTAATATTAAGGTTTGCCTCAATTCATTTGTTGTTTTTCTATTTCAATAACACGGGAATTTTTATTTTTTTAATTTTGAATTCTTATAACTTTGGAATGGTTTGTTTTCGCAACACCCAAGCGAGAGGAGTTGTAGACAATTTCACGCTCTACAAAAAACATCTGAAGGTCAAAGTTCTTCAGATCAACCGTTTCAAAGATATCAGCGATCAAAAAAACACTAATAAAAAATTTCAAATATTTTCAAATAAAATACAAAAAAATATCATATGCCATATTTATATTATTTTTTATGTAAAATCGCTTTAATTCTGTTAACCTGAGACTGTAAACTTTTTTTTATTTATATATACATATTTGAAACACCCTGTATATACATTATGTATATTAGGGTGATTCAAAAAAAGCCTTTTTTTAAAAATGAACCCGCACTGGCCTAAATTATAAAGATTACATTAAAACTAAAAGATTAATACCAAAAAATCCAAATTCGATGAATATTTAGAGGTCGCTCAAATCGATTTTCGTATTTTTGCACATTCGAGCCGCGAAATTATTACTGCGCAAAATAGTAAATAACTCCGTTAGTTTTTATTCGATATTATTAAAAATTTAAGGGTTACCTAGTTTTTTAATACCCTCTGAGGCAGTGAATTAAACTTTACGGAAAAAAAAATTTTTTCACGAAAAAAAAAATAATTTGTCATTAAAAACGTATCATCTTATAAAATAAGCAACAATTGGAATCGCACTATGATGGTACCGTAAATAAACTAAGAAAATAACACTTAAATTATTTAGCATACATAAAACCTGCCGAAAGAAATATTTTATTTGATTTATATAAAACATAACCTAATAATAATTAAGTTATTCAAATTTTTCCCATTTTCATACGATTTTATAAATAATTTATATCCGTTTTATTAATTATGACGTATTTTTATAAAAAAATTTTATTTTTGATACCATATTTAATTAATTACACTAAGTAGTTATTAATTTATGTCCTTTTTAAAATTAAAATAAAAAAAATCCACTGCTCTACATCTTTTTCTTTTGCAATGATTGTTTCTAATGTTAATTTTTTTAACCATTTTTCTTTTGTTTTAGTAGGTACTCTTTTATCAAAAAATGCCAAACAAATTAGCTCTTCTATTTGCAAATCTATATTTTTGTAAACATGAAGTTCATGTGTTTTCAAATCATTTTTGGGCGCGCAAGTTGCATTTGGAGCTTGAAACCAGGCAAATATGTAAACGAAATAATAAAAATAAAAATTCTACGCAATGACTTATTTTCATTGTTAGTAAGTTTAAATTGATCCCGAAATAAGAAAATCTTTAGAGAGTATATAGCTTTGTTCATCCATCGGGCATGCTATCTATCTCCACCATGGTGCAAGGTATAAGATGTTTTTCTTTAATTTCTCAACAAATTAGTTTTGATACTTAGACGCTTTTGAATTAAGTAAATAATGTATATATATATATAATATATATATATATTATATATATAATTTATCAACTACCTGGTAGGCTACTATCAAAATTTAAGAATAATAATTATTATTGTGGTATGTCAATTTAGCAACATCTAGACAGAATCAAATAATTTTGGTATCAAAATTGTTGGATGTCAATAATTTTAATAAAATTTAAATTTCTGCTTAAGCCATATCAATGCAGTGAATAATTTTGTAGTTAACGTTATTTTATTTTAGTTGTAAGAAGGACCTAATTTAATAACTACCTAGTTTAATTAATTAAATATGGTATCAAAAATAAAGAAATATTATAAAAATACGTCATAATTAATAAAACGGATATAAATTATTTATAAAATCGTTTGAAAATGGGAAAAATCTAAATTACTTAATTATTTTTAGGTTATATTTTATATAAACCAAATAAAATATTTCTTTCGGCAGATTTTCTGTATACTAAATAATTTAAGTGTTATTTTCTTAGTTTTTTTACGGTAGCATCATAGTGCGATTCCAATTGTTGCTTATTTTATAAGATGATACGTTTTTATTAACAAATTATTTTATTTCATGAAAAAAAATTATTTTTCTGCAAAGTTCAATACACTGTCTCAGAGGGTATTAAAAAACTAGGTAACCCTTAAATTTTTAATAATATCGATTAAAAACTAACGGAGTTATTTACTATTTTGTGCAGTAATAATTTCGCGGCTCGAATGTGCAAAAATACGAAAATTGATTTGAGCGACCTCTAAATATTCATCGAATTTGGATTTTTTGGTATCAATATTTTAGTTTTAATGTAATCTTTATAATTTAGGCCAGTGCGGGTTCATTTTTAAAAAAAGGCTTTTTTTGAATCACCCTAATGTATATAATATATATTATATATATGTTTATAAATAAAAAAAAAGATTACAGTCTCAGGAAATGGAAAAACAACAAATGAATTGAGGCAAACCTTAATATTAATATTAAGAGCTCAAATAGGCGCCAACATTTTTGTTTTTTAATGTACTATTAATTTTTCAACACCATTGGAAAAAAAATAATGTTTTTTTTAACACCCTAGTGTATAGTGGCTTTAGTATTAAAATAAAAAATAATTATAAAATCCGTTAGAAAATTGTCTGTTTTGTGAATGAAATGACAAAGTACAACTAATTTTGAGATTTTAAGTAAGACTGCATAAAGAAATGTCACTGCAACTGTCCCTTTACCCACTTCCCAGCAATGTACTGCCTGAAACTGCTTAGGCACCAAATTATGCAAAAAAATATAATTTTCTGCCATGCGTGGTATATTTTCAGTGTTCGATGTGACAGCCCCAAACACGTTCAAATCGTTGGACAGCTGGCGCGACGAGTTTTTAATTCAGGCGTCGCCTCGCGAGCCCGAAAATTTCCCGTTCGTTTTGCTAGGCAACAAGGTGGACCTAGAGCCGCGCGCAGTATCCGCCAAGCGCGCGCAGCTGTGGTGCCAGTCGAAGAACAACATCCCCTACTTTGAAACTTCGGCGAAAGAGGGCCTCAATGTCGAGCAGGCCTTCCTGCAGATCGCCAAAAACGCGTTGGCGCAGCAAAACAGCGCCGTTGATTTGTACAACGAGTTCCCCGACCAGATCAAGCTGACCAATACGCAGAAGCCGAGTGGGGGCGGGGACTCGTGCGCGTGCTAGGAGATGGTGGAGGGGGTGCAATGCAAGGCTAAAACATTTTTTTCGCGCCGTTAATCATATCGAATGTACATATTTTATGGAAATAAATCCCAGCTTGCAAATTATTTTTTAATTTCTTTCTCTGTATGTTTAACGCTATTTATTAAACGAAACACAACAAATTCAACTGTGGTTTTCAAGGAATAATAGATTGTGATAATTTAAATCTAATTACTGGATTTTTCTATACCTATACATAATACAATTTATGTTTCAATTTGTTTAACCTCAACATGCAATATTTTATTGTAAATACATCTAAAAATATATTTTTTTAATTTTAGTGGCGGTTCAAACAAGAATTTAAAATTTCTTAATGTTTCATTCCAAATTAATCTTAATTGAACTGCTTTTTATTATTACTGGAAGTTTTTTAATTTTCAACCAAATTCTTGTAGTATATTAAAAATTTGTATATTATCATATTAAAATAAATATTATAGTACGTAAAATAGCTTTATTAATTACTCTCACCCCCTAAAAAATTCCCCCTTAAAAATATTTTACAATCCCCAGAAAATTTCATTCTTGATAAAATTTCGATTTTTCCGAAAATTAATTGATTCAACTTTTCGAAAACTTAATCAATTTGGATTTTTTTTCAAATTTTTCGTTTTTTAATGTAGATTTCGAAAAAAATCTTGAATTGTTTGTTACATTTCCTTTCTATTAAAAATGTGTGGGTTTTTAGATTTTTACTTTACCAAGCATACACCACTATATTTTTTTTCGAAAACTACAACAATAAAAACGAAAAAATTACAAATCGATCAATTTTGTAAAAATTTTGGACGATTGAAAAAAATCGGCTTATTTTTAAAACTATAGTTTTGGCCAAAAAAATCAGGAAATTAACTTGTTTTTGAGATGTCAAAGTTTAAAAAAAATCAATATATTGGCCAAAAAAATAAACTGCAAGGCTAAAACATTTTTTCGCGCCGTTAAATCATATCGAATGTACATATTTTATGGAAATAAATCCCAGCTTGCAAATTATTTTTTAATTTCTTTCTCTGTATGTTTAACGCTATTTATTAAACGAAACACAACAAATTCAACTGTGGTTTTCAAGGAATAATAGATTGTGATAATTTAAATCTAATTATTGGATTTTTCTATACCTATACATAAAACAATTTATGTTTCAATTTGTTTAACCTCAACATGCAATATTTTATTGTAAATACAACTAAAAATATATTTTTTTAATTTTAGTGGCGGTTCAAACAAGAATTTAAAATTTCTTAATGTTTCATTCCAAATTACTCTTAATTGAACTGCTTTTTATTATTACTGGTAGTTTTTTAATTTTCAACCAAATTCTTGTAGTATATTAAAAATTTGTATATTATTATATTAAAATAAATATTATAGTATGTAAAATGGCTTTATTAATTACCCTCACCCCCTAAAAAATTCTCCCTTAAAAATATTTTACAATCCCCAGAAAATTTCATTCTTGATAAAATTTGGCAAATTTTAAAACTTTTGGCCAAAAAAATCTGGAAATTAACTTGTTTTTGAGATGTCAAAGTTAAAAAAAATCAATATATTGGCCAAAAAAATAAACTGCAAGGCTAAAACATTTTTTCGCGCCGTTAAATCATATCGAATGTACATATTTTATGGAAATAAATCCCAGCTTGCAAATTATTTTTTAATTTCTTTCTTTGTATGTTTAACGCTATTTATTAAACGAAACACAACAAATTCAACTGTGGTTTTCAAGGAATAATAGATTGTGATAATTTAAATCTAATTACTGGATTTTTCTATACCTATACATAATACAATTTATGTTTCAATTTGTTTAACCTCAACATGGAATATTTTATTGTAAATACAACTAAAAATATATTTTTTTAATTTTAGTGGCGGTTCAAACAAGATTTAAAATTTCTTAATGTTTCATTCCAAATTACTCTTAATTGAACTGCTTTTTATTATTACTGGTAGTTTTTTAATTTTCAACCAAATTCTTGTAGTATATTAAAAATTTGTATATTATCATATTAAAATAAATATTATAGTATGTAAAATGGCTTTATTAATAACTCTCACCCCCTAAAAAATTCCCCCTTAAAAATATTTTACAATCCTCAGAAAATTTCATTCTTAATAAAATTTTGTTTTTTCCGAAAATTAATTGATTCAACTTTTGGAAAACTTAATCAATTTGGATTTTTTTTCAAATTTTTCGTTTTTAATGTAGATTTCGAAAAAATCTTGTATTGATGTTACATTTCCCTTCAATTAAAAATGTGTGGGTTCTTAGATTTTTACTTTACCAAGCAAACACCACTATATTTTTTTTTTCGAAAACTACATTAAAAACTAAAAAATTACAAATGATCAATTTTGTAAAAAATTACGGACAATTGAAATTTTTAAAACTAAAATGGCCAAAAAAATCAGGAAATTAACTTGTTTTGAGATGTCAAAGTTTAAAAAAAATCAATATAGGTATTGGCGAAAAAAATATACTGCAAGGCTAAAACATTTTTTCGCGCCGTTAAATCATATCGAATGTACATATTTTATGGAAATAAATCCCAGCTTGCAAATTATTTTTTAATTTCTTTCTCAGTATGTTTAACGCTATTTATTAAACAAAACACAACAAATTCAACTGTGGTTTTCAAGGAATAATAGATTGTGATAATTTAAATCTAATTATTGAATTTTTCTATACCTATACATAATACAATTTATGTTTCAATTTGTTTAACCTCAACATGCAATATTTTATTGTAAATACAACTAAAAATATATTTTTTTAATTTTAGTGGCGGTTCAAACAAGAATTTAAAATTTCTTAATGTTTCATTCCAAATTACTCTTAATTGAACTGCTTTTTATTATTACTGGTAGTTTTTAATTTTCAACCAAATTCTTGTAGTATATTAAAAATTTGTATATTATCATATTAAAATAAATATTATAGTACGTAAAATGGCTTTATTAATTCCCCTCACCTCCTAAAAAATTCTCCCTTAAAAATATTTTACAATCCCCAGAAAATTTCATTCTTGATAAAATTTCGATTTTTCCGAAAATTAATTGATTCAACTTTTCGAAAACTTAATCAATTTGGATTTTTTTTCAAATTTTTCGTTTTTAATGTGGATTTCGAAAAAAATCTTGTATTGTTTGTTACATTTCCTTTCTATTAAAAATGTGTGGGTTTTTAGATTTTTACTTTACCAAGCAAACACCGCAATATTTTTTTTCGAAAACTATAATAAAAACGAAAAAATTACAAATCGATCAATTTTGTAAAAATTGGCTTATTTTTAAAACTAGTTTTGGCCAAAAAAATCAGGAAATTAACTTGTTTTTGAGATGTCAAAGTTTAAAAAAAATCAATATATTGGCCAAAAAAAGATACTGCAAGGCCAAAACATTTTTTCGCGCCGTTAATCATATCGAATGTACATATTTTATGGAAATAAATCCCAGCTTCAAATTATTTTTTAATTTCTTTCTTTGTATGTTTAACGCTATTCATTAAACAAAACACAACAAATTCAACTGTGGTTTTCAAGGAATAATAGATTGTGATAATTTAAATCTAATTACTGGATTTTTCTATACCTATACATAATACAATTTATGTTTCAATTTGTTTAACCTCAACATGCAATATTTTATTGTAAATACAACTAAAAATATATTTTTTTAATTTTAGTGGCGGTTCAAACAAGAATTTAAAATTTCTTAATGTTTCATTCCAAATTACTCTTAATTGAACTGCTTTTTATTGTTACTGGTAGTTTTTTAATTTTCAACCAAATTCTTGTAGTACATTAAAATTTTTGTAGTATATTAAAATTTGTATATTATCATATTAAAATAAATATTATAGTACGTAAAATGGCTTTATTAATTACTCCCACCCCCTTTAAAAATCCTCCCTTAAAAATATTTTACAATTTCATTCTTGATAAAATTTTGATTTTTCCGAAAATTAATTGATTCAACTTTTGAAAAATTAATCAATTTGGATTTTTTTTCAAATTTTTTGTTTTTAATGTAGATTTCGAAAAAAATCTTGTATCGTTTGTTACATTAATGTAATTAAGGAAATTTCCTTTCTATTAAAAATGTGTGGGTTCTTACATTTTTACTTTACCAAGCAAACACCATTATATTTTTTTCGAAAAGTACATTAAAAACGAAAAAATTACAAATCGATCATTTTTGTAAAAAATTACGGACGATTGAAAAAAATTGGCAAATTTTAAAACTTTTGGCCAAAAAAATCTGGAAATTAACTTGTTTTTGAGATGACAAAGTTTAAAAAAAACAATATATTGGCCAAAAAAAGATACTGCAAGGCTAAAACATTTTTTTCGCGCAGTTAAATCATATCGAATGTACATATTTTATGGAAATAAATCCCAGCTTGCAAATTATTTTTTAATTTCTTTCTTTGTATGTTTAACGCTATTTATTAAACGAAACACAACAAATTCAACTGTGGTTTTCAAGGAATAATACAGGGCCGGCGTGAGGCATGTGCACACGGTGCGGTGCACCCGGCCCCGCGTTTTATAGGCCCCGCGCGCATCAAGGCGTCTCGACGAAATTATTGTACATTTTGGCAACCGGTAAGCGCCGCGCGACAACATATTATGTTGAACATAATATGTGGTCGATGCCAGAGATAATATCTTTTGTAGAAGAGTCAAAAAATCTTTTGACTATGAAGGTACAGATGAAACGTTCGAGGACAAAGAAGAACATTTTCGTGTTGAATTCTTCCTATTAGTCCTTGATAGAGCAATAGAATCCTTTAAGAAAAGATTTAAATTATATGAGGGTATTAGGAAAAAGTTTGGATTTATGTATGATCTTCCCGATGAAGAATTGCAAAATAACTGCAAAAACCTACATTCTGTTTTATCCGCGGAAAATGCCGATTCCGATATTGATTACTTAGAATTGTTTGAAGAACTAACATCTTTAATTCCAATAATTCCTGAAATCAACCAAAGTTCGCTCTTAAACATACTAAAATACCTTCAAACTACAAGGCTGTTTTTGGCCTATCCAAATATCTGCGTCGCAATTCGAATTTTACTTACCTTGCCCGTCACGGTTGCCTCTGCGGAAAGAAGTTTTTCAAAATTAAAATTAATAAAAAATTATTTAAGATCAAGTATGTGCCAAGAACGACTAGTGGGTTTGGCTATATTGTCAATAGAGAAGGAAGAGAACTGGATATGACTTCAAAAACCATTGACACCTTTGCTTCCGCCAAAGCACGGAAAACATATGTATGATTTTTTCTTAAACGTTAATTTCCATATTAATTAAAGGGGTCAGAGCTGAAACCACCCAAATGCATTTTTAAGCCAAAATTTTCTACTATCCGCTTACATGCTTAAGAAATTTTGACTTAAAAATGCACTTGGGCGGTTTCAGCTCTAACCCCTTCAATTGGTTTATCGTTTGATGATTTATTAGTTTATTGCCGCTAGGCGCTATGTTAATTTTCAAGAGTAAATTTTTATTTTAAGTTCAAGCCCCGCATTTTTCTTTTGCACCTGGCCTCTAATAAGCTAACGCCGGCCCTGGAATAATAGATTGTGATAATTTAAATCTAATTATTGGATTTTTCTATACCTATACATAATACAATTTGTGTTTCAATTTGTTTAACCTCAACATGCAATATTTTATTGTAAATACAACTAAAATATATATTTTTTTAATTTTAGTGGCGGTTCAAACAAGATTTAAAATTTCTTAATGTTTCATTCCAAATTGCTCTTAATTGAACTGCTTTTTATTATTACTGGTAGTTTTTTAATTTTCAACCAAATTCTTGTAGTATATTAAAATTTGTATATTATCATATTAAAATAAATATTATAGTACGTAAAATGGCCTTATTAATTACTCCCACCCCCTTTAAAAATCCTCCCTTAAAAATATTTTACAATTTCATTCTTGATAAAATTTTGATTTTTCCGAAAATTAATTGATTCAACTTTTTGAAAAATGAATCAATTTGGATTTTTTTTTAAATTTTTCGATTTTTAATGTAGATTTCGAAAAAATCTTGTGTTGTTTGTTACATTTCCTTTCTATTAAAAATGTGTGGGTTCTTAGATTTTTAATTTACCAAGCAAACACCGCAATATTTTTTTTCGAAAACTACAATAAAAACGAAAAAATTACAAATCGATCAATTTTGTAAAAAATTACGGACGATTGAAAAAAATTGCCAAATTTTAAAACTTTTGGCCAAAAAAATCTGGAAATTAACTTGTTTTTGAGATGTCAAAGTTTAAAAAAAAATCAATATATTGGCCAAAAAAAGATACTGCAAGGCTAAAACATTTTTTCGCGCCGTTAAATCATAACGAATGTACATATTTTATGGAAATAAATCCCAGCTTGCAAATTATTTTTTAATTTCTTTCTTTGTATGTTTAACGCTATTTATTAAACAAACACAACAAATTCAACCGTGGTTTTCAAGGAATAATAGATTGTGATAATTTAAATCTAATTATTGGATTTTTCTATACCTATACATAATACAATTTATGTTTCAATTTGTTTAACCTCAACATGCAATATTTTATTGTAAATACAACTAAAAATATATTTTTTTAATTTTAGTGGCGGTTCAAACAAGAATTTCAAATTTCTTAATGTTTCATTCAAAATTACTCTTAATTGAACTGCTTTTTATTATTACTGGTAGTTTTTTAATTTTCAACCAAATGGGGTAGTTAAATTTTTTCTGACCTATACTTTTTATGGTTTTATTCCAGGCGTTTTGTAATATTAAACATTTCTGTGAAATCAGAATTTCAATTGAGTTTACCGTTTTCGAGATATTTACAAAAAATATAAATTTTTATGACGTCACAAACCCCGCCATGTGACCAACATTCTAAGATTTCTATTGGTTGAAAATTACCCTGTTGTCAAGTTGTCTTGTTAATGATTTCATTCGGTTATGTCAGAAAATACCCGAAGAGGTTATGTACAAATACTGTCACTGTCAGTTGAGTGAAAGAAGAAGAAGAGGAGGTTAAAGAAAATTCCGAAATTAAAAGTTTTATTGATAGGTTTACACATTGAAACACCGTGTGAAACCTAATAAAATGTAATAAATAGGTACCTAATAACTGTCTAAAGCAGAGTTTAATATATTTCATAGAAAAAAGTGGCAAAATAAAGCTGAAAATGAATGAAATAAATTTACAAAAAATAATAATATATCTAAAAGAATATAAAGAACTAGGCATTATACTAATGAAATGCATTTACGACAAAATATGATTATAATTATAGGTACTTACTTTATTTGTTTAAAAGCTCCAATGTTCAATGTAACCAACCATTCCACAAGATTCCTCTGCATTGGAGTCCGTTATTAATAAATCACTTATCTAATATCAATTACAAATAACATAACAGTAACATTGATTTTCAATAATCTAAATTTAAAAAAAACAACCCGAAAAAAAGAAACGTCAAAAAATCAATTCTTCTTCTTCTTCTCAACTAAAATATTATAACGTGGCGCCATCTATCGTAAGAATCTTAAACTAAACACACTGGCAAGCATAGAAAAGGCTGGCAACGTTGTCAATAGCCTAGTGACGTAATTAGGAGATTTTGTTTTGTAAATATCTCGAAAACGGTAAACTCAATTGAAATTCCGATTTCACAGAAATGTTTAAAATTACAAAACGCCTTGAATAAAACCATAAAAAGTATAGGTCAGAAAAAATTTAACTACCCCATTCTTGTAGTATATTAAAATTTGTATATTATCATATTAAAATAAATATTATAGTACGTAAAATGGCTTTATTAATTACTCTCACCCCCTAAAAATTCTACCTTAAAAATATTTTACAATCCCCAGAAAATTTAATTCTTGATAAAATTTTGATTAATTAAACTTTTTGAAAAATTAATCAATTTGGATTTTTTTTTAATTTTTCGATTTTTAATGCAGATTTCGTAAAAAATCTTGTATCGTTTGTTACATTTCCTTTCTATTAAAAATGTGTGGGTTCTTAGATTTTTACTTTACCAAGCAAACACCACTATATTTTTTTTCGAAAACTTCAATAAAAACGAAAAAATTACAAATCGATAAATTTTGTAAAAAATTACGGACGATTGAAAAAAATTGGCAAATTTTAAAACTTTTGGCCAAAAAAATCAGGAAATTAACTTGTTTTTGAGATGTCAAAGTTTAAAAAAAATCAATATATTTGCCAAAAAAATATACTGCAAGGGTAAAACATTTTTTCGCGCCGTTAAATCATATCGAATGTACATATTTTATGGAAATAAATCCCAGCTTGCAAATTATTTTTTAATTTCTTTCTTTGTATGTTTAACGCTATTTATTAAACAAAACACAACAAATTCAACTGTGGTTTTCAAGGAATAATAGATTGTGATAATTTAAATCTAATTATTGGATTTTTCTATACCTATACATAATACAATTTATGTTTCAATTTGTTTAACCTCAATATGCAATATTTTATTGTAAATACAACTAAAAATATATTTTTTTAATTTTAGTGGCGGTTCAAACAAGAATTTAAAATTTCTTAATGTTTCATTATTTAAATAAAAAACAAATTTTTATAAAAGGTTTTATTTATTTAAACTTTAAAATAGGTATATAATATACAACACAATGAAAAAACTCACGAACAAAAAACGTTGCAACGTTGCCGATGATTCAGTCGAAAACACGCACAAAAAATAGGAATCTACTTGACCCGCTTTTGCTGCCGCTGCCGGTAGATGTCGTTGGAGGGCGGTAGCGGCATATCTTCGTCGTCAGAGCCATCTAGCGACAGACCAATACGCTTCCTGCGTTTAATACCGCCGCCTTCTTCGATTATCCAGTGCACCGATTTGGCGAGGTCAAACAACCGGATGTCGCCGCTCTCGGACGGAAGCGGAACTAAAGAAATTACGTAAAAGGTAAAAGCTAATATACGCTAAAGAAGTATCGGGTTTTCGCAACGCGCGCGCCATCTGGTGGACTTCAAAAGAATTGCGTGAATTTAAAAATTGTCAACAATACATTTAAAGCATACGAACTGTACATCATTTTTAAATAAATAGGTAGTTTTTTCACAAAAGAAGTCTTACTCGACAAATTTTGTTCAATTGCACAGCTAAATCGCGCACGTTATTTGTGTTTTTCGTTGCAAGGAAAAAACTAAAAAACTGGTTTAGTACTCGATTTCGATTGATTACTCTTTATATCATTGATTAAGAAACTCAACGCTTAAATGCTTATATAGTTACGTTAGTGTGTGTATTTTATCTAAGGGATCATGGTGAATTATTGTGTTTTTAATTGTAAATAAAATTCAAGAACTAAATCGTTGCATTTTCATGTTTTGCCAAAGGATCCAATTCGGTAAGTACATTTGTTGGTGCAGAATTAACTAATGATAACTTTACCTAATATACTTTATATTTAAGTTTGGACATTTTTAAGAAATTGGTAAAAAATAATTTTTGCACAAACAACCTTAAAATAAGCAATTTTTATATTTGAGTTCTCTAAAAAACGCCGACAACTGCATTTTAAGCAACAAAATATACCTACGAATTCATGGCAACATAATATTATATATAATACATAATATAATGGTATTTTACCGTTGAGTGGAGACTTTAAAGAATTCTTAATCAACGCTTTTAATAATGCACACGCGTTTGACAGCTGATTATCAAAAGTTGTACTTTTGTTACGATGATAACAGCCGAGTGGTGGCGCTACTAGCGATACTTCTTTAGCGTCCACAGAAATAGACGGTTCTTTGGTATAGTCGCGGCCAAATTTGCATGGGCGACATCAGCTTTACCAACTTTGAATTGGAAAGTTACTGCAGTGAAATTTGCTTTTTTAAGTCGTAATTCCGATGTGTCATAAAAAATATCATTTATTTGCGAATTGTTTACCAAGAACCGTAACATTTCCCTGTTTTAAAACGTTTTTTTTACGAAATTATGTAAATAAAACCATTCACAATATTATTGATGGGTCCCCGACGTTTAATATTTGAAGTTTTTTGTAATTTTGACAGTTCGTCCGTAAGCATCGTTTCTTGCAGATTATTATAAATAATTTTATTTATGGGCAAATCCACGTGAATTCGACACGAAAAAAACCCTTTAGAAATTCCTCGGCAATTTTCCATTTTCTACACTGTATTTTTTTTTTTAATTTTAATTTTTTTTGTTTTTAATCTTTAAGAGACTACAAGTTTTTTTATCTATATTAGATCGTGGCTATCGAAAAATTAATATTTTTTTCGGAATTTTTAATTTGAATAATTTTGATTTTTTTTTACTTTCGGACATTTTGTAATATCAAAAAAGTTTTTTTTTATTTATTCATTTTATATTTAGCCCTTTTAACTATTAAGATTGTTTTAAAAAAATTATTATTATTAATAATTATTTTAAGATTGAAAATCAATGATTCAATCATTTTACTATAGGTACATATAGTCCAGTCATCTAGGGATTTCACCTCGGAATCTAACGGAATAAGCTGAATTTTTGTACAAACCTTTATTTTAGCATTGCAAATGTTGTCTCAAAAGTCACATATGCAAACGTGTGAGCGGCCTTAGATATTCAAGGTCAAAGGTCGCAAAAATCAATTTTTTGAGAATATCTCCTTTTCTCTGCCTCCTATCGTATTTGCATTTATTATACAAGTTGTAGAGAATAAAATTCTCTACAAATTTTGTTTAAAACATTTTTTTATACGTCTAATCGTTTTTGAGATAGAGGGCGCAGAGTGTGGAGCGCTCAGCCATACGTGCCTTTAGCGCAAGGTAAATCATGAATCCCAATCTATTATACCGTTTTTTTTAATTAATTATTTATTAAATATTACCTAAATAACAATTTATTACCTTATATTTATTTTTATATATTTTTTTAAATCAAATACTCATTAAATATTACTTACTTTTTACATACAAATAATTAAATAATGAAGTGAATCATTCTAAATATATTCTAATGTTATTCTTATTAATGGTAAATTCATTTTAAGAAGAAAATACATTAAATGAATTTGCCTTGAATATGTCTCTGGTCATCTCTTGGATCCAGATATTGCTTTTAAAATAACAGACCTGGAAATACTTTAGTGGGCTTGCTATAAATAAAAAGGTTAGGTATACCTATATTTAAAGCAAGTTGTGACCCTAGGTATAGGTCTAGGGTTGTGACAGGTAATATTCGTAATATTTTAAAGGTTAACATGGCTGATTTGTGTTTTATTTGTAATAAGTTACTTTCTGAAGGTGATTCTGTGACTTTTGTGCGCGGTATAAAGACTTTAAAAGAAGCAATTATTGAGAGAAATAAACAAAAACTATCTAAATACTTTAACTTCTGTGAACGTTCATATTGAGTGTCGAAAATTGTACGCTAAAGCGTACTATAGTAAAATTGCAGCAGCAAAACGTCGCCTTGAAGAGACTGGACCTTCAACGTCATCAACTGTACCTCGTAAAAAAGGGAATGATGTGTTTGATTTTAAAATATTGTGCTTATTTTGTGGTGAAGTCGCAGATGAGGCAACAAAGGCAAAAAAATCTGCAAAGTACAAACGCGTTATAAGTAATTACTTAAGTTTTTGAAGATATGACAATTAATGTCAATGATAACGGGGAGAGTGTTGATGAGAATGAGTCTGAAATTGCTGGCTAACCTGAAGAAGACGAGGATGAAGAAGATAAAGATTAATAATAATAATAATAATAATATTGACATAAATAAAAACATTTTTTCCTACTCCGATCCAATTATCCTTCATTAAAATTAAATTAAAATATAAGATATATATGAAGATAAAATATATTTAATTTAAAAGAAATATAAATATAAGTATAGTAAGTAGGTATTAAATTTTTTTTAGTAATATTTATTATATAATTAATTAAATAACGGTATAATAGGGGGTTCACGATTTACCTTGCGCTAAAGGTACGTATGGCTGAGCGCTCCACACTCTGCGCCCTATATCTCAAAAACGGTTCGAGGTATAAAAAAATTTTGTAAACAAAATTTGTAGAGAATTTTATTCTCTACAACTTTTATAATAAATGCAAATACGATAGGAGGCAGAGAAAACGAGATATTCTCAAAAAACTGATTTTTGCGACCTTTGACCTTGAATATCTAAGGCCGCTCACACGTTGGCATATGTGACTTTTGAGACAACATTTGTAATGCTAAAATAAAGGTTGTCACAAAAATTCAGCTTATTCCGTTAGATTCCGAGGTTGATCCCCTTTTTTGACTAAGATGACTGTACTAATATTCATACTATACATATTCATAGGCACTACTTTTTCATTTTTTTAAAACAATTTTAATAGTTAGAAGGGCTAGATAAAAAGAAATCATTTTTGATATTACAAAATGTCCGAAAGTGGAAAAAAGTAGAAATTAATAAAATTTAAAATTCCGAAAAAAATATTAATTTTTCGATAGCCGCGATCTAATATAGGTAGATAAAAAAACTTGTATTCGCTTCAAGATTAAAAACAAAAACAAAATTAAAAAAAAATACAAAATGGATTTTTAGTTTTTGAAGAAAAAAATCATGCCACAGCATCAAAAATATGTATTTCAAATAGCTTGTTTCAAGACAACCAACGGAACCAAAGTTATGATCGATGACATATTGGCGAAATCATGAAAATTTAAAAATTATCTCCAAAAACAATTAAAAATCGTGCTAAAATTAAAATTTTAAATCAGTTTACCCATGGAAAAATTGCCATGGAATTTCGAAATGGCAAGGGTTTTTTTCGTGTCGAATTCACGTGGAATTCCCCATATAGAAGAAGATAGAAGAAGATTTTGTTTTGGTGTTGGGGAATATTATACAGGGTGTTATGTAATTAATGTTATATATTAAAATACTGAATACCTTTTGACATAAGGAATAAAGGAAAAATATTTAAAAAAATATTTTTCCAAAGATAAAGAAAAAATATGCATTAGAAGTTTCTTATATTTTTTGTTACACACTTGGTTTATCTCTGCACACTTGTATTTTATGAGTACATAGATACCAACCAACAAAGTAGCTTTGCGTTGCCAGATGTAAAAAATTGTTACTAAAAATTTTTCTTGCAAAAAATAAATAAAAACTCAATAAATACAAAAGTTTTATGCCCTTAAAGCTCTAATACCCTTCTGTATTTATTTACTGATCCAGCTATTAGCTTAAGCAATGATTAGAAAATTTAGTACCTTTGAAATTAGAAATCCATAACCACAAAATTAATTTTTTCATCAGTTTTTTTCTCTGTTTACTCAGATGAAATTGGGACCAGTTCACAGGTGAAACTTTAAACATTTAATTTGTGTAAATAAATCCAAAAGCACTTCCCTTAGTTAAGATATTTACAATTTGAAAACATAAACTAAAATTTAAAAGAAATGCACTAGATTCTGTCATAAAAGTTGTCAGATTTTGTTTGAATTTACCTTCAGTACAAAAATGAAATAACCAACAATTAATAAAAACGCCAAATTGACAATTTGCATTGTTAATTTTGTCATTTTTATAATTAAGCTAAATTTAAACAATGTTTGTCAACTTTTTTGAGAGATTTTGGAAACATTGTTGTTACCAACCATAACATAATAAATCCACCAGATTAATCTAAAGTTCCTAGTCGATCAGTGGCGTACTTTTTGGTAGGATAAAGGTTATTATAAATTATTTTTAGACTTTGGAATTTAGAAAAAAAAAGTTTCAGGTGCTTCTTTATGGACCCTAAGGAACAACCCATTTTAATATATAACATTAATTACATAACACCCTGTAGAAGAAGATAGGAGAAGATTTTGTTTGGCGTTGGGAAATATTCCTAATATTTGTGGACAGAAGGAAGAAGAGTAGGAGGTGGGTAGTGTACCTGTTTCCGGCAGGTGCAGCCTGCTGAAGATGTCCATCATGGTGTCGACGTGGACGAAGGGTCCGCGGAAGCAGGTGGGGGGCGGGAGGACGGTGCAGAGGTGGGCGGCGGCGGGCGGCATGGGGAAGGCGCCGCCGGGCACCGGGTGCTCGCCCGGCAGCGGGTTCGTTTTCGGCTTGTACGGTATCATTTGCGAGTAGTCGGGGTTGGGGAGCGGCTGCTCGCTGTCGATGTTGATCATCGAGTGGAGGATGTGGTTTTTGGCGGCGCCGGTGATGTTTATCACCTCGGTGTAGCTGAAATTGTTGCGGGGTGACGATCAAAATTTAGAAGGCTTTAAAAGCTAAAATTTTAAAAATCCTTCTTATTTTAAAAATGTTTGATAATGTGAAGATATTTATTTATTATTTGTAAAATTTTTGTTTTTAAAATTCCTTAAATTTGGAACATTTTTAAATTTTCAAATATCACCAAAATTTCAAAAACGTATAAAATTAATTTTTAAAATTTAAAGGATTATCAAAATTGCAAGCATTTGGAAGTTACTAAATTTTTTAAAATATAAAGAATCAAAAATTGCAATATTGCAATTATTTGGAAAACTTTTGTATTCAATATTCCTTAAATTTCGAACATTTTCAAATTTTTAAAAATGTCCAAAATTTCAAAAATGTATGAAATACGATTTTTACAATTTAAAGAAATATCAAAATAGCAAGCATTTGGAAATTTCGAAATTTTTTAAAATTTAAAAAATCAAAAATTGTTATAATTTGGAAATTTTGGTTTTTAAATTTCAAAAATCCCCAAATGTCGAAGGTTTTCAAATTTTTAAAAATGTCCAAAATTTAAAAATGTTTGAAATTCCAAAGATTATTTAAAAATAAAGAATTATTAAAATTGCAAGCATTTTGAAAATTTCAATTATTTGTAAATTTCAAAAATTTTAAAATGTATAGTATCAAAAATGCAATAATTACAATAATTTGGAAAATTTTAGTTTTCAAAATTCAAAAATCCTTAAATTTTTAAAATGTATAAATTCGGAAAATTTTTAAAATTTAAATAATTATCAAAACAACGAGCATTTTCATAATTTCAACAATTTGAAAGTCTTAAAAAGTATAGTAACAAAATTGCAATAATTTGGGAAATTGTAGCTTTCAAAATTCAAAAATACTTCAATTTCAAACATTTTCAAAATTTCAATAATTTGTAAATTTCGAAAAGTTTTAAAATGTATAGTATTAAAATTGCAATAATTACAATAATTTGGAAAATTTTAATTTTCAAAATTCAAAAAACCTTAAATTTCGAACATATTCAAGTTTTTTAAAATTTAAGGAAATATCAAAATTGCAAGCATTTTCAAAATTAAACTAATTTCAATAATCACAATAATTTGATAAATTTTAGTTTTAAAAATTCAAAAATCCTTAAATTTCGAAGTATTAAATTTTGAAAATTTTAAAAATTTCAAAAATGTATGAAATTTTTAAAATTTAAAGAATTGTCAAAATTTGGAAATTTCAATTTTTTTTTATTTATAGTATCAAAATTTGCAATAATTACAATAATTTGGAAAATTTTAGTTTTCAAAATTAAAAAATTCTTAAATTTTGAACATTTTAAAATGTATAGTATCAAAAATTGCAATAATTTCAATAATTACAATTTGGAAAATTTCAGTTTTTAAAATTTAAAAGTCTTTAAATTTCGAACATTTTAAAATGTCCAAAATTACAAAAATGTTTGAAATTCCGAAGATTTTTAAAATTTAAAGAATTATCAAAATTTCAATAATTTGGAAATTGGAAAAATCCTTAACTTTCGAAAACAATAATTTGGAAAAAGTTTGTTTTCAAATTTCAAAAATCCTTAAATATCAAAAATATCAAAAATTATCAAAATTGCAAGCATTTTCAAAATTCAAAAATCCTTAAATTTCGAACATTTTAAAATTTTTAAAAATGTCCAAAATTTCAAAAATGTTTGAAATTCCGAAGAATTCAAAATTAAAGAATGATCAAAATTGCAAGTATTTTCAAAATTTTTAAAATTTCAATAATTTAAATCTCTTTAAATTTCGTTTTTTTTTTCAATTTCGAAAATTTCAAAAATGAAAATCCAAAAATTTTTAAACGTTAAAGATTTATCAAAATGTATAGTATCAAAATTGAAAATACTATGGTATTAAAATTGCAATTAATTATTTTTAAAATTTATAATTTATATTAAAAATTTATTTTCAAAATTAAAAAATTTCAAAAAGTTTGAAAATTCAATTTTTACCAAAAGTTAAAAAACTATCAAATTCATATAAAATTTAATCTAAAAACCATTAAATTTTCAAAGTTTTAAATAATATTGAAAATTGACAAAATTTCAAAATTTTTATGATTTACAAAACATTTGGCACTCACCCGATACTTTTAAGTTCTTGCGGAGAACACGGGAACAAATCGATGAATCTGTACCTATCCACCAACTGAGCAGTCTCCTTCCCCTCAAACTCCTTAATCTTCGATAAAACCTCCGACCTCCTCTTCTCCACCTTCACGATACTCTGCAAGTCCCCGATGTTGCTTTCGAACTCCAAAAACCTGTTCCAAATATCGCTGAAAAAAAAAACCGTCAACTAAGTTTTCAGCCGCACGCGAAGCTCCGAAAACGTACACGGATTTCTCGTTCTCCAAGCTGCCCGAAGACAGGACCCTCTCGAACAAGACGCGGGTGTTGTTGTCCTCGTTTAAATGGGAGAGGTAGTCGATGTAGCAGGAGATGTAGTCGGGGATGTCGCCGAACTTCTTAAGCCCGAGCTCGAAGATCCTGAACGCGATGTTCTTGTCCTTGCTGCAGTAGTACTCCATCAATGCGGCGCACACGAAGATGTGGTACTTGGAGCGCGCGTCCTCGCGCGCGACCTTGAACACGCCGCGCGCGGATTTTATGCCCTCGGCGCGGCGCGCGAACTTCATGTACTGGATGTAGGCCTGCAACCATAGAAAAAGTCATCCGCGCGCCTTTTTACAGCCAAGTCGAAATAATGCGATACAACTAAATTTACCTCCATACAAAAGTTGGTCATAACCGAGATACAGGGTATCAAAGTTGAAAGTTCGTTTTTGATTTTATTAAATTAAATTAATTAATAATTAAGTTAATGAAATTATTTTAATTGACTTAGGTATTTAATGTAATTATTGAAATTTTTAAAATGTTTGCAATTTTGGACATTTTTAAAAATTTGAATTTTGAAAACTAAAATTTTCTTGTTATTGAAATTTTGAAATTGTTTGCAATTTTGATAGTTTTTTAAATTTTAAAATCTTCGGAATTTCAAATATTTTTGAAATTTTTGACATTTTTAAGAATTTTAAAATCGAAATTTAAGGATTTTTCAATTTTGAAAACTAAAATTTTCCAAATTATTGCAATTTTTGAAAATTCTTTAAATTTGAAAAATCTTTACACATTTTTAAAATTTTGGTCATTTTTAAAAATTTAGGATTTTTGAATTTTAAAACTAAAATTTTTCAAATTATTGCAATTTTTGATAGTAACTATACATTTTACAAATTTTTGAAATTTTAATTAATAATTCTTTAAATTTTAAAATTCTTCGGAATTTCAAATATTTTTGCAATTTAGACATTTTTAAAAATTTGAAAGTCGAAATTTAAGGATTTTAAAAACTAACATTTTCCAAATTATTGTAATTATTGAAATTTTTGATACTATACATTTTAAAAAAGTTTGAAATTTTCCAATTATTGAAATTTTAAAAATGCTTGCAATTTTGGATAATTTTAAAAATTGATAATGTTCGAAATTAAAGGATTTTAAAAACTAAAATTTCCAAATTATTGAAATTTAAGGATTTTTGAATTTTAAAAACTAAAATTTTCCAAATTATTGTAATTATTGAAATTTAAGGATTTTTGAATTTTAAAAACTAAAATTTTCCAAATTATTGTAATTATTGAAATTATTGCAATTTTTGAAAATTCTCTCAACTTTAAAAACTTTGGAATTTCAAACATTTTTAAAATTTTGGTCATTTTTAAAAATATAAAAATGTTTAAAACTATAAGGATTTTTAAATTTTAAAAACTAACATTTTCCAAATTATTATAATTATTGAAATTTTTTATACTATACGTTTTAAAAAAATTTGAAATTTCCCAGTTATTGAAATTTTAAAAATGCTTGCAATTTTGGATAATTTTAAAAATTGATAATGTTCGAAATTTAAGGATTTTGAAAACTAAAATTTTCCAAATTATTGTAATTTTAAAATTTTCAAATTATTGAAATTTTAAAAATGCTTGCAATTTTGATCTAAAATCTTCGGAATTTGAAAATTGCGGATTTCTATACATTTTAAAAGTTTTCGAAATTTCCTAATTATTGAAATTTTGAAAATGCTTGCAATTTTAATTAATAATTATTTAAATTTTAAAAATCTTCGGAATTTCAAATATTTTTGAAATTTTGGTCATTTTTAAAAATTTAAAAATAATTAAAAATAAAGGATTTTTAAATTTTAAACTAAAATTTTCCAAATTATGTAATTATAGAAATTATTGAAATTAATTAGTTTAATTCTTGCAACTTTAAAAATAGTATAAATTTAAGAAATTTAAGAAATTTTCTAAATTTCCAAATTATTGAAATTTTAAAAATTCTTGCAATTTTAGATAATAATAATAATAATAATAATAATAATAATAATAATAACCTTTATTCGTTTAAAAAAAAATACCAAATGGTGTAAAACACGTCAAATATAAAAATGTGATAAAAATACTGATCCAATTAGGAAACATTTAAAAATATAAATATAAGATACACAATTATAAGTACATAAGCACATTTAAAAATATATAATCATATGAACACCTTTAAAATAAATATACAAATACATAAACACATTTAAAAATATAATATATAGCATAAAAAACTTTACGATAAATGTTGCGGAAGATCATCATTAAAGAATTCCTCCATTGAGTAAAAGGATTTTTCCATTAAAAAAATTTTTAATTTATTTTTTACTTTCTTAGTCGAAAGATTCCTAAATTTTTCAGGCAGCTTGTTAAATACCTTAAGTATAGAATTTGGAACATTATTTTGTAAATAAGTGAAATTTAATTTATTATTTGAATAATTTGATTTAAATCTAGTTTCATAACAATGGAGATTCCTAAATGCTTCAAACAGATCCAGGTTCTTTTTTACAAACAAAACTGCTTCATATATAAAAAGGCTATAAATTGTTAAAAGCCTATGATTTATAAAATAGGGTCTACAAGAATCGGTTTCTTTTAATGAAAAAATTCTAGATAATTTTAAAAATTTGATAATGTTCAAAATTTAAGGATTTTGAAAACTAAATCCAAATTATTGTAATTATTGCAATTTTGGACAAAATTTGAAAATGTTCAAAATTTAAAGATTTTTGAATTTTGAAAACTAAAATTTTCCAAATTATTTTAATTATTAAAATTAATGCAATTTTTGATACCATACATTTAAGAAATTTTCTAAATTTCCAAATTAATGAAATTTTAAAAATTCTTGCAATTTTGGATATTTTTAAAAATTTGAAAATGTTCAAAATTTAAGGATTTTAAAAACTAAAATTTTCCAAATTATTGTAATTATTAAAATTATTGCAATTTTTGATACTTCCTATAAATTTTAAAAATTTCCGAAATTTCCAAATTATTGAAAATGCTTGCCATTGTGAACGAACTTGCAACTTTTATTTAAAACTCAATGGTTTGGGAGTTCTGAGACAAAAACTTGATGAGGGAAAAAAAATTAAAATTGCGATGATAGACCTCTTAATATTAATATTGTGGACTCAAACTTTCACCATATTTTTTTTTGTCGCCCCAAACCATATTTTCGATATACTTTAAAAAAAATAGTTGATTTTTTTGACCCAGTCTAATATGGATATAATAGAAAATTATGAAAAACACTTAATTTTTTTATATGTCAATACTACTTAAATTAATTTCCACTCACCAATGTGGGGTCGATATCCTTGATATCCAAATACTTCTGATAAATCTGGTGAACTTTCTCGTACTTGAGCCTGCCCTCCTCGTAATCAGCGTAAGCGAAATACAGCAGCATGTTCTTGCTAAGAAGACTGCTAGTCGCTCTCTCGAACATATTCGCCGCCTCTTCACTGAACAGCTTCGAAGCGTTCACGTCCTAAAACAAAAATCCAAAGCGTTCAGATCCGGCCTTTTTGGCGGCCACCCCTCTCACCCCTTTCTCCGCCAAAATCTTGCAGCTGAACTCCAAAAACTGCGCCGCCTGGTACCAGATGTCCGGGTGGTGGCCCAAACACAAAAGGCACTGCTCCAAAGCGAAAACCACGCGTTTGGTCAAGAGGGCGGTGTCTTCTGTTCTAAGGGGGTTGGCTTTCTCCCATGCGATGTATTTTTGCCACAACTCGACCTAAAATACCAACATACGCCACTGAATCAAGAATTTTTTTTTTCGTCAATTAAACACCTGTTTGCGTTCCTCTGGAGTTCCGTTAGGGGGGACACTGGGGGCGTTCCTGTTTATACCCCTAATCTGCACCTCCAACTCTTTTGCCACCCTTCTGGCGTTCATGTAGTCCCTACTCCTCTCAATGCTCATTTTTTCCGCTATTATTGGGTTGATAGCCTACAACGATATTCGCTCTTTAGTCAAATAGTTGTTGTATCTCTTTTGCTGTTAAAGAGAGTACTTAATTCTTGTAGATAAAAAAAATGAAATTATTCTAATCCTCAACCAGGTTTCAGTATAAGCATATAGAAAAAAAAATTCTCAACAAGTTTGAGCTCTTAATATAAATTTTAAGTACTTACTATTTAAATTTAAAGTTTTACCGTTTAAAATGCATGTAAAAAATATATATATTTTTTCAAATTTCTAATGCTTACCCACCTTTGACAATATTGCAAATCGGTTTAATACACCTTATGGGGAATTTCACGCTCTTTAAAATTGCTTTTGAGTTTTTTTTGTAACTCGCATTGGTTCACCAGTAGGAGTCGTCAAAGGACAGTTTTTGAAAAAAATCGTTTTTTTTTTAATTTTTTCCAACGAACCGCAAAAAGTAGGGCGAAAAAAGGGCTGAATCATAAAAAAAAGTTATCCAACCAATATTTAATGAATTTACAGCCATTTTTATAACTGAAAACGTAAGAAATTGATAATTACCAACTCATAATGTTATTTAGATTGATTTTTTCTATTTATTATCATTATATTTCCCTACACTAAGAAGTTTTTTAAAATTATTGATTTCTCACTTATAATGAATATGAAAACAACAGATAAATTCATAAAAAAACAATAAGAAAATTGTAACGTGGATTTTGCAATTTTTCAACATTTCTGTCATATAGCAAAAAAATATAAATGAAGATTATTTAATTTTTTGAAGCGAAATTTGAAATATGTTACATAACCTTCTGTATATTCCGATTAAAGTTTAGTTGTTTTTTTTATGAATTTATGTGTTGTTTTCATATTCATTATGAGTAAGAAATCATAATAATTTTAAAAAAGTTCTTAGTGTAGGGAAATATAATGATAATAAATAGAAAAAATCAATCTAAATAACATTATGGGTTGGTATTTATCAATTTCTTACGTTTTCAGTTATAAAAATGGCAGTAAATTCATTAAATATTGGTTGGATAACTTTTTTTTATGAATCAGGTGTATTAAACCGATTTGCAATATTGTCAAGGGTGGGTAAGCATTAGAAATTTGAAAAAAAAAATATATTTTTTACATGCATTTTAAACGGTAAAACTTTAAATTTAAATAGTAAGTGCTTAAAATTAATATTAAGAGCTCAAACTTGGTGAGAATGTTTTTTCCTATATGCAGATTAATATTTTGCTTGAGCACCGAAAAAAAACAAAAACTTTGCGGAAATTAACATAAACTGTACTTTCACAAGTATCTTTGGTGTTATTTTTGACTGTCATGGTAATGACGATTTTCCTTACCGTTTCAAAGGCTATGTACTCTTTCCAGAAAGTTTCCATACCGGTCATGGGGTTGATAATCCCCTTTTGATAAACTTTTCTGACCGCGGAAATTTTTTGATTTTCCGCATACGACCCGACGGCTTCCACGCCTTTCAGAAAGTTGACGTAGTCGTTCCAGATCGTGTAAGAGTGGATGTCCATGCCGATTTTGTCCAAGGCGAAATCGTAGGCTTGCGCCATTTTTTCTCTGGGAAGGAAAAATTGTATTGCTGGGAAATTCAACTTCATTCAACTTACTTGTAGGTTGGTAAAGATGCTTTCGTTTCTTTTACGTAGGCTAAATACAACTTCCACAAATCAATATTTAATATCTTCATGAGACATCGCTGAAATAGCTGTTGGAAAGAGAAAAAATGATTATGGTTTCAAGGGGGCAATTATAAGTTTCATTTAATAAAATTATTAGTTTTAGTGAAGCGCTTTCCCACTTTTTTAAATTTTAAACCGTTGTAACTTAACACTGAAACGGTTGACAATTTGATGTAAAACTTTTTATTTTTTTTTAGATTATCGAGATCTACAACTATTTTGTTTTGCATTTTTCGAGTGTCAAACCTAAATAACAAATTTTTGTCAAATTTTACAAATTAATGTAATTATTGTAATGTTTGAAACTATACATTTTAAATATTGAAAATACTTTTAAAAATCTTCAGAATTTCAAATATTTTTGAAATTTTGGACATTTTTAAAAATTCGAAATTTTAGGATTTTTGAAAACTAAAATTTTTAAAATTATTGTTATTATTAAAATTATTGCAATTTTTATACTATACATTTGGAAATTTCCAAACTATTGAAATTATTGAAAATTCTTTAAAATTTAAAAATCTTTGAAATTTCTAATATTTTTGACATTTTTAAAAATTTGAAAATGTTCGAAATTTAAGGATTTTTGAATTTTAAAAACTAAATTTTCCAAATTATTGTTATTATTGAAATGATTGCAACTTTTGATACAATAGATTTTGAAAATTTTCGAAATTTTCTAATTATTAAAATTTTGAAAATGATTGAAATGCTGCAAATTTTGATAAGTCTTTAAATTTTTAAAATCTTCGGAATTTCAAATATTTTTGAAATATTGGACTTTTTTTAACTTTGAAAATGTTCGAAATTTAAGGATTTTTAAAACTAAAATTTTTCCAATTATTGTAATTATTGAAATTAATTCAAATTTTTTTGAATTTTAACAGAAATTTTCAAAATTATTGAAATTATTGCAATTTTTCATACTATACATTTTATAAAATTACGAAATATTCTAATTATTGAGATTTTAAAAATGCTTATTATAATTATATTTGTTACTTTACATTTTAAAAATTTCAGAAATTTCCATTTTATTGAAATTTTGATAATTTGAAATTTTTGAATGGAAAAAAATATGTTAAAAATTTCAAGCCCTATTTTCTGTGTTAAAACTTTTTTTGTTCAACCAATAAAAAATGAGATAAAATTTTTTCTTTCAAAAAGGGGGGAAAGCGCTGGAGGGGGGACACGGAAATTTGACATTCCACCACATATTTTACAATGCTGTACTAAAAACATCATAACTTTTTTAATAAATAAAATAGAATAGTATTAAAAAATAAAAACCATTAAATTAAATTAATGTTAAAGGCAAAAAATACTTAAATATCTGAAAAAGTAAAATGTACCTACCAAAAACAACTATAATTTAAAAGGTTTAAAAAGGTTATAATAATCTTATAACCTCACAATAAACCAGAAAGGAATCTTTAAAAACATATTAATAAAACTCAAAAAACTCACATTTAAAAAAATTCCCTCCCAGTTTCTGAACACAGCAATTTGAGAAAAAATAATTCACCAACCGTGTATTAACTTATTTTTATTATTTATTATTTTCATGACATACAAAACATAACTAATCCTCGAGCTGCAAAAATAACATCAATAAAATACATACCTTTTCCACTCTTTCAAAGTTCCTGGATTTCATCTGAAAAATTTCAAGTTAAAATTTTATTTACAAAAATTACACTCAAATATACCTCATGTTCAATGTAGATTCGCCAATATCTTGAAGCACTGGGAAATATACCTATTAAGTGTTCGTATAGGGCTCGGACTTCAGATATGTGTTTTGTTTGAGATTCCCTAAGCAAAATTGACCATGCTTCCAAGTCGTAAGGATTTCTTTCCACCTGTTTTTGGGTTCTATGTAATTTATCATTACCCCAATCCTAAAATAAAAAATTGTTCCATAACTTGGGTTATGTTTTTCTATTTTCTGCTATAATTGCAAAAATATGCTCATAGTTATTGTAATGTGAGATATTTACACCAAAAACAAGAACAAAAGTAATAACGAGGCACTGAATACAAAAAACATTACTTACGATATGAAGCCTTTCTTCTGTGGTCATTTTGTGGCAGTTTTAGTCCGATTTCTTACTCTATTCGCATAAAATTATCGGTATTTTGTTAAATTTGCATCAAAAAGCGGAAAAATCAAGAAAAACTAATGGAAAACACGATTTCTGCAAAATGTCACTGAAAGATGCGGCAAATGTTGCCAACACGAATAAACAAAACTTTGCCAACTTAAAGAAAATATCAATTTTGTGTTAACTGGGTTGCATAAGTGAAGCTATTGGTATAGTTTAGAAATAGATTTTTGGTTTATTACCGATTAATCTGGCAAATATATTTTAAATTCATGACTAATGATTGATAAAAGATTAGATAAAATATTTGAATAGATTTTCCCTAATGTTTATTTTATAGACATAAATTCAATGAAATGGTTCAGTTTTGTGTAGGATAAATAAATTGGAATTTTTGTTTAAATTATTTTACAAAAATAATTAATATTTAAATGTTAAATAAATTTATTTAATATAGGCGAAACATTACAAAATATTAAAGAAATATGAGTGAATCAGTTCCTATGCATGATACCAGAAAAATTGCGTTTTACCGTAGCATTTTTGATAAGGTAAGTTTTAAAAATAATTTACAATTTATTCATTTATAATACAAAACTTTTAGTATGACAGAAACCCCAAAGATGGCGTCCTTAACGTTAGAGAACTAAAAAGAATAATACGTGAAAATGATCGTTACGACAACGATATTCCGCAAATAGCGGTGGATAAAATAATGACGATCGGTGATGATGACAGAGATGGCGTCATTAATTTCGACGAATTTTTTAAAATGATGGAGAATCCCAATTTGACCCCATTCTTCAAAAGATACTTGAACAGGTAGGTAACTAAGAGAACAAAGCTTGAAGTTTTTAACATAAAACTTTCTCTAAATAGATAGAGGGCGCTAAAGTTGGCAAAATTAGTTTTTTTATATTTTGACGCTCTAAAATTGATTTAAACTAAAAATTCCTGGAATAAAAGTTGTACATCTCAAAAATATCTATACAAAATAACATATTTTAGCTACATTCGATATTTAGTACCGCCATCACAGCGCAAAACAGAGTATTTACAAAGATTTTCAACTGATGTGGATTCTGTAGATGGAACCGGTAGATACGAGCAAGAATACAAATGTTGTCCCCCACCATTAGGTAAGTACCTACCCAAGCAGCATTTTTGGTACCAAAAACCATTGCCAAAGTGGTGATAACTTTAAATTAGTTAAGTATACTAAACAGCTACTTAAAAGTAATTCTAACTTTTAAATAGCAATATTTTGTAACAGAAACTTCATTCTTTCCTTAAATTGTTACTTTGCAACTTTAAAAAAGATGTTATAAGTAAAAAAACTTTCAAGTACATTTAATTTGTAGCAGTTACTTTCGGTTGCTACATTACATTATAGTATATATATTTTTACTTTGTAGTCCCTTTGCAAGTTAAAATCTCGAAACTGGAACATGAGTTAAAAACTACAAAGTTAAGTAATAACTTAAAAGTTATTATTTTAGTGTTTGGAACGTTTATGGTACTAACCAAAACTACCGTAAATTAAATTAAGGTGGAAAAAACTTTAAAGTAGCGGAAACTACTTCAAAGAAAAATGCTTCTTATCGGCCATTTTTTACTGTACAGTACCACGTGGTAATGTAAATAATAAATTATTTTAATTGTTTGTAAATGGTTGTTTACTTTTTAATAAATAGTAATTTTGTTGGTATTAATAATTAAAAAAAAATTAATAATAAATAAATATTAAGATTTTTTTTACTGCTAAACATTATTAAATAAATAATATGTTTATACTTATACTATAAATATTGATGAAGCGCATTTATTTTACAAAAACTAAATTTATAAGTTCAACAGTAAAATTTAAAGGGTTTATAAATTTATCTGCCCAATTTAACATTATATTGTTATTCTGGAAGTTATAAACTACCAGAACATATTTAATAAACGACGACATTGAAAAGCCAAGTCCGTAGTGGTTCCATTTAAAAAAGGAGGGATAGTATAATCTAATATAAGTTTGACAAAGACAGTTAATATAGAAGTAAAAACGAATAAATAAAAGTAATTATAACGCTCTAGCAACGATATTGGAACGTTCTAGTAACGTAGCAGCTACGTTCCAAATGGTAGCAGGGTTTATAGCTAGTGGCATATTTGTTACCTTTTTGGAACTCATTAATTTAGTCGTAACTTAGTAATGAAAGAGTAATATAAAGAGGCCGGCGACTGACGCAAAACACTTTAAAGTTTCTTCAATAGTCCCATATACGTAACAAATAGGTACTTAAATTGTTGCTTGTGTGTTTTATGTATTGAAATTTTTTTAGGAATGGTAATTTTTTCCATCCTGGAAATAATATTGTTTGTGGCAGATGAATGTCTGGATCCAGGCTCTATAAACGATGGTTCTGGCCCAATAGCCCAACAACTAATGTTTAACCCGTACAAAAAAGAGGAATTTTGGAGATTTTTAACTTACATGTTTGTCCATGTCGGGTAAATACTTTCAAATTGATAAAATATCTGTAGTAGGTACTACTCTGGCAATATAAAATTCGTACAAGCATAACTGTAGCTGAGCATGATTTATAGATTGCCTTCCTTCCTTCCTCCCGTAAAAGATAAACTTGTAAAACAAAAATCGTAGAGCCATTTATAGATTCTCGTACGGGAATCTATAAACAGCACAACGGTTTTTGTATTGTTTATCTTTTACGGGAAGAAGCGAGGAAGGAGGGAAGGCTTAATTAATTGCAAAAAAATAAGTAAAAATATTGTTTTTTTAGTTGGATGCATATTATTTTGAACGTGTTGATTCAAACGTTTCTCGGAATAAGTCTGGAAATGGTTCACGGCTCCCTAAGAGTCCTGACGGTGTATCTATCTGGCGTTGTGACTGGTTGCCTATTTACTTCAGTGGTGGACCGGCATGTATTACTGGCGGGCGCCAGTGGCGGCGTATACGCCGTCATCACCGCACATATAGCTTCAGTTATAATGGTAAAGTATTTTATATTTTTACAGGGTGTCTATCTAAAAGGCAAGTACGCACAATTAATTAGTTATTAATAAAATAAAGTAGCCAATCACAGGCGTGTTTTAGCAGAATGATTAGAGGTGGGAGAACTATTATTCGTGTATAAAATGGCGTTTATCACACTTGATACATAATATACTATAAAAAAACTAAAGTGAAGTATATCCCCATCAACCTTGTATTAACTTATTTATTTAGTCCTCTATTCACCCCTTGACTTTTGAGATATTTTTTATCCAAAAATTACTTTAATTGTATTTATAAAAAAAAAACTTTGTTTCGCAGAATTGGTCCGACATGCTGATGCCCTTTGTACAATTATTAGTATTCCTCATAATAACTGGGATGGACTTGGGTGTTTCTATTTGGAACCGATATTTTGCCGACACCAAAGAATTTGACAATAAAATAGGCTACGAAGCCCATTTAGGAGGTAACAAACAAAAAATACCAAAACCAAATTTTCTAAAAAAACATTTTATATCTAGGTGCTATAGCGGGATTAATCGTTGGAATATTAGTTTTAAAGAATATAACGTTGCGAAAATACGAAAAATACGTTTGGTGGGCTGCATTAGTATTCTACTTGTTGGCCACAACAACCATGATAGTTTTAAATATATTCGATAGTTATTATTAATTAAATAAATCTATTTTTTATATGTTTATTGTTTTTCTATATTTTCAACGTCGTTGATTCGGCGTCATCGGGTTGCCTAGCTATTAACAACAGCGTAAACAAATAACTGTCAATTAGTGAGGTTATGGTAACTAATTAGAACGGTTTTTTTTTAAATAATGCAGTAGTTATTTGAAATAAACTGTTTTTCAGTGATAGTACAACGAAAATGACGGAAAGCAACGATAAAACTCCCTTAAAAAACCGCACATTTGCTTACTACAGAAGCATATTTAATAAGGTAAGTTTTTCTTTGATTTTTTGACTTAAAATATTAACAACCCTCTTAAGTACGACAAGGATAAGGATGGTTACATATCGGTGCAAGAGTTATTCGAACTGATTGAAAGCAGGGAGTACGATAACGACATTCCAACTCATGTAGTGGAGAAAATTCATGAGATGCACGATGTGGATAGAGATCGAAGACTTGACTTTGAGGAGTTTGTTAATATGATTAATAATCCGAATTTGGGCCACGTTTTTGGACATTTTATCACAAGGTATGTTTAAAAGTATATAGTATATGTTATATAGGATAAGATAATTATTACCAAAAAAAGTGATATTTTTATAGAAAAATTATTGCAGAATGTTTAATTTATAGCAAAAAGAAAATAAAATTATCTGAGGCACTTTAATTGGTAATTTTTACTCAAGCACTTAAAAAAGTATAAACAGTGATAATTTCTCAACTAATAGGCCAAAAATAGCATTTACTTCAACTATGTTAGTCACCATTTCCACTAAACCCTTCATTTTAAAGTAAATAGATTATGGGAAACAAATTGCATTTAATAAAATTATTTGTTGTTTATTTTTAAAAAACTGATTAGGCTTCAAGGTCGTGGCAAATAGTTCCACCTATAGTAAATTTAAAAAAAACGACGTACCGTCATCGATGACGTCATAATGTATAAAACGAAGTCTAATTGAATATTTTAATGCATCTTAAACAACTCTAGTTGACAGCAATTGCAATGTTGTCATGTTTAGATTAAAATTTTGCTTAATAAAATTGACGTTTTAGAATTTCCAAGCTGTCAGTTGTATTTTTGAATATTTCGTTTGATTCGTGTTTAATTCCGTTTATTTTGTTTGTTGTTTGCGTTATTTTATATCGTTTAAGTTTTCATTGCCGATTTTGTATTTGTATATATCGTTTTTTTGTTTTTCCTATATTTAAAATGCCAAAGCATTTAAGTAGTGGCGTCAAGATTGGTATCATCCTTAATACGCTATTTTGAGGCAGAAAGGAATAATAATGGACCATTGTTACCTTTAACAGCTGTTAGAGAGGAAATAGGATTATTATTAATTATATATTAAAATATTTAACAAAATATATGTTGGAGACATAAAATATTAATATATAAACCAGAGACTGACTTTAGATGGCAAAATTTCTGGGTTTTATAGCTGAAAATGTCTTTCAAAATAGCGGTGCATCATATAGGTTATAAAACTCTGACTTTCGACATTTTGGTATTCTAAGGTCCCAAATCTAGGGACCCTATTGTATTATTCATGTAAACGCCATCTATCGCCCTGTAGTTGCACTACCACTTTCACTTGATTCACATTAATGACGTGTACGTCGTTTCCTATTGAATTTACTATACTATCCTTAACATCAATTTTTTCAAGATTTCCAGTTTTTTTTTCTTTTGTCATTGTTTTAATTGATCTGTCAAACTTACCTTGAGAAATTTTTAACATGACCGTCGCATACTTTTTTTTTCATGTCATTTCACACATTTTTATTTGCTCGAAATTAAAAGTATCCCCATGTTGTGAATTTTAGGTAAACAACCGAAAACAAAAAAACATAGCGAGCAATTTATAACTATGTTGCTATTTTATCACGATAGACGGTCATGTTAATGAAAAAAATACGAAGAACTTTAACTTACCTTTTTTATATCAAAATACACGGCAGGAACTGTAAATATATCGCTAACTGAACTGCACAATTATCTGTCGCCATTTGCAATAATAACATATTTTAATTCACACATCTAGCGGCAAATAGAACACAAAAACCCAACATTTGTTCAAAATTATTTTCTTTGGCTACTTAAAAGTTGAATTAAATTTTTGGAAGATCGCAAATATCGGATTTTGCTCGAGGGACATACGACGGTCATGTGAAACATGAGTTTAAAATCAAAATTAAAAAATAAATTCATAGGATATTGAACTTTTGGTGTTATAAATCGATAAAAATATGCCTATATAGTAAAATGTACAAAAAATTATGGTTAATATAAAGGTTTTAGTTTTAATAAACTTTTGGGCGAATTATTTTAAGATACATTAATTGGATAGTACCGAAACGCACAGATCCTACAAGAACCGTAACTGATGGGGAGTACGAGGACGAATATTCCTGCATTCCTCCACCTGTGGGAATGATAATTATATCTTTAATGGAAATAGTTATGTTTTGCGTGGACGAGGCGTCTAAATTCGATTCCACTAGAAGCGCATCTGGTAAATATCCATTCAAATGTCATCCAAAAAAAATTTCATGTCTTTGTGTTTAATTTAAATAGGCCCCACTGCCTATTGGTTCATATACGACCCTGATAACCGGAAGGAAGTGTGGAGATACATAACCTACATGTTCGTTCACGTGGGGTGAGAAATGTTAAATGTTAATATATTTAATAAAACAATAACAAATTTAGTGTTCTTCATCTGACGGTCAACCTTCTTGTGCAAATATTGCTGGGCATACCACTGGAAATGGTGCACAGATGGTGGAGAGTACTTATTGTTTATTTCGCAGGGATCCTAGCTGGGTCCCTGTTTACCTCCATAGTGGACCCTACTGTGAGATTGGCGGGCGCCAGTGGCGGGGTATACGCCCTAATGACCGCCCACGTGGCAACAATAATAATGGTAACGAAATTTCGTTTTGCGAGATAAATTACTTTTGTATATACGGTAATTATTTTGTTAGAATTGGAACGAAATGTCCTTTCCACTGGGACAACTCCTGGTTTTTCTTATTGTGGCCGCAAGTGACATAGGAACAGCCATTTACAATCGATATGTTTTGGACATAGAAGAACATATAGGTTATGCGGCACATTTCGCCGGTAAGTGCAAATATTATCAGTATTTCTAATTTTTTTAAAGGATTATTTAAAAAAAATTTAAACGTTGCCTACCTACCTACTTGCAAAAATTAAATAAAAACTCAATAAACACAAGTTTTTTGCCCTTAAAGCTCTAATACCCTTCTGCATTTATTTACTCGTCCAGCTATTAGCTTAAGCAATGATTAAAAAATTTAGTAACTATTCTAAAAACCACAAACATAATTTTTTCATCGGTTTTTTTCTTTCTGGTTACTGAGATGAAATTAGGTTAAACTTTAAACATTCAATTTGTGTAAATAAATCCAAAAGCACCTCCCTTAGTTGAGATATTTACAATTTGGGCCCATAACCTAAAATTTGAAAGAAATGCACTAGATTCTGGAAAAGTTGTCAGATTTTGTTTGAATTTACCTTCATTACCCAAATGACATTGCATTGCATTGTTGATTTTGTCATTTTTGTAACTAAGCTAAATTTAAACAAAATCTGGCAACTTTTTTTGACAGAATCTGGAAACGCGTCAACCGTAACATAATAAATTAAATTAGGCAACCAGATTAGCTTAAAGTTTAAATTAGAATTAGAATTTAGAAAAAAACACCATGTATATATTATATATTTTTAATTTAGGAGCTGTTGTGGGTCTATTAGTTGGAATAAACGTCTTGAGAAATCTAAGCGTAAACAGAACTGAAAAAATAATTTGGCACATTTCAATAGTCCTGTACGTTTTACTTATGGGTATTTGCATTGTATGGAACTTGGTGTACCCATCATACTTTCATAAACAAACCTTAAAAGGTAGAATATTCACACCTCTGAACACTACTCATGTGAATTAATTTTTAATAAATATTGTGCCTTAATGCTGTGTAAAATCTCAAACAAATAAATATATTTTATAGAAGTATTACAATTTTATGGTAGATTAGATAATTTTTATTATGACATATCATTATTTGTGCCTTAGTACTTATTTACATATTTATACTATATTTAAGTTTTACAATGTATTCAAAATAAACGGTTTTATAGTTTATATTGTTGTTATTTATTTAATACTTATCTAAATTTGTTTTCTGGCCTCTAGCATGTTTTTTCTAGCCCTTTTGAAAGCCTGTACCACCTCCTCGACACTTTTCAGTAAACTGGAAGTTTTCAGCTTGTCAAAAATCAATCTTTCTCTATTCTTCAACGCGGCATTTTCGGAGAATTCGTCCAAAAACGCTTGCGACTGGTGCAAAACGTTCAAACGAACCTTTAAACTGCCCGTCCCGACCGTATTCGTACCGAACTTGTTCAAAATGCGGCTCTAAAATCAAACAAACTGTCAAAACTGTCATTTATCTGTCAAATTAGTCGCACCTCTTCGTTTTTCGGTCGGCCTACCCACGTGACGTCGTCGTAGTTGCCGCAGTCGCCCACGAAAAATCTCCTCAAATCGCCGGTGACGTCATTTTTCCCGAACCGAAAGCACTGCAATTCGAATTTGTGCGTTCCCGGCTGATTTATCGGCAGGATTTTGTACGTCACGCCCTCGTTTCGGTATATCTTCCAGGAATCTTTGGAAATTATTTCGAAATACACTGTGGGACATCTCGGCAGATCTGGAATGTGACGTCGATTTGAAATGGCCGCGCATTTCGACAGAAATATCCGTCAAAAACTGTTGCCATGAGAAACGGCGGGTTCTGTCAATTTTAAAAGTGCTTTTAGTTGTTGATGTGATGTGCAATAAAATAAACCCGATGTTTATAAAGGTTCGGTGGCTTCAAAAGCATTCGAGAATGGTAATTGTGTTTTAAAGTTAATAGAGCGTTTTACGATTTTACAATTTTAGGCGAAATTGCGAAGAAAATGCAACTTCAACAAGCACCAGTGGAATTTCTACAGGTAAGTTACAAAAACAGCAATTAAACTCACCCTTGGAGTTTTGGATGTTATATTCCAAAACCAACTCGAAATTATAACCAAAATGAACGTTTTTTTCGTCATTTTTACCGCACCCAACTTGCGTTATTCCATACAGGGTGTTTGTATCCTGACACGTCCAATGTTCGGGTAAATCCACGTAATATTTAACGTAAATATCTGCGTATTCAAAGTTTCTAGCTGTCAAAATTTCGGCAAATATGTAAACGAAAAGCTTGTTTTTCGGGGGCACGTAAAAATCTTTACCCGTGAGGTTTTTCTTCAAAACAATTTGATTGTTAATGAGCTAAAAAGTATTTTTTATGAAGGTAGGGCAGTGTTGCCGGATTTAAGTTTACCTTTTTGAATAATTTTTGCTCCTGCATTAGAATTCCTTCATTTAGAGGCTCTGAAGCGTTCTCTATAAAATATTGGTACGTTTTTTTAGTTTTATTGTCGATTTTTATCAGGTATGGAATTTTTTTCGTAAAATCTGGATAAATGTGTAACATTTTGTTGTTGGGTTCAAATTTTAATGTACATATGGGATAAAGTCGTTCTATCCATGTGGTTTTAAAATATTCTCTAAAAATTGAAGAATTTTATTGTTTTTTATCTGGACTGCGGCAACGTTGCAAATTTAGGGTTTTGGTTGGTAAATACGTAACCAAAATTGGTTGCATTGATTAAAAAAAACTAAACTAGTTATAAATGAAATTGAGGTTATGTTTAAACTATTGTAGGTTAGATTGAACGATTTCAAGTTGAGTTGTAAAAAAATGAACTGTATTTATTTAATTTACCCAAAATCTGCCATAATATGCATTTTATAGAATTGATTTTTTAACACTGGACATTCAATGGAATTTAAAATCGATTTTGCAATGTCAAAATCAAGGTTTTCCTCCGATTTTTTTATTTCCAGGCTTTCCATTAAATTTTCCAAGTATGAAAAACTCGATTTAACATTCTAAAATAAAAAAATCGCTTAGATTTAAGAGTGGGGAGATAATTACTTAAAACTAACCTCAAACTTATCAAATTCAAAAGTATCTTCATCCGTGTAGGAAAATAAAAAATCATCGCATTCTTCTTTGATGGAAGTTTCCAAGTTTTGATTGTATCGCTTTTCCAATTCAGTTATGGAAGTTTTTATTTCGGAAAACGCGATTTTTTCAGCTCTGCTGAAAACTTTTTCCTGCCATTTGAAGGTTTTTTCAATCCATTTTTCGTCGTCATCTTTTATTCTGCTGTTTGTTGGATCCACCTCTTTCACTTTTATTCTTAATGTGAAAAAAGTTTTAAAAATAATACAATCGAGGAAAAATAAAAAATTACCTTATCTTAAAATTCTTGATGGGGTCTGGACACCTATAACACCCTGTATATTTGCGGGGGTAATTTTTTATAGGCAGCATATTGCCTTTTTAATTTAATTTTTAAAATTACAATATTTTTGTTGACAAATACAAATATACGTAACGATCACAACAAACAATTTAGTCGATAAAAAGCAGTTTTGCCAACAATAGCGAAAAAAACCAATTAATTTCGAAACTTTTTCGGCGGTTTGTCTATTTTTAATTTCAGGAAGATTTTCAATTTGACATTTGTCAATTAGTGAGGTTAAATCCGTCTGACAGCTGTCAATTCCATGACATATGTCAACTATTTAAAGGTGGAATTAGAAAAATACATCTAAAACAAAAAAAAATAACGAAATTGATTTTCATTGCACAAAAACGACAAAAAAACAAAAAACTGAAAATTAATCAGCCTGTTATTACTGGGAAATTATGAACGTCGATCGATTTTTTTTCAATTCAAGTCAATGACATGCCAAGATGCGGGCGACGTTGCCATTTAGTCGACCGCTGTGCCCGCTTTGGCGGGCGACCGAGCGCAAAACGGCAACGTCGCGCGCCCGCGATTACCGTCGGTCATGTCGGGCCATGAAAAGATCGGAAGAACATTTCAATTTTCGAAATTTCACCAAAAACAGTTCTAGTATTTGCCGGCAAAGAGTTCATTTTTTTTATCTGGACAGCGGCAACGTTGCAAAAATGTAATTGTGGTTATGTTTAAATCATTGCAGGTTGTCAAGTTAAGTTGTCAAAATTCGTAGTTAAAAATGCAATTAATTTGGCTTCGGTGGTGCGTAGATGAGTAAAATCATATAAACAAGTAGTTAAATATAGGTGACTACGGCCCAGGAGAGACCAAGTATTCCTAGCGGATAATAATCTTCGCTTTGAAAATAATTTATAAAAGAATCTAATCTTTATTTTACGCCTTATTGAAATTCGTGACTAAAATTATACCGTTAATTGTAAATAATAAATAAAATGGTTTTGCCCTTTTATGACGAATCAACCGATGTTACCCGAACTCTCACGAACGAGTCTGTTCTTGTGATCGATCGCGTTCGCTGTATCGATCCGCGGTTGCCTAGGCAGCAACGTTGCCAAATCGACGCGCTTCCACGTTTACGATTTCGTAAATGCTTTCGTGTTTTGTTTCTCTTGGCTGTGGATGCAAAAAACACGTTTTTTTTACCTCGAAAGTAATAATAATGAGAGTTGATTTAAATTTGTTTTTATTGGTGGGTTTATACCTACATACATAAATAAATGTTAAATTGTAGATAAGCCATTGATTTTATAATACCTAGTAACTAATAATTTAGATCAAATCGATATCGACTGAAGATTTTAAAGCGTTTGTCTTGTACCTACTACGACGTCTATTTTTTATTTTGTTTCATAAAATTTAAATGTAGATTTTCTTAGGTACCTACCTACATAGGTAGGTAGTTATTATTTATTTAAAATAAATTGTCTGTCTACTTCTATTTTCGTCAAATATTGAATCTAAAATTCATGAGGTTAAAAAGCACTTTATTTTATTTATTTTAAAATCTTTTTTAGCGGTAACGTTAATTTTTTAAATCAATACATCGCCTTTAAAAGTTAGTATGTATAAAATTTAATAAAATATTTAAATAAGGTTCGAGTTTACATGTAGGTAGAAATTCTACAAGTTTATTAAAAAAATTATAAATGTAAAAAGATTTTAACTTTTTTGTCTATAGCGTTTTTTCTCTATCTTGCTTAATTTTCAAGAAAAAAATTAAATTCGTTTATCCCATAACTTTTGCAGAGGTGATTTTTATTTTTGTAAACATAGGTAAATATTTTTTATTATTTATTTTTTCTATCTAAAATATTGCATCCTAAAGTTACTTGGGTATTTTAAAAACACCCTGTATTTTAAAATTGCATTTGTTGTATGTAGTAGCTATAACATTTTTAATTTAGGTTTTTTTGAAGAAATAAATATGGCTAAAATTCTGTGGAAACAAAATTTTAACCTTAAAATAATATTCGCAAAGGTTTTCCTGGGCAAAAATGTTATTTTTTTCAGTGAACTCGTAAGAGCACATCTACTTTAAGGCAACCGAAATCTTTCCATCTTTATCTAACACGTTTAAAAACCCGCTGAACGATCATAGACATACGTCTTGAAAGTGAAGTATTACGGTTGAGTAGGTCGAAAAGAGATGGCTCTGAAAACGTACGTCTGAGCTTGCCGCGAGAGCGGTTCGAGTGTATCTTTGTTGCGGTGCTACCTCCCCTCGGTCGCGCCGCGAATGGACTAGTCCGGGACCTGTTCGTACCGAAATAACAGCGTTTTCAATCCAAGATGTCGACGTTGTATTATATAGTATATTAAATTTCGTACGAGCCCGGGAACGTGGCAAACAAATCCGAAAAAAACGCGCGAGTGCCCAGGTGTTTTTTCCCCAAAAGTGTTTTGTGCTGTTTTGTTTGTTGCGTTTCTTCCGACCGCCACGAGGGAAACGTCCCAGGAAATTTTAGCGTACACGTAAAGGTAAATGCCTAGTGCTATGATGCGGTGGAAAATTGTGATTTGCCCGACCACGCAGCAGAAATAATTAAAAACGCGAGTGCCTGTGAATTTTATTTTTGATGTTTTACTATGGAAGTACACCCAAGAATCGAACATGGCCAAGGAAATACGAACATGGCATACTCTCAAAGAAATCCAACTCATAGGTAAGTCCCTTAAAAAACTAGCCACTAGATTTTACGCTTAAAACAAATTAAATTGTTGAGAACTTGTGACCTACTAGATTAACTGTAATTACGCCTAAACCGTTGAAAAACCGTCTAAATTAAATAAAAAACGTTATAAAGTTTTCCATACATGTTAAACTGTTAAAAAACTTTCATCGAGATTGGGCTCGAAGTGCATTTCTTTAAAAAAACGTCAAATAATTGCAAAATTACATAAAAAACGCTTTTGTTGTTCAATTGTTACTAAATTAACATTGTACCTACTACGCCTTAACCTACTAGATTAACCTCAAAATAAAGCATGTTTTGAAAACTGAATTTGGCTAAAAATTACGTGGATCTCCATTTAAAGAGTTTTAATAGAATTTAACTTAAAAAAACTACCAAACAAAGAGTTATTTTGTTCAATGTTTTAGTTTTTAATAATACTTTAATTTGTGATAAAATATTAATTTATTAAACGTTTTATTTTTACCACATTGGCACCGCTGAACGCAGCCTACTGTTATTTATTTATCAAACTGGACATATTGCTAAAATTTAAATTTTACATACCTACATACATAGGTATATAACTGCAATTTACCACGGTTTACAAGGCCAAATTGTTCACTATTATTTCCTTCACAAGTACCCAAAAAATTATCTACATAAAAATGCATTCAAAAAAGTTATTTGTAATAAAAAAAGTCCGAAAAACGGTTGTCATGGAAACCGAATAAACAACGCCTGGCAGTTTGACATTTTGCGTAAAAGTATAAACTTTATTATTATTATTATTATTATTAAAGCTAAAATTGCGACGAGGTTATTGAAACAATAAAAGTAAATAAAGTAAACATCGATTAATTGCTGTCCTAAATATTTTAATCCCACAGATTTTTTTTAAATAAACTTTGGTTCGCAGATGTTTTTTTACGCAAACGGCGCCATTTTGTCGATGAGTCGGGCCCTGGTGATCATTGCGTGTGTGTGTGTGGATTTTTATACATAATTTTTTTTTTGACGACTCGGGTAAGAAACAATGTTGTTCGATGTGCTTAATTTTAAAGTCAAAGTCCCATAGATAATGAACTATGTTTAATTTTGATGTTTCGTATAAGATAAGTTACTTTTAATTGCGACTAATTTTGCTATTTCAATTAAAATAAATTTTTGTCATTTTAAGGTTAAACGTAACTCTTTAAAAATACTGACTGTCAAGATTTTTAAAATTTTGTCTACTGTAGAATGTAACATTCCATCCTGAAAATAAAATTAACGAGTACCCTTTGATATCCTTTGAGTTTAAATAGAACGAATGGGAATAAAAATAAATTTTCGTATTGTTTTGTGTGCACCATAGTGCCTTTATAAAGGCAGTAAACCCGCGTTCCGTTTTATCTTTTATCTCTTTTTTAAATAATACCATATGGCTGAAGAATGACTCAAGAGTTGTGTTTTTTTTATCCAACTAACTATTTCGTATAATCGTTAAAATGTTTGTTGTTGTGAATTATTGATGATACCTTTTTGATTGAATAATAATATTGCAACTACTTTATTATTAACTAGTTATTAAATCTTACTTTTAAAATTCAAGGTTTTATCGTTTTACTCGATAGGTAGTTTTATAGTATAGTTATCTTGAAAATTTGCATTTCAATTTTAAAAATCAAACTTTTGGAATTTGCCATACGCTGATTTGTTGTGTTGTTGTGTGTATTTCGAGAGGAAATCCTGGGTTGAGTTTTTACCGGTTTTCCAATAAACAGTGTTAATCCGAATGAAGAAATAAATTTCATACAGTCCCTGTAAATATAAATTGTATCTATTAAATACAATAAATACACATTTTAGTAGTGATTAACATGAAAAGTGTAAACATTTCAATTCGGTAATAATCGTCAAACAAATAAGTCGTCTAAATTTAAACAGCATTTAGCATTATTAAAAGCGTTGATTAAGAAAGTCACCACTCAACGGTAAAATACCATTATACCTATTCTGTATATTCGTAGGTATATTTTGTTGTTTAAAATGCAGTTGTCGGCGTTTTTTAGAGAACTCAAATATAAAAATGGTTGATTTTAAGGTTATGTTTGTGCAAAAAATTATATTTTACTAATTTCTTAAAAAATTTCCAAACTTAAATATAAATTAAATTAGGTAAAGTTATCATTAGTTAATTCTGCACCAACAAATGTACTTACCGAATTGGATCCTTTGGCAAAACATGAAAATGCAACGATTTAGTTCTTGAATTTTATTTACAATTTAAAACGCAATAATTCACCATGATCCCTTAGATAAAATACACACACTATAGTTATAACGTAACTAGGTATATAAATAAGCATTTAAGCGTTGAGTTTCTTAATCAATGATATAAAGAATAATCAATCGAAATCCAGTACTAAACCAGTTTTTTTTTAGTTTTTTTCTTGTTTTTTAGTAGTATTTAGGTAGGTACTACAAAATAAGTTAGTAACAAATAAACATAAATAGAATGAATTCTCCTTAAACATAACTTAGCAGCTTATTATTGCCAAAAATCGGTAGAAACTTAATTTTCGACGAAAATCTAAGTATTCGGTATTTTGGTAGGTCCGTTGCCATTTCGGTAGAAATGCCGAAATTTCGGTAGGTTCTACAACACCATCGGAAAAGCAGTCACACCTTTTTAAAAGAGGTGTGACTGCTTTTCCGATGGCGGCGCTAGTGAGTCGTCGAAAGAGCCTTAAAAATAATACTTAATGCATTTTTCAAGCAATACACACACATACATCATATCGGCATATGAAAAAAGGTAACACCCGAAACGTTTCGGGTGTTACAGTTTTTAATCAAGATAAACAAATATCAAATTAGTATCGTGCTCAGATATTGGTTACTATTTTAAATCATTACCCCATAACGTTACTTTTGCTAAATATTATTACACTGATCAATCTGTAAGGTATAATAATAAAACAATTACATGATTTTTCGTTTCGGGTGTTACAGTGGCAAAGTAAGAAGAAAACACACTTATAACGTGATAATTATCAATTTTTTCGAGACTGTGACGCAATCCACCAATACTACGATAAATAATCTCAAATCACAACGTGGCAAAACGGTTGACAGATTGACATTTTTTTTTTTCGTATTTCCAATAGTTAGAGGCACAATGGTCATTCAGCCAGTTCACTTGAGTACAGATTTTGAAGACTAAGGGCCGGTTTATCAATCTCTGGTTAAGTTCCAGTTAGTCTATCTGACAGTTAAATTCCATATCGATCGTTGTGAGAACAATGGTATCCATGGAGATTATCTGCCAGATAACTACCTAACTGCAACTTTAACCGTACATTGATAAACCGGCCCTAATTAACTTAAAAATTACGCGTTTCTTCTAGTTTTTTGTCGCACATTATAATTTGGAATGTTTTCTTTCAAAATTCATCAGATTTACCTAATGCGAAAAAAACATATTTATTTTTTAGTTTTAAAAAACAAATTTCGACAAATTTATGTTTTGTTTTTTTCATTTTTTGTATTTAGGTATATTGGTTTA